>JBCNYG010000025.1:27628393-27647555 GCA_039654305.1 Porochilus rendahli
CGCTCGCACACACACACACACACACACACACACACACACACACACCACACACACACACACACACACACACACACACGTACATATACACACAGTGTATCTATGAGAGAGACTTATTTCACCCATGTGAAAGCCACTCTAACCAAATTTAACTGATTAAGGGTTCACTTAAGACTAGTCGTGTCTCAGATTGAGCCCTGCCCACACTGTAGACATCGAATTAAATACTAAATACAATATTTTCCACCAATGTGAATCTTTCTAAAAGTCTCAGCAAAGAGCACACTATGCTTTTATGTAGAAAACATTATACTGATAAATCTTTTCAGGAGTGCCCAGATTAGCAAGATTACTGCAAGAGAACATTCAAAACACATCTGAGTCACAGAAGAAACCAGCGAACAGGAGCGGCTGGCCTTTCACAGCTCAGTTATTGTCAGTGTTCATAATTATTAGAACGAGACTGAGCAAAAGTGGTATCCAAGGGGGAATACTGGCACTGCAAACTAGAGGAATTTTAAAGCTTGTCTAAAAACACCAAAATACGGTTCACAGCAAAAATACCAAAAACACGTTGATTAAAAATAAGGATATTCTGCAGACTAATGAGTTAAAAGTAGAACTTTTTGGAAGATATGCTTCCAGTTTAACCTGGCATAAAATTTACACAGTATTTCCCCAATAAAAACATTATGCCCACAGTTACATACAGCTGTCGTAATGTTGTGGGGATGATTTTCTGCTTAAGTTCCTTTGGTGTCATAATTGTCATGAATTCAGCTGGGGTTGCACGGTGACATAGAGGTTAGCATATCTGCCTCACAGCAAAAAGGTCATAGGTTTGAGTCCCAGGCTCAGCAAAGGTTTTTCTGTGTGGGGTTTGCATCGTCTTCCTGTGCTTGCATGGGTTTTCTCTGGTTTCCACCCACAGTCAGAAGACATACAGGTTAAGCTAATTGGTTGTTTCAAATTGCCACTAGATGTGCTTGGGACTATAAATAGTTGTGTATGTTAACCCTGCGATGGACTGGTGAGCTGTTCAGTGTGTACCCTGCCTTTGTACCCTGCGTCGCCTGAGATAGGTGTCCCAGCTCTTTTATCTACATCATCTCTTATCATCAAACACCACATAACCACTGTCTGTACTCGTCTTTTTTCAACTTTTTTCCCGTTAAACCTAACGCATTTTTTGAAAGTCTCTCTATTAAGCCAGTTTTTATTATACAAACACAATACTGGATGTATACTTCATTAGCTTTCATCATCAACCACACTTAGCACAAGTTCTTTACCTGCAATCTTCTTTTTGTTGCACCAGGGATATCACACTTCACATTTTCTTGTGGAAATGCATCTGTAGATTAATAGAAATACAGAAATGGCAGATTATAATCTGTTACACATCACGTGTTTAGTTCACTTTGTGCAGTTGGGATTGATCCCACATTAGCTGTGTCCACATTGCATTTAGACATTCTTTTAGGCTCGTTTTAATGCATATGCGTTGCATTTTTACCCCTGTATGAATGATCTGTACCAAGTGAGGCAGTGCACAAGGGTCTCGATTTAATTGCAAGACTAATATAAAGATTTAGACACTGCCTAAAGGCACAGCTCCCAAAAGATATCTCTACTGATAGGTGTTTGAGGCGGGCGTTATAAATATAATGCGGCTCCTTTAAGGGCTGAATCAACTTCAGCCCTGGAGAAAATAAATAAATATATCTCTACTGATAGGTGTCTGAGGCTGGTGTTATAAATGTAATGCAGCTTCTTTAAGAACTGAATCAACTTTAGACCTGAAGGAAATTGATAAATATATCTCTCTTTTGTTTCCTGAATTCAATCTGGAGTGAAATTGTCACCTGTCTTTTTAGTTTCGTTATGCGTGTAATGAGTTCTTGTTCTGTGTTGCTGCTAATGTTGTTTTGCTCATCAAAACTGTCTACCTGGGTTCAATTGTTTGTTTCTTTCTACTCGTGCATGTGGGCGGTCTATGAGCCTGTATTTTTGGGTTTTAGTGTCATTATTATGCAAGTCTCAGTGGTGGTGTAGGAGCCTATATTTTTTGAGTTTCAGGTTCGTTATTGCATAAACTATACATAACATCCAGTCATGCACAAGCCATACATAACAGCCAAATAGAATCAATTCAGAGACAGAGTATGGACACAGGACAGCCATTGAAGTCCATACCTATAGGGCTTCACTTATTGATAGTTTTATACATGTACCTGGTCACATTTTGCCATGTTCTTCTGTGATCCCAGATAATGTCAGGATTTAGTGTCAAGTTCCACTTGAAGCTTATCTTCCAGTTATACTTATATACTTTTAGCTGTACTTTTTTATAGGATCTTTTTCTTTTTAATTATTATCTCTTCTTGTCCAACTCACTCTTAGCTGACAGTTTGGGAGGAGAAGAATGTTTTGATGAGAAGGGCTGTCACTGTGACGTCACTGTGGAGGATCTCTCTGCACCTCTGAAGACAGTCATCAGAGCTGTCAGGTGAGGAATATATTAACCTGAAACGTCATTACACTTAGGGGCCAAGTTTAAAATACTATACTATAGGGGCCTCATTTGTACATTTTTCTTATAATCAAGTAGATTCTTAAATTCCATTCATTTGATATGAATCTGCAAATCAAGAATAATTAAACCAACCTTAAAAATATTCCTATAATTACTTAGCCGAAAATTTAATTTTACTGCTCTCTTCACTATTTCATGTGCAGTAGTTACTTTTCACATGGTCACATATTCAGTTGCAAGGTGGACCTGGAGTTTTATGTTTTAAGATGCTTTGTGATTTATACAGGTGACATGAATGTAGGATTTAGGAGTATTTTGTTTAAAGCTTTCCTTTCCATTGTATTAATATAACTGCGTCATTACTCTAAGCCAGGCTTATTTAACTTGCCATCATTTTTTAAAGCCCAGATCTGATGTTAAAATTCTAATACATTTCCCAAAGAAAAATATTTCCAATGAGAAAGTGCCACATTCAATTTCCTCCAACAGGAAAACCACTGTCGTACTCCCTTCATGCTCTCACTTTTGCCTATGTGTCACTGACTATTTTGGAAAAAAAAATACAAATCGACAGTGAGAGTTGCCTGAGTGAAGTTGTTTTGTCTACTTTGCACTGAGTCAGACATGGAGGCCAAAGAGTACAACCTCAAAAGACATTTCTTCATTTAGCACGCCTGCTTCAATGCTAATTTTCCAAAAGTGTCAGATGCCCACTGAGACAAGGATCAAATTTGAAACATTTGCTGTGAACTCAAATGACCATCATGGTGCACACGTTTTGGGCAAAAGAGGGCCACAATAGTCTTCTTAAGGATTGCCTGGAAAAAACATTACCCAGTTCATAGACCGTGAGAAAATGCATACTAGTTGTTTAAGAGGAAATGATGGAAGATGAAAATGTAATGCAAAATATGTCATCCGTTTGGAAATTACCTTTGTTTGACATTGTAGCTATGAGAAGAAGCTTTTGGACAAATTAAAAAAGGCTGAGTTAATGTCACTAGATGCCCAGTTTCCAAACACCAGAAGGTTAGCTACTTTTTACTGCTTGTTATATTTGGTTCAACCTATACATGTGGATCAAACTTCTCCGACATGAATGTAATACAATCTCACTTATGACCTAACAATGTAATTCAGAAAGTATATTTTTAAAAAGTGTAATTTTAGTCGCTGGACCACCAATAAGCAGCACTGGTTAGAACTGTTTATTAATGTGGAATTTCATTTGTTCATTTTCTAAGCCGCTTAATCCTAATTAGTGTCACGGGGAGGCTGGCGCCCATTGCAGCTGACTCTGGGCGAGGGCCGGGTATACCCTGGACAGCTCCAGGCCTTCCTGCTGTGAGCCGGAAGGCTAGTCACTGTGCCACCAAGCCACCACGAGGGAATTTCTTTTGAATTCAAATTGATGTGAGCATATGTATCTCACTTGTACTGTACATTCCATTTAAGCCAAACGACAAATTTAATAAATGCTTTTGATAGACGGGGTAAGTAGTGTTGTTTTTCATAATGTGTGATTGCTAAAATCATCGACTGACTTTCATAGAGTCCTGATCTACGCTTTTTAACACAGTACATGCTAGTGACCTCTAGGGGTAAAGAGAATGATATACAAATTATAATCTACTGCATCTTATTGGAGCTGCAGCAGCTTTTTTTTTATATGGCTCATTGACATTAATTGTTGTTTTGGATGTTGTTGTTGTTTTAAATAAATGCAACTGATAACATTAAATGCTGTTCTCAAACTCAGACCTTTATATTTAATCTTATATAATAAAATTATTACCTATTACTTTAGAATAAAGTTTTGTATGTGCTTATATGAATTGTAAAATGTAAATGTGAAGGTTTGTTTGTACTTGTTGATTTTTTCCCAATTACATAATTCATTTATTAACCTTACTTGACATTATTAAACTGTAATAACATACAGTTGTGTGAAAGAATAAGTACATCATACACAGTATCTTTGATACAGTATCTACAGATAAATGTGATGACATTTTTATAACTAAAATGAAAAAAAAAAACTGACTAGATACACACAAAACAATACATACATTCATCACATTTTTACTTCTATACGATTGGATAGTTAGATTAGGTGTCATTGAGTCGAACCTCCTGTGCATGGAATCTTCATCCATCCAGTATCCGTCAGGGTTACTGGGAAACTGGAGTCAATTCCAGCTAATTTTGGCCTAAATGTTGTGGGGCCTGATTACCTTGGACAAGATTCAACTGTGAACCTTTTCACAGTGAGGAGAGGGCGCTAACCATCTGGCCATTGTGTTTTTGTTAAAAATAATTCCAAAGGTAATTTTTCTTGTGTTTTTTTACACTGTATCAGCTTTATGTGTAGGCACTGTATTAAACAGGATAAAATATTTGCTTGTTATAATATGCTGAAAAAATCTACAGATTTCATAGGATGTACCCATTTTGTCACATGCATCTATGACCTTATTAGCATATAAATAACAAGCAGAGACTAATGTTTCTGTAAATGTCACAACAAAAATTAGCTGAGCATTTGTATTTTCAATGGTTGCATAAATAATCACAAGGTTCCCTTGGGATAAAGTGGTTGAGATTTCTCTCTGCTCTCACAAGGTTTCCAATTGAGAGAACACTATTTGATGAGATTGGTGAGAGAATCTATATCTTGAACTAGTATTCCCACTGGCTGTACATATGGGGCTCATCATGGCCCACTAGTGACAGTAAATAAGCACTGCAACATAGGAAATGTTTTCTTAAACACCTCGGAAATTGTCAAAAAAAGGCAAGCTGCGCAGAATATTCGATAAAGAAGGATAATTACAACTAAACTGTGCCCTGAAGTTTGCCTTAATTATCTGTATCTGTAAAATGTTCTTAATTTATTGGACATCACATACACCACTTTCAAAAAGCTTTTGTGAACTGGAAAGCTATTTTTCTGAATTGCAAAGTTATAACACCTGAATTAGACCGTTAAAAAAGTTTTTGTGCATGTGTTCAAAATGATTGGGACTATGAAAATATTAATGAACATTTAACTTTGACAGGACTTTATTTTATTTAACTGCACACTAGGAGAGTTGCGATGTGACTTGTGTCCTTTATCTTTATCAGAATAATGAAGTTCCACGTTGCCAAGAAGAAATTTAAAGAGACTCTGCGGCCATACGATGTGAAAGATGTGATTGAACAGTACTCAGCCGGGCACTTGGACATGCTGTGTCGCATCAAGAGTCTCCAAACTAGGTTAGCCCAGCCTGACATTTACACACTCCTAAACACGACACTTAGTAGTTAAAAATGTTTTCCATAATGATTTAAAATCACATTTAGTTTCATTGCTGGTATTTCATGTTTCTTGTCGCTGCTGCTCACATGAAGCTCTGTCTACGTATCTGTGTTGTTGTGACTACATGAATGTGTGTTTGCACTTTCCCATTCAGGTTGGATACAATAGTGGGTCCATCACAGACCCTGAGCAGCAAAGCCAAGACTTTTTCCTCTCCCTCACTGCACTCGTATTACAGCCAAGCCAAGACAAAGCATTCAGTCTCAGGGTCAGCTGACCCACAATCCCTTTCATCAATAATGCCTGACATGAAATGCATAGATATGGGTCACTTGCTTAGGCTACTTGTCTGGTTTATCATTGACAATTTCCACACAGATGATATACATTCTATTTCGGTCTGCGACCATGTATTACTACACAACATTTCTTAACATTCGAGTATGTTTGGCATAATAAAGCTAGAAGAATGTGCATATTATGTACCATCCCTAGACACAGGGGCTTAAGCTGTTGACTCTGTCTAACAAACTTTATCTTCCAGCTTTTGACTGCGTGGTATACCTTCCTATCTAGAAAAAGTGTTAGTTTAACACCTTCTTTTAACCCTAATGTTCTGTATCAGTCTATTTATTTATCTATATACTACTGTTCAAAAGTTTGGGGTTACCAAAACATTTTTTCCACAATCTTACATCCATCAAATGAGTTGTAAAATGAATATAAAATGTAGTGAAGACATCAAAAATAATACTTTTTACTTGAAATAATAATTTTTCCTTCAAACTTGTATAAAATCCATCAGTTGCAGCTATATTGTGTTATTACGGCCTTGCAGACCTTTGTTGTTCTAGCTGTCAGTTTGTCGAGGTAAATAAATTTTACCCCGTGCTTCCTGAAACACCTCCTGCAAGTTAGACTGGCTCGATAGGCACTTGTTCTATACCATACGGTCAAGCTGCTCCAAAGGTTGTGATCCAGTGTGATCCATAGTGGGGGTGGGAGGGGTCTCTGGTGATTTTTATGGTCAGACAGCATTTTTTTTTGCAATGGCCTGGAGGGGAGTAAGTGAGGTCCCAATGATTTTCTCTGCTGTCCTCTCCACCCTCTGTAGGGACTTCCATTCACAGGCACTACACGCTCCTGACCAGGCTGAGATGAATCTGGTCAGAATGCTCTTTATAGTTCCTCTGTTATATGTGGTGAGAATGGGAGCGGGTAGTTGCACTCTTCTCATCTGGCGCAGAAAGTGCATACGCTGCTGTGCCCTCTTTACAATGGTATGATTTGACCAGTTCAAAGAGTCCGTTAACTGGAACTTGGTGCTGCTGACAATATCCACTGCAGAGTTGTTGATGGTGCAAGGAGTGTGGCTGGGCTGGTTCTTCCTGAAGTTTTCTTTTGTTTTTTAAACGTTCAGGATCAAATTGTTAGTTTCATACAAGTCCGGTAGGTCTATTCCTAGTTCTGGTGCCCATCTTAGTCTTTTCCATTTATTGACAAGTCTCAGTTTTTTTCTGTGCTACTCTGCCTAGAAGGTCACTGCTTTACTGTTGAAGTCGAGATTGGTGTTTTGCAGGAACTATTTAAACCAGTATTGGTCATTCTTACAGCATAATTCAAGCTTATTCTAACATATATGACCATAAAAATCCTTAGGTCTCTCTTTCTATTCTGGTTAGAGCCAGTCTGTGCTGTTCTTTGAAGGGAGTACTACACACCATTGTACCATCTTCTATTTGATTTCCCATTTCTCAGGACAAATGTAGACTGATACATTTCAAAAGAAAGCTATTTTGCTGGCCATTTAGAGTCTATAATTAAACCCACAAATATTGATTCTCCAGATACCCAGCAAGCCAAAAGAAGGACACTTTTATTGCTTCTTTAATCAGCAGAACATTTTTCATCTGTGCTGACATAAATGAAAAAGGGTTTCTAATTATTATTATTTTTTTTTTTATGTGACAAACTTGGATTAGCTAACACAGTGTATGATAGTTGCTGAAAATAGGCTCCTGCACACCGATGCACTATTTGGGGGCAGCGGTAGCCTAATGGTTGAAGAAGTGGCTTTTCGATTCCCAAACCAGCAGGAAAAATGTATGGCGGTGGGGGGGGTGAGCTCCACCTTCATATGGCTGAAGTTGAGCAAGGAACCTAACCCCAAGAGTGTGTGCTCACTGTTTACTGTGTGTGAATGATCACTTTGGATGGGTTTAATACAGAGGCAATAATTTCCCCTGTGGGATCAATTCAGTAAAGCAAAAGCAAAAAAAAAGGTATTCCATCAAAAATCAAACGTGTCTAAACCGTCTTTCTGATAAATTTAAAAACTTTTTATTAAAAATGTTAATTTCCTAATTTCCAACAAAAACAAGGAAATTTCTAATTGACCCCAAACTTTTGTTTATATATATATATATATATACAATTTTATTAGACCACCTGTCACATTTGACAGAAATATTAATTGTTTTTGGCTGTGGTTTTATATATATATATTAGGGACAAAAAAAATCCCAGACATTCATATACATTGTGAGAGTCTTAAGAAACAGCTACAAACTATTTGGAACACTACAAAAACTACAGAAAAATATGTAAAAATAATGTCATCGAGATTTCCTACTGTTATAAAGTCCATCCAGGTCAAACTGAATACAGAATAATTAATTACATTAAATTACTTTATTAATACCTAATAAATACATAATAGAGTTTTCTGTTGAATTTTGTCATTTTACATTTAAGTAATTTCAATTAAGGTGACATGGTTATGTAGTGGTTAGCACATTTTTTTTCTGTGTGGAGTTTGCATGTTCTTCCCATAGTTTTGTGGGTTTCCTCTTGGTATTCAGGTTTCCTCCTACAGTCCAAAAACATGCACATTAGATTAAATGGCTGTTCCAAATTTCCCCTAGGTTTGAGTGTGTGTGTTGGCATGTGTGTGTGTTGGCCCTGGGATGGACTGGCGAGTTTCTCCAACCAAGAAACACAAATAAACATTTATTCAGTTTCTGAACTACTTAATCCTGATTAGGGTCACAGAAAGGCTGGCACTCATCTCACCCGACTCTGGCCAAGGGCAAGGTGCACCCTGGACAGCTTGCCAGGCCATCGCAAGGTGAAACACAAATGATGTTTATAGTGATAAACCTTTTAAAGATATTTGTGTTTCTTTCCTTTATGACAGGTGGTCTTATAAATTTGTTAAGGACTGTGAATTATTTTGTATTATGCTGCATTATAGTCTTTATGTATGTATATAATATTCTTTAGAAAACTAGAAGAGTGATGAGAGAGAAAAATAGTTTCTTGGTTTCCTAAAGAACGTTTTGATGAATGTATCTTTAACTATTTTTATTGGTGATACATAATTTTTATTTTTAACCAAAATGGTACTCTCGTTTTATTATGACACCACCAAAAATTGTGTTTAAAGAGAACTGAGAATGCCTCTTTATGAAGCCAGAAATGCTTCCTCTGTGGTAGTGCTAAGGTAATCCTTTCTAACACATTTATTTTTAGAGTATATTCTGTTGATTAAATCAGAAGCAACATTCTCTTGCTTTGAGACTGATTTGCATTCGGTGCATGGAATCTAGATATGTTAGCTGCAGTAGTTTTTCTGCTGAAAGTGCTTTAGATTATCTGCTCACAAGGTAATTTTACTGGACTGGTAATGAAAAATTAAACAGGCACTTCTCTTTCATGCACAGACTTGTCACGGGCTTGTGTCCACAGCAGAGCCTCAACAGCAAATCCAGGAACCTCTCCTCTCCTACTCTGAATTTGTATTACAGTCAAACCAAGAAGAAACACACCAGCTCTGGGTTAGAGTTGTACTAGCCCTTGCTGCCTATACCACCTAAATGAAGGGTCCTGCAATTGGGAAAATACTCACCTGAATTAACATCTTGTTTCATGAGTCCAAGGCTGATGCTTAACTAGTGAACTTAATGGGTGGAATATTAAGAACCTAAGATCAGCTTCAGCATTGGACACCAAAGTGATGTTAAGTTGTTTAGATTGTACTTCCCCAAACTACCCTATAACACTTACTTCATGTGGTTTTACTGAGTTAGCTTGTTACTATGGGTTTAATTTGCTCCTATTTTATTTTAATGTTTACTTTGCATGATAACACCAACAAAATCCTATGAATATCTAACATATTACTAATACATGACAAAATAAAAGCCTTCAATAAGCTCTTCCTTGGTTTACTGTTAAAGTGCTTAATTTGTTTTGCACCACCAGCAGAAAAAAACAAAAAGAACTAATCTTAATGAAGTACAGTATTAGCATCATTTACTCAAAAATATATTTAGGTTAAAATACAGTGATTTCTGCTTATTAAATAATTCCCCTCTTGGTAACCCTGGGTTTACACTGGGGCCACAATTTCCACGACCTCCATGATTAAAAAAAAATAAGCTACATGACCACACTTGTAGCATAAGTGGGGTATAAAAAGAAGGCAGGGTGCATCCAAGAGATGTAACTTGAAGGAATCGTGTTCATCTAGTTAATTAGGATCCCCCACGATGGCACATCAAGGTCTGTTACACTCTGATAAGGTCTGTTACGCTGTTACTATGACTTACACGTTCTATCATGATTGGCGTCAAATTGTTATAAATTATAATAATTATGCCAAAATTTTGACAGTCAAAAATTTTGTCACCATCATCATGATTCCACCAAGTTCCCTCAAGATCATCACAATTCCATCCCACAATCCTCCACACTCATTACGACTCTCTCAAATCATGGAGATAACAGACATCGTGGCCCCAGTATAACCCAGGGATACATAAGGTGACCAGATTTCTAAAATGAAAACCGGAAATATTTCCATTTCAGCTTTCACTATATCACTATAGTAGCCAATGTTTTTGTCTATGAAATAAGAAGGATGGGGATTTCCAGTTTCTTTTATTTAGTCTATTTGGGTGTGCTGTGATCAATTCTGGTGAAGGTTGACTGATAAAATTGGTACCTTGTATTAAATAGTATACTATTTGATGGCTACCTTTGGTTAAAAGATTCCTAATTCTTGGCTCATTTTTGTATTTTATTGCTTAGAACAGAGATATTCAACCTTATCCACAAAGGGCCAATGTGGGTGCAGGTTTTCATTTCAACCAAGCAGGAGCCACACCTTACGGTTTACTGAAAGTGAAAATCAATTCATTGAAATAGATAGAAAAATGAAAACCTGCATCCATGCTGGCCATTTGTGGATAATATTAAATACACCTGGTTTAGAATAAAAAATGATCAGGCTTTCCTTCTCTATCTCCTTCACTCAACTGCCATTCAGTCCAAGTCATATACCCCATCTGCAATTTGAAAAACAGTGATGTCACCACTGTTGGGCCCTTGAGCAAGGCTCAGTTGTATAAAAAAATTATAATTGTAAGTCGCTCTGGATAAGAGCATCTGCCAAAATGCTGTAAATGTAAAAACAAGTTAAGAGGAGCCTACATTAGCCCTCAAGGCTAGCACAAGTGGTTAATAGCAAAAGAAGATAGCTATGAATGCCAGCCCCCTCTGTCAGCCAAAATAAGCTCAATGCTAGGCATCTGCCCATCTTCTATGCTGCCTGCTCTTTCTTTCAGATCTGTTTTTAATTCAGAGTTAAAAACTGGAGCATTTTCAGGTACTTCTCCAGCTGGGGACAGACAACCAAAAATGGGGACTGTTCCTAGAAGACAAGGATGTCTGGTCACCTTATGGTAACAGAACAAGTCAATCGCTAACTACCTTTCTTTTTCACTAACTGGAATCAGGTTACATCCTTCTGTGCAGAGCCATGATCTGGTTAGAAGAGATATACATACAGTGATTAAAAGTGTCTATTACATTCTTTTGTACTTATTCAATGCTCATATGTCACAGGGTGGACCAGATCCTGGGGAAAGGGCAGATACCCTTGGACAGGAAGATCAGGGACAGGATTCTTCCAGAGGGCGAGTCTCTGGAACATGACATGAGCATGCTGGGCCGTGTCTGTAAGGTAGAGAGACAGGTGAGGCCCACAGGAATTATGTCACACTCCAAGAGCAAAATGAATGCAACACAAGTGCTGGTTATATTTTAAAGGATCAGTGGTGGCTGGTAATGACTTACTTACATGTTAATACTACTACCAATAAGAATAATAATAGGCGGCATGGTGGTGCAGTGGTTAGCAAGAAGGCCTGGGTTCAATTCCCGAGTTTGGGGAATTTCTGTATGGAGTCTGCATGTGCTCCCCCTTCTTGTGTGGGTTTCCTCCAGGTACACTGGTTTATTTCACAGTCTCAAAACATGCACAGTAGGTTAATTGGCGGTTCCAAATTGCCCCTAGGAGTGAATGGTTGTGTGTGTGTTGTCCCTGTAATGGCCTGGTGAACTGTCAATGGTGTACCCTGCCCTCGCCTAGAGTTGGCTGACATGGGCGCCAACCTCCCCACTACCCAATCTAGGATTAAGCAGATTAAAAAATGAATGAGGATGAATGAATAATAATAATTGTCATTATAAGTATGTTCTAAATGGCGTGGTCTGATTGGTTTGCTATCTTGGAAGTGAAATACATTATTTCGAGAGGATAATGCTTGAATCAAAATGATAGACACTTATAGTTTTTTTCCCAGGCATTCAAGACAGTGTCATCATTATCAGACTTGGAAATGGAAAAATAAAACAAGAATCTTGGGTTTGTTTTTCTTGTATTGTCTTGGAGTTTATACTAGGATTTTGAATTAGTTTGCAAACAGAGTTTTATAGGGCCATTTTTCTTCTGTGTCCGTGTTGTATGTAGGGTAACCCACCTGAACAGTCTGTGTCATGGTTAAAATATGTAAATAAACACTATAAACATCTAATTTTAGCCCATTTTCTTGTATTTTCATGTAGTTTGTACAAAATTGCGTGTGAACACTCCACTTATGGAGCTGGATGCATCAGTTCAGTGTGTAATTTACTAAACTAACCATAGCGCTTATTACATCAGGGTTAAAATATGTAAAAATAAACTATTCAAATCTTGTTTTTGTTTGCTTTCATTATCTGTTTGGAAAGTCCCAACGCTCTAAAAAAGGGTTTAAAGAAGTGGTTCTGCATCTTTCTGTGCTGGAAGTTCATCTGCATCCACCATAATTAAAAATAAATAAATAAATACATACATACATAATGGGGGCACAGTGGCGTAGTGGTTAGCACGTCTGCCTCACAGTAAGAAAGTCCTGGGTTCGATTCCCGGGCATGGGATCCCTCTGTGTGGGGTTTGCATGTTCTCCCCGTACTTGCGTGAGTTTCCTTTGGGTACTCCGGTTTCTTCCCACAGTCGAAAAACATGCACAGTAGGCTAATTGGCTGTTCCAAAGATTTGATTGTGAATGGTTGTGTGTTCTGGTTTTTTTGCATGTAATCCTTGCCCTCCGTGGTTGGTGTTATACGAGAAAGATGTCTGGTGCATGGAAATCGGCTGTGACTAAATTAGGGGGAAATCGGGGGTTGGGAATAATAATTAACATTGTCTAATTTGTTTTATGTGGTGCAGGTGCAGTCTATTGAGTCGAAGTTGGACTCTTTGTTGGATATCTACCGACAAGTTCTCCAAAAAGGCCCGTCTTCAGTACTGGGCCTGTCAGCACTTCCTCTGTTTGAACTGGAGCAGACCTCAGACTACCACAGCTCCATTCAGAGCAAAGATATCTCCTCCACCCAGCTGAGCAGAAGTGGAATTTCCCGCTCAATCAGTGATAACCTGCCCTGCGGCCTTCAGCTTCTCCTGGCACCCAGTGAGATCAACATGGGCACTGGCTTCCCAGCATCCTCCCCCTCTTTTTCCCCATCCCCACTGCTTCAGAACCCACCATCTAGCCCAGACAGTGTGTATCCATCTTCCCCTCCTCCCATCCTCACTCCCAACAACCTCTCCCGAGCTCAATCCAATTTTCCTGAGCTGTCAAGGCCTCCTCCTTTGGCCACTCCTAACACACATACACTTCAGCTGCCCACTGTGGCTCCACTGCCTTCAAGCAGGCCTTCCAGCATGATCTCAGAGTCACTGCAAGAAAGCAATCCCAGTGCTTGCTTACTTAACACCCAGACTGAAGGTGTTTCAGACACAGAGGCTAAATGTTCAGAGAGCACAGTACAGCTCAGGAGCAGGCCTGAGCGGAGCCCCAAGGAGGAGGGCTCCTGGAGGAGACACATGAGTCTCGAAATTAATACACTGGGCCTCACATCCTCGCCATCTGCCAACCCACTGCGGGCTGAGCAGGCACTGGGAAAGTCACTCTCTGCACAGAACCTCATGCAGCCATCGGGCACAGAGTGCCACCCCAACCTGTCTGCTCGAAGTAGTGGCAGCAGCAACAATGAGTCTAATGATCGGGAGACGCTAACAGACTGGGCTGAAACAGAACTCTTCATCACTGACAAAGAGTTGGCAGCAAGGGGAACTTCCACCTGCTCTCTCAGCAGACCACAGATGCCAGCCTCTCAACAGAGCTTGTACAAATGGTAACCAGTGGACCAACTCACAGGCCTCAGGCAGCTCAGCATCTCTAAGCCTGTCTCATGTCCTCATAAAGTAACACCAACTCACACAGCAGCCTCGGTTTGGAAACTGGACGTACCCTGTAATCCCTTATTCACTTTTTTCAAAGAAAGTGGGTGGCAGCTTCACTTCTTGTCTTTTCTAATTTGCAGCATCAGTTGATAAAAAAGATGCAATGATCCTCATAACCCTATGTTCTTACATGTCATTGCATGGATACTTTTGTCATGAAGAGAATTCAAATAAAGTAGAAGGTATTTAGCATTAAAAGATTATATGAAGGATTATGGTAATAAATGAGCTCTGATCTCAGACTTGCATGTGCACCAGCATGTTTAAAATGCAACCACACATAGGATTGAGAGTATTTATGCATTTATAGTTGATAATGGCCCACTCTGTCTTACAATTTATTTTTGAATCCCCTTTTTATACTGTGCTTTATTCAGAAATGTATGTGTTACCTAAATCAAAAACAAATTAAGCATAAACACCATGCACACTTGTGGGCCATGTCCAAACAAAACCGTTTTAACAGCTTCAGATAACCAGGGTTTATTTTCTTTGATGTGATTGCCAAGAAACCTGCATCAATACCATCAACACTGGCTTCTTTAGATTTATTGTTCAACATTTCATTGTGTAGCCTCATGTATTACATAATTTATCTCACATTTGTATTCTGTTTTATTTTGTAGCCCACTGCAGTCTTAAAGTCAACCTAAAATGCTGCTTACTACTCTTCTATTAGTTGGTTCTCAATATAACTTCAATAAGAATGTAACACATATATGATGTCGATATCTGTTTGTATATCATGAGAAAAGCCTACTTATGTTGAAGGATTTATGGAGCTGTGCAAAGCCTCTAGTACACACTAAGGATGAGGTTGGCACTGTAGCTTACAACAGTTGGAAGCACAATTGTTCAAAGAATTACAAGAAACCTGCAAATGTTATGAAAGGTTTTTACATAATTCATTTTTGTAATCCAGATGTATGGACATGATACATTAGATTCTGGATGTTGATTTATGTTCCATCGATTTATGTTAACTATAGCATACATGTATTTGAGTTGCAGAAAAATAACATAGATTATTATTAATAATAATAATAATAATAATAATTAATAACACATTTTAGTTTTTTTTCTATTTGTAACAAAATGCTTCATGGTGCCTTTTTACATAGTTCTTTAATGTTACCTGGCCTAATTCTCTTTATATTCTTCCTTTGGGAGTTTGTTAAGGGTTTAGCTCGGGATAATTACACATTTCTGTCTGATTGTGTACTAAGCCTTTGTCTTTTTTGCCACTAATTCAGTTATTTATTACACAAAACTGGCCTTAATATACATGCTTGATAATGTTACTATTCTGTCATGCTGATTAATTTATTTTTAACTATGTGCACATAACAGAGCTGAAGCTCTGGGTTTGAAGAAAAAAATGCAAAAATAAACTTTATCATACTTAATAAAGAAATGACTTGAACTCACACAGAGCGGTTGTTTTTATTGTTTTGTCACATTGGCACAGTTGCACATAGTTACGGTTAATGTGTATTTTCAGTTTCTTACCGGAGTTTCAGACAGAGGAGCCCCTGGCCATAACCAGCCCAACAATGATTTAAACCCTAAACAAATAATCTCAGTGTTGTAAATTATAAAGAATGAGTATTCTATGTAGTTTTTTCCCTAAACTTTAATAAATTAGGGGCAGCATGGTGTTGTTGTGGTTAGCATGTCCTCCTCACTGCAAGAAGATCCTGGGTTTGAATCCCTGGGTTGGCCAGTGCATTTCTGTGTGGTGTTCTTCATGTGCTTGTGTCAGTTTTCTTCATTCACTCCGATTTCCTCCTGCAGACCAAAGACGTGCACATTAGGTTAATTGACTATTCCAAATTTCCTCTAGATGTCAGTGAATGGTTTTTTGTGTGTTGCCTGAGATAGGCCTAGCCTCCCCGTGACCATAGTCAAATTAAACGGTTTGGCAAATGAATGAATCCATGCTATGAATTAAAATCGTATTGTGGAGTAATTGAACTGAAATACAGGAAGAAGGGCTAGTCTCTGGTTATTCTACTAGACGACGAAATGGAGCAGTATTGCCAAGGCCATGAACTTAGCTAATGACAAAACGTGCTAAATATTTATTTAAAAGATGCAATAATGATTAGTAATCCTGTCTCTTTCTAAAAGAAAATATTTAATAATTTCAGTAGGTAAGAAGGTAAGAACAACAGTAATATTTATGATTTCATAGAATATAATCAGGGTGGTACTGTGCGCTAGTTGTTTAGCCATCCGTCTAATCCGTGGCGAGAGCATTTCTGGTTTGAGTTTGTATGTTCTCCCGTGCTTGCGTGGGTTTCCTCCGGATACTCCGGTTTCCTCCCACAGTCCTAAGACATGCACATTAGGCTAATTGGAAACAAATTTAATTTGGAGTTTGTTTTCACTCACATCATTCATTAGGGCCACGTGGAGGCTGGATCCTATCTCAGCCGACACTGTGCAAAGGCAGAGTGCACCCTGAACAGCTTGCCAGACCATCGCAGGGCCAACACACCCAGCCATTCACACTCACACCTAAGGGCAATAATTGGCTCATCTAATTGGCTGTTCCAAATTGCCCCCAGGAGTGACTTTGAATGGCTCCGTGGGGTGCACCCTGCTTTTGCGCAGTGTCGGCTGAGATAGGATCCAGTCTTCCCGTGGCTCTAATGAATGAAGAGTGTGTGAAAACAAACTCCAAATTAAATTTGTTTCAGTTCCAGGACTGATATAATGTGGGAGAACTTTAGTTAAGGCGTTTAATATTAGGTTATGTTTGTATACTCTTTTAGATAAACCTTTTCAGATAAATGCGGGAAAATAAAAACATTTTTGAGGAGTTACCGGTGTGCATTGGTGTACAAACACTGATCCTCACACTCCAATAGCTTTCACCATGATGGAGGGGTGGGCGTGGCCACATGACCGGATGTGGATGCCCTCGCGTTAATTGTTTTGCGTGATTAGTTCTCAGGGAAGAGGACTTGATTACCGAGCGTGAAATGTCGGATTGGGAAGAGGAATACAGCGAAGATGGTGGAACCATCTCAAAGCCTCCGCGTGTTCATGTAGGTCTGTGTACACAGAGGAAAGTTACTTCAGGTATCAGTAAAGAAAACGTTTTTTTCGATGGAAAAGTGAAGAGAGAAGGACCACAATGGCGGAACTGGAGGGAGCCTGACAGAGAAATGAACTTTAACTTCAACAGCAGAGGAACGCGCCGTGAGACACCAGCTTCAACCCGCCCCCTCACTCTCAGCTTAGAAAAGTGTTTAATCGGGAGAGTTATTGGTAAGATAAGTGATACGGACATGTTCTGCTGGTGATAGTAAGTTAAATTGAAGCTGTAGCTAAGTTAGCTACTAGCGTCGTGTGAGTGAGCGCGCGCGCTTCACCAGTCTGGTTTTGTTGCACGTGAACAGGTCGAGGTGGAGAGAAAATCCGCCAGCTGGAGGAGTCCAGTGGAGCCAGGATTAAGGCAAGTTCATGAAATACCCAACATGGTCTGGTTAAATATGTTAACCAGTTCCGTTACCCGATGCTTGTGCAGTCGATGAGCATTTGATCAGCGTGAGTAGGTTCCTATCGTATGTGATGAAATAAGGGACGTAAAGTTAGAGCTGATCTTATAAGCGTTATATGATGTTCAAAAATAATGAGCGTTTGTGTCCCTTATGGCCTTCCATAAAGGTTTTGAGCCTGAAGTATGGTAACAGCACATTAGTGGATGGTGGCCTTTGACCTTTAATTGCTGATAAATGGGTAAATGTAGGCAAGTGTGTTCTGTGTAATGGGTCATTTAAAAGATTTTAATTATTTTAACCATTTTTCTTGGCCACTGTACTTGGGGGTAGCCCAATTCGCAGGCCTCACCCTGAAAACAGTTACAGTTCTGAAAAAGAAGCCAATATTTTTTCAGGGAGCGCCCTAAGCTGCTAGTGGAACTAAAAGGGCCTGTGCAGACCTGACCTGACTGACCAACTCTATCTCTTTGAGAGGCACGTACACCACTGGGTCAAGGAGAAGTTGCCATCTGGGTTTAAATGAGCAAATAGGTCAAATTATTGGCCTGAATCAAGCAAATAAAACGACCAAGGAGATTACTGGAATTGGGTTAGGAACCATCCAATACATTAAGACTTGGAAAGACTTTGAAACATAGTGTTGAACTTTTAGCTTCATGCAAGATGTGGTTTGAAATACTTGATTGACTGATCAGAGATCGTGTAAACATCGAGTGAAGTTGAATTTAAAAACAAAAAAGAAAAAAATACCCAGTCAAACTTGTGACTCTGTTTAATAGAGAAAATGAGGCATGTCATATCAAATCATGTATTGAGTAACATTTGGGTCTATATGTGTTTATACATATTTGCCTTTTCTTGAATCATTAATATTGCATGTCTGGTTGCTGAGATATGGCCAGTTTTGTGAAGGGAATTTAGATTTTAAAATTAAGGGTATTTTTCTGCAATACTGTATAAATCCCATAAGGGAAATTATTGCAGCTGCATTTAGCCCATCCAAAGTGAGCACGCGCACACACACACACACACACACACACGGAGCAGTGGGCTGCCACACATTGAAATGCCTAGATAGCAGTTGTGGGTTAGGTGCCTTGCTCAAGGGCACTTCAGCCATGAAGGTGGAGGAAGGGAAGGTACAGCTCACTCCCCCTTCCACCACACATTTTTCATATTTCACATTT
>JBCNYG010000025.1:27647655-27676141 GCA_039654305.1 Porochilus rendahli
AGTGGGCTGACACACATTGAAATGCCTAGATAGCAGGTGTGGGGTAGGTGCCTTGCTCAAGGGCACGTCAGCCACGAAGGTGGAGGAAGGGAAGGTACAGCTCACTCCCCCTTCCACCACACATTTTTCATATTTCACATTTTTGGTTTTGTTCCCAAAGCTGCCTCTCTAACCATCAGGCTATACCTGCACCCAAAATAATGATGGAAGGCCCCAGAGAGGATTGAACTCACGACCCCTGGTTTACAAGACCAGTGCTCTAACCACTGAGCTATGGAGCCACTGATGGAAGTCAAGAATCAATTAACTTCGCAAGTCCTTATAATACGTTGAAAGAATAATATGTATGCAGTTGTCTAGATTAAAAACTATGAAAATGTTGACCTGTGTATATTTAGAAATAAAGTTCTTTTTACCAGATGCAGAAAATCTACACATTTTCAAAACTGGTGAAATTCATCTAAAACTGACCGAACAAGTTCAAGTGACTCCCGAATGTGTGTAATAATTACATTCCTATTGTTTTCTTTAGATAACTGGCACTGATGAAAAGAAAAGTGGGCCTTCATATTATGCTGCATGTCATTGTATCCCATAAACAATTTGGGTGCAGAAAACTATTGAAATAATGATGATTCTGTGAACCTTACTGAGAATGTTCTCAAAATGGTGTACATTGGAGTAATATAATATGGCTGCTACCTGATTATGGTTTGTGTAGATTAACCGTGGAGATTATGACGGAGAAGTGCTGATCTTCGGGAGCAGTGATGTCCAGAAGAAAGCAAAAGATCTGATCACTCAGCTGATTGGACCGGGTGCAGCCAGTATGCCTGGACTTCATTACGGTAAGAGAACAGCAGGATGAGCAGTAGTTTAATCAGGGGTTAAATCGTCCTTGTCAACTTTTCATATATATCTTATGTCCGTTAGCTGTAGACTTTTATAAGGGTGAAATATTGCTGAATTGACTTTTGCTGCCCTTTTTGCCCTTACTGATACGATTAAGATGGGAATACATTGGTGAAATGTGAGGTCACGTCACACTAAGTACAATCAAAATTGGCTGTGTGCTCGAGTTAGGGCAGTAAGTGATCTTACTACAGCTTACTGCATGACTCCTAATGTCTGAACTCCAAGGCAGGAATTATAGTGTGCTTACGGGGTGATCGTCATGTCCAAATTCAAGTCAACTATTGACCTCAAACTGAAAAAGAAAAGAGTGCAGTTTGGCAACACACTTTATGTGGAGCAAGTGGTCAGATATAAGGCTCACCGGACTAAGAAGAATATATGATGATTAACATGGGAGTGTATTGGTCACTGTGGGTCACTTGGGACTCAGTCTGTGTTGTGTTTACAGCAATTATTCATTTGTTCTTCTGCAGTAAACATTGCTTACGTCTTTTAAATTTGCTTGGGATGACAGTTAGTGCCGTTTTAGTTAAACTTGCTAACATTGCGTGAAACAATGATAGCAGTCAGTAGAGCGCAGTATAGATCATGGATAAAAGCGTCACTGTCTGTTGCAGTTTCCATGCAAGCTTCACTAGACACATCTATGTACATCACATCGCCATCCTGCTCATACAGTGACAAAGATTTAGGCACTGTCTGAAAGCAGAGCTCCGAAAAAATTAACTCCTCCTGATACAAGATTTCAGTGTGAATTTGTTTTAATGAAGTCATTGATGTCACCATGAGCAAAACCACGTTTTTTTCTCTCTGTACATAATGTGGAAGGGTGTGTTGTAATGAAGCGATTTCTTCACTTCGATGAGAATACATTCAGTATCAGTGATGTCAGTTCACCCTT
This sequence comes from Porochilus rendahli, assembly GCA_039654305.1. Taxonomy (NCBI): domain Eukaryota; kingdom Metazoa; phylum Chordata; class Actinopteri; order Siluriformes; family Plotosidae; genus Porochilus; species Porochilus rendahli. The sequence continues at coordinate 27,649,472 of JBCNYG010000025.1, forward strand.
TTGTTAAGCTCGGAACATTGATTGCGGTGCTACCTAAGTGGCAGAAAATTGTATTAGTTGGGGCTATTTACTTCGCTGTCTGACACAAAAGCTTTTTAGAATTAATGAAGGTTATATTGTGCATCTCAGTACACTTTTCTTACCCAATCACCCAAACTGGCTCCAGCTGTATAGCAACTGCTGTCTTCTGGTGTTTGATTCTGCAGGTACCAGGAGTGACTCCTGCTGGTCAACATCTGCATTGCAGGCACAGGCTTTCACTACTCCCCCTTCTGTACCTATAGACTGGAATTCCATAAGAGAGAACAAGGAGAAATATGAGACTTTGAAATGGCAAGGTGTGTTTAATTTGTTAGTGAGTAATGTGTAAGTAGATGTATGTATTAGAACTTTTAAAACTTCAGCTACATTTGAGTAAACATTTCAGTTTGGGGAGGGGTGTAGAAGAAAGAAATGATGGTTGTTTCTATGCTTTGATTAGACGCTAAGTACAGGGTGGTTTTTCATTAAGGAGAAAAGTGAATTGTCCTTTATGTTTGCATTAATACACATCATTGGCTGTTTTAGTAACATATTCAGCTCTACTTAAGACTGATTTGCCAAAGGTGAGGTGGATTATACTTCAACATCCACCAAGCCTGAGGTAAATATTTGTTATAGTATGCAACACACAACATGAAGCAAGCTAAAGTGATTTTAATAATAATATATGTAAAATAACAACAATAATAAATTTGGGATATGTTTGAGTCAAAACAGTGGACAAAAACACAAGTTTCGCTATGGTCACCAATTCTGAAATCCCAGAAATTCAGCTAAATGTCATCCATGTCACCCCCCAAAAATGCAAACAAACTACACAGTATAAAAAAAAAATGTATTTAAACGTTGTGTTTTAAAAGATGTTGTAATGGAATGTGTGTGAACATTGTCATGATTTTAAAAATGTAAAAATAAACTATTACTATCTTTTTTTTTTTTTTTTTTTTTTTTTTTTTTTTTTTTTTTTTTTTTTTTTTGCTTTTTGTTTTCATGGAGGGTATACTAAAAATGTTAGCATTGGTAATGAATGTTTTAACCTGTAATTTTGTTTGCTGATGTTCATGTTATCTATTAAGAACATTATTCCTTCAGATCTTCCACCTCTGAAGAAGAATTTCTACATTGAGGCAGACTCTGTGGCTAACCGCAGTGCAGAGGAGATCAGGGACTGGAGGTGTGTGTGTTAGTAGGTGAATACACAATCTGAGCCTGATGGGTTGGGTTCGGACGAATATTTTGAAAATGATGTTCAGGTCGGTCACGGTCACATCAGCGCCATTAGGCTTTGAACCTTTTTTAAATTTAAAACACCTTATTATGTAGGTAGCCAATGGGCCTGTTTCATTGATGCAAAGGTTTGTTTTTGTGATTAAATAAATTTTAAAATATTACTCTAACATCCATCTTCCTGCGTGTGGAAATGAGATTCTTAGTGTCGGGCTTGGACATAAATATCTTAATGCTGGTCGGGCTCGGGTCGCGTTCGGTTACAACTCCTATTTAGGTAGTGTGTGATTAAACCTGAAACTTCATTAAGTAATTTCTGCTCTGTCAGACGTGGACTGGGCTCAGACAGAAAAATGCGCAGAGATCCGCACTCTAGTGTGTGTGCATGCTGCTGTGTATCAGGCCCTTCAGCAGGGGGCTGTGTTGAGCTGTGTATAATACCTGGACTAAATATTGCCAAGAGTCTTGCAATCTCGTCTGAGGACTGGGATCAAACGCTTTTGTTGATTTTCAGCTTATAGATGCTTGAAGGTAAACCTCACTGATTCAGTGCAGGATAGCAGAAGGAATAATGTGAAGGAGCTGAAGTCCGAGCTGTGTTAAATTTTGTAAAATGTCAGTTATTTTAAATGTTTCTTTTGTTTAAAACACATATTTTGAAAGGTACATTGCTTCCATTCTCAGGTATTAGGGAAATGTAGGGTCCAAAATTAGCACCCACGGCTCAATAAAAACAATACATGTCTACATTGGTGAGGTCAGGTGTCATCGGCAGGCTGCTTAAATTGGCCTTCATTACTACAAACTTGCATCACTACAGCACAGGTTAATTTTAATAACATGCAGTTCTATGGCTGGAATAAAAATATTTACATTTGTAGTCACTTTTTTTTTACCAGCTTTTGGCAGATACATTAATTTTCAACCCAGTAGAAAGGGATTCTCAGCTCAGCTTTGTATGCACAGTCAGATGAATTCTCCCAGATATTAGTAAAATATGAACATGTTTAAAGGTGTGTGTGTACAGCCAGTAAAGATCTCTTTATTCATTAATACATCAGCAAAAATGCTTTTGGGTAGTTAGGCCAAAAACATTTGAGTAAGATGGGTTTCATCAGAAATTGTGAGCCAATCACAAAAGTTTATTTGGGCTTATGGTTTTAAAATGTTCTCTTTTCTATGGGGTACAGTTAATGAGTTGCTGTGCCCTGATGTTTCACGGTATAAAAATGATACATGTAGCTCTTTTGACTTGTTGTGCCCGTATCAAATAGATGTTATGTTTCAGTGTTTTGATCATTCCAACACTTCATCTGTCTCGAACAGAAAGGAGAACAACAATATCTTTGTGGATGACCTGAAAGAAGAAGGAAAAAGAGCATTCCCTAATCCTGTGTACACTTTCCAAGAAGCTTTTGCTCACTATCCTGGAATAATGGAGAACATAGTCAGAGTGGGGTTTCAGAAGCCAACTCCTATTCAGGTACTGTGTGATTAAACCTGAAACTTCATTAAGTAATTTCTGAAAGAGCGAGGTGCTCAGTTAAGAGTCAACAAAACAGTGAAAAACAACATGGCTGTACTGTATGGTTTTCACAAAGCAACCTGATCACACTCAGTACATAATAAGTCATATTGCCTGCTAAGTGTGAAATGGTTGCTTTCAAAATGTTTTTTAATACATGCTTTGGGCACTAGAAGTATGTAATGGCATCTGTTTCTCTTGAGGAATTTCCAGTAGCTGATAAACAGTACCAGATATCAATATTGAGACTTATTTACATGTGTGAGTCACAGTGTCCTCTGTTCTGAAAATCTTACTCATTTTTTGAAATCTAAAATGAACAGCAATATGGATTGGATTCATGTCAGTTCTGGAAGCACTATGTGGAGGACAAAACTGTAATATAACATTATTTGTTATCTTGTGTACATGAGAGCAAAATAGGTTCTGTTCTCTGGGTGGGATGGGTGGTATCTCTCTCCTCTGAAAATCAGAGCAACACAGGGAGCATCTGTGACCTTGTGTTTGCTGAGCAAGTTACCACTTTTCTCTGTGTGTGTTCACCTTGCCTGTGATGCAGCAGATTGAAACGGATGTATTGGTGGTGTCTGAGTTTGAGTAAATCGGACACACCTTCACTTCCCTTTAGTAACTAAGAAACTTCCAAGTGACTGGAGGGACCCATGTGTGTGCATGTGTATTTTCTTGGTCTCTCAGTGCTAGGCCTGTGCAGTTGTGTGCCTTTAAACTAACCTATCATAATCCACCACATACAGTATTTTTCATGACTGGAAATCGTCAGGCGCAGGAGTGTTCTGTTTGAACTGACCATATGTATAAATAAATACTGCTGAACATTTATGTGCGTGATTTAGTGATTTTATGGGCCTCAGAGGAAAATGTCTGTGATCAGTGTGTAGGTGTTGTGTTTAAATGCTTGCTTTTCTCTTTATTTAGGCATTACAAATGAAAATTTAACATTTTAGTAAATATGTGATGTTAGACACTCTAGCTGGTTGATAACTGGCATGTTTTGCATGCGCATTTATTTTAGAAAGCCTTTACGTTCCATCCCACAGCGCAGGAAGCATCCCATTTTTAATCAAAGATTTGACAGGGCAGAGAATTTTCACCAAATTTTCTTGTTCTTTTCCCTGTGATAATTTTTTGTTAGATTGAAAGGATTTGACTTGTTAAAATTTTATCTCTGTGTTTTTGACCTTTTAATGTTTGCTACAGTCTCAGGCTTGGCCTATAGTTCTGACTGGCCTGGATTTAATTGGCATTGCACAGACTGGAACTGGGAAAACCCTCTCCTATCTACTTCCTGGATTCATTCACATGGACCGGCAGCCAGTGTAAGCACAGTCTTCAGTGGACTTTCACACTTATCTTTATCAAAGACACATTTGTCATCCTTATGCACTTTTCCTTCTTGTGGCATCCTGTCTTTAGAATCCAACTGCAAGTGACTGAACTATTTAAAAAAAAAAAAAACACCACCACTTTTTGTTACCTTTTCAGGCCCAGAGACAAGAGAGGTGGACCTGGAATGCTGGTTTTGACTCCCACTCGTGAATTAGCGCTCCAGATTGAAGCAGAGTGCAGCAAGTACAGTTACAAAGGTTTTAAAAGGTACTGTTAAAGGTAAAGTGTTGTGTGTTTATGAAATGTTTGTATCAAACTGTGAATATCTTGAAGTATGCAATTCATTGCAGTTGTAATTACAGTACTTGAAGGTCCAATAGTTTGTTGTTGTCATGAATGTTGGATGTCATTGAATAAGTTGATAGTTACTATTTTGACAAGTTTTCCCTTGCATACCCAATGACAGGGGTGGTCAAAAAAGTCACTCCTCCTTGTTAACTTTGAAATGGAAAAATGCAATAGTTTGATGACTTTATTAATCCCCTAATGGAAGTTTGGTTGTCATAGTAGCAAGACATAAGATGCAATCTAAAAGGTGCTAAAAAAACAACAACATATAAATATCCTTTCAGGAGCAATAGAAATACAAATAAATAAGTAAAAACACTAAAGACACAAAGGTAGTATAAGGCAGTTAGGGTGGTGGTGTGAAAATATTTTTGTACTATATTTGCTATAGTATCTATGTGTATATATACATAACTATATTTGCAGATTTTTAAATAACACTGCCTGCTGCACTGCACATTGCCCAAGGTGTAATGTGGCTGTTGGTACAACAGGTTTTACTAGACAGATTTAGTGAACAGATTGTTTAACCAGTGACACACAAGCATGTGAAAACAATAATGAAACCAACCTTGTCACTTCAAAGCATAAAGGTGCCATAATTAACACTGACGCACCGGAGGCATCAGGGATGTTACACTATGCATTTTATATTGCGACATTCCCCATGCCTGAGGTGTGTAATTTTAGTATATACTGCACAGGCACCTTAGTTAAAAAAAAAAAAGACACTTTTTTTTCACTCCTTTTTTTTTTTTTTAAGGGAATTTAACAAAAACCTAAAGCTATCATACATTGTCTTTGAACATCGAAATATCCTCGTTTGAACAAGTTTGTGCTGTTTTGTAAAGAAAGGCACACACATCATTGTATGAGCTCTTCAGTTTCTTGGTAGTTTCTCATATAGAATAGGTTTCATTTCTCAGAAATGCAGATGCTGATTTTTCAGGTATTCACCTAGGCTATAAAGTTGCATTAGAAAACAAGTATGACAGGTGCTGAAAATGGGCGTACACGATGAAAAACAATCAGGTCATTTGTGGTAGTTTAGGTGGATCTTAAGAGTTTACCTCAAACAGTTCACTGGCTCACTTTATATAAACTTTTCTCGATTTCACCAAATTTCCCCAGCCTTGCTTAATTCTTTTAATTAAAAGAAAAAGTGGCTTTATTGATTTCAGTGAATTTCAGACTGCCTGTGATGGGGGGGAGAATGTGTGTTGTCTGGTTCATTTCGAAGCTAGCATTAAGGTATGTATTCCTTAGACACACACACTCAGGCGTGTGCAACATTATGGGCCTGTCACCAATATTTCTCCCCCTAATAGCCCATCGAAATGACCACAGGCGTTTTACACATTTTTGAACATTTAGACCATTAATCTTTGCTTAATTTTTAAATGTTTTTATGTATACTATAAATTCTATAAGTACGTACCTAATCTTGCTGCAACCTGTTATTAAGGCAGGGCTGATAAAGGTCCATGACATTGTGCAATTTACACTTCTGACATGCTATAATCCATATCATATATACAAATTGGAATAATACGATATTTAGACTCAGTTAAAATCAAAAATAGTGTCAAGGAGTGTTAAGGGAAGGAATACATAATAAGGGTCTGTGAATATAGTCCGTGCTATTAAACAGTTATTTCATGAGGTTAGTAGCATACTGTTTGTACATGTCATTTACTCACCATCTAAGGCTCATGACCAAGATGAGGTTCAGGCAGTTTCACTGCCAATGAAAAAGCAGCACAATTTTATTTGTAATATTTTTGGGTCCGTCCTATCCAAAAATGAGTGCTGGTATTTCAATGACCCTAAACACCTCAATGACAGATTTCCAGTAGCATCAATCACCATCACACTTCACTGAGCTTGGGCTCTATATCTAGACTCTTTACAGCTTCAAGTTTGTTTGGGGGCTCAGTAATCAGAAATGGGTACATTTAGCAAATGGTCATCTTGCCTATATAAGGCTCAACAAAAATAAATAGCATTCTGCAGTGGAATCTTGATCATGCCCTCACTGTCACATGATCAACTGATCATGGCATTGCAGGAGTGGAGAAACATCCCACAGGACAACATACGAAGGCTTGTCAGATGTATGCACAGAAGAATTATGGCCTGCATTAACTCAAATGAACTTGGTTTTTGAAATAAACATTTTGTTGCGATTTTGGAAAGAAAGTGTGCATCAGATTTGTTTAAAGTTGCAATATTTCCACATACAAATTTTTAATTGTTGTTGGTACTGTTCAAATAGTGAGTGAAATTGATTATAGTGAGTATATGTACACCTGTTTTACACAAATGTTATCTTGGTGGAAGACCGATTTAAACGTGGTAAACTATTAATTTATTTCTGATTGGGCTTCTTTAGATGTGGTTAGTCAGATAATAATTTAAATGACAGGGCCAAAAGTCATTTCTGACATGCCTTTATTCAAGGACACACCACAGAAAAACTATTGTTAATTGGGTGATATGTATCCTCAACACTCACTTTCTACATAAAAAGTATTGAATTCCAGTTAGCAAAGCATCATTTTTCGAATTCTGAAACTGAGTTAAGATGGTTGTCATGAGCCTTAGCCACACAACTTTGCGAGCTACTCGGGTGAAAAGTTAATATGCATAAAATCTCTCTGCCCCCAGTCTCTGTGTTTATGGAGGAGGTGACAGACGAGCCCAAATAAAGACAGTGACCAGCGGTGTTGATATCGTGATCGCCACACCAGGACGACTGAATGACTTGCAAATGAATCAGCTGATCAACATGCGTTCAGTAACCTACTTGGTATGTACTTGTCATACAGACATGTCAAGCATGTTGCTATGCTGGTAAAGGAGTGGGCAGCGATCTATGCACGATGTAGTGCCTTAAGTAGGTTTTTTTTTTTTTTTTGTCCTTTATATAACTTTGAAAATGGTTTCTGGACTCAATTCCTCTGTGCCATGTAGGGCTTTTTATTTTATTTATTTATATGTTCTTTTAGCTATACAAATGTTTATCCATCAGTGAAAATTGTTCAGGTGTTAACATTTTTAAAAGATTTTTTTTCTTTTTAGTTCACTAACTGGAAGTAAATGACACAGAATCGTCAAATTTTGTGTATCACTCCGCTTCGGGGCGACAAAGGGTGGGATTTTATATAGGTCACCTTGACCTTGTTTTAAGCACACAAGGTCACCTTTTTGGTATTGTCAATGCTTAATGTTATCGCGTTGAAAGGTAATGAAAAAAATCACCATATTTGGTGGGTGGGTTCCCCTCCGAAAGGTCTCAGTTGGGATTGTACATGGGTCACCTTGACCTTTTTTGCTTTTAGCCACTTGTCAGCTATATATAACAGCCAATCAGCATAAACTTAGCAACGCAGCAGCCTTACTGAATTTTGAAGCTTCTGAATAATTCTTTGTTTAATACTTCTCATGAACAAATATGAAATAGCCGTAGGTGCTAAAATTACCTTGTTTCAGTTTTTTTTGTTTATTTTTTGTTTGATTTTATAGAAAGTGTGCCATTTCGTGCTGTGTATTGTTATACAGATAAGAACTAATTTATCAAAACATTTTGACTGCAGATGAAGTGCATAGCATTTGATTATCTCACTGCAGTGGCAGCTGCCAAGGTCAAGCCCCAGTACCCCCAAGTTGCCACTCTTTGAACCTTGAGCAAGGCCTCTGACCCTCAGCTGCTCATTTGTATGAATTAGGTAAAATGTTGCTCTGGACAAGGATGTCTTTTATGTCATGCAAATGAGAGGGATTAAAGTGAACAGTCAGTTTTCCAAGTTGTGTTGGAAGCAGGAAAATGAGCCAGCATAAGAATCTGAGTGACTTTAACAAATGCCTCATCATGATGGCTAAATGACTGGCTCTATTCAACTCCAAAACTGGTTTACAACAAGTAAGGCTCAAAAAACAAGCAAGGCCAATTCCGCAGAAGAGCTACTGTAGCACAAGCTGCTGAAACTATTAATGCTGGCTTTTCTAGAAAGGAGTCAGAACAAGGTGCATAACAGTTTGCTGTATATGGGGCTGTGTATTCACAGTGCAGTCAGGTGGTGTTAAAATAAAGATGATCTGTATTATCACAATAGCTAATTTTGATCCTATAATACATCTGCAGTGCTATGCTTGGTTTGTTTTTCTGTATTTGTTTAACAGGTACTGGATGAGGCAGATCGAATGTTGGATATGGGCTTTGAGCCTCAAATCATGAAAATCATTCTAGACATTCGGCCTGACCGACAAACAGTTATGACTAGGTCAGATGCTAGTTTGAAGGTGCTGCTGGGTTTTTTGTTTTGTCCCCCTACCACCCCCCTCCCCAAAATATTTATGTAATTGCATGAAACATTTTAGCTAACCTTGTTGTGTAAATCTAGTGCCACTTGGCCAACCGGCGTGAGACGTTTAGCCAAGTCCTACCTGAAAGATCCCATGATGGTGTATGTGGGCACCTTAGACCTCACAGTAAGTGACCTTTCTTTCTGATTTATATGGATTCATCAAGTTGCACAGTTATATCTTTAAGTGTAATATCTCTTACAGATATTTTATTATGTACTTTAGAAATATAACATTATGACACTGGCAACATATTAACAAATGCTATACTTTATTGTCTTATTGCTGTTAGTAAAATGTGTCTTCTCTAATTTGTGCTATGAAGAATGTTTACGTACCTCTTTAGGAAAAGTAGAGAAGAATTAGCAAACCTTAAGATAAAATGCTTGATTAAAACGGCATGTAATTAGGGATTAATCGAACTGTGTTTTGGTAGTTTTACAAACCCTATGGGTCTGATAAATTGTTGGCATTGAAACATGAGGGTGTGCTCATCTCATCGAGCTTTTGTGGCTTCAGAACAGTTCCTGGTAATTAAAAAAAATCCCCTGTGAATTCCCCCAAAATTACAAATCTGTTGTATCGTCTTGTAGGCTGTGGACACAGTGCAGCAGACAGTTCTGATTGTTCAAGAGGAGGAAAAAAAGGCGTACGTCTTTGACTTCATCCACAATATGGAGCCTGAGGATAAAGTGTTAATATTCGTGGGAAAAAAGATTATGTAAGTTTCCAGATAGAGTAAAGTGTACCAGATTTGTCAGGGTTAATATCGTCCTCAAGTAATATTTAGTACTTTCAGTTCCAAGGCCTCTTAAGGGAAGTGAGAGCACATGCAGGTGGTTGCAATTCAGCCAACTCGGCATTACCCAAGTGATGTCGTGTGCATATTTTTTTTTTTAAGCTATGCACTTTAACACCCTGCATTGACTTTCGTTTTTAAGTAAATTCCCTCCCCTTATATTGAAGCTTCTCCTCAAATGCTTTTAGTTATTTCTACAGCATTGTAGAAAATGCAATGTGAATGAATGTGGTTTTGTCTCACTACTCACCCAAATATGCAGTGCAGGCTCTGTATGTCTGTAATAGAAAAAATATTAAAACTTATTTGGTGGATTACAAATTTGATCATTTCTCTCTATGTTCCATACCATTAATCTGTAATATCTAAAGTATATTTGAAGGGCTATATTCTACCTTTTACTAAATGTGTTCATATCTATTTTGTTTTGGTGTTTGTTTAATTAGTTACCTTCTCCCCCCCAAACTCGGAATGTTCTGACTGTACCCCTCCTGTCAATGTGGTACTCAGTGCAGACGACCTGTCCAGTGACCTGTGTTTGCAGGGGATAGCAGTTCAGTCCCTGCATGGAGACAGAGAGCAGTGTGACCGTGAAGAAGCCCTACAGGACTTTAAAGAAGGTATCCTTAAAGAATCGTGCATCTGAAGTTGTGCTTAACCTAAAAGAAGAGTGCTAAATTGGGAAATAGTCGATGGATGCAGATATGATCCACCATAGCCTTCTTTAATCCTTATAATCAATAACAAAGTATCTGGATTTTATCTAGAGATGGATTAGAAGTTTGGTTTATGTACTTATTTAATGTCCACTCTTTGCTTTTAACTAGTCCTTATGTTGCTTATTTAAAAAAAAAATTAAATAAATAAACTTTGCTTTATTTAGGACGTGTGCGTGTTCTGGTGGCCACTGATTTGGCATCAAGGGGATTAGATGTTCACGATATCTCGCATGTGTTCAACTTTGATTTCCCACGTAACATCGAGGAGTATGTGCACAGAATTGGGCGAACTGGCCGTGCAGGGTAACAGCATTCCTCTGCCTGTGAAAGAGTATTTCAAGCTGCAGTACTGCATGTATAATATGTACTAACACCTGTTTTTGATTGACTTTGATAGAAGATCTGGGGTTTCAGTAACACTGGTGACCAGAGGAGATTGGAAGATGGCAGGTGAACTTATACACATTTTGGAAAGAGCTGGACAGGTAGGCTTACTTGCACACTGACCCGTAGTTTTGTCCTTGTTAGTTTGCCTTCATGAAACCTTCAACCTGTGCATGGAGAAATTCACTAGGCAATGCCTGGCTCTTTGGTTGCTTTGTGTTGTAGGAGGTTCCAGAGGAGCTGGTACTGATGGGAGAGCGTTATGATAAACACCAAAAGGAGAAAGAGATGTGTCCTGCTAAACCTAGAGGAGGAAGGGCAGAAAGGGGAGCAAGAGATGGGTTCAGCGGAAGGTTTAATAGGCGTTTCTGAGGGAAGGTAAGTGTGTGTATGTATGTGTGTGTGTGTGTGTGTGTGTGTGTGTGTGCACATGCACATCAGTGCCACATTTAGTTCAGTACAGGAATCTGCTTCAGAGGGCTCCTTTCCTCTATGATAAATTTAAATCATTTTAATTACTCAGAACCATACTGCTCCCTGTTCTTCCCCTAATCTTTATTTTTGTTTTCCTTTCTTGTTCCTCAATACACTCCTACTGCAGCTTCATTTGTCACTTTCTAGCTTGTCTGCACCCTGATGATAAAACAAAGCAAATAAATGATCCATTAATAGGATTCGTTATAGGATCAAATTAAATGATGCCACAACAATAACAAATCCATTTCTGGAAGGAAAACAGGTTTTCCTACTGTGTTTGAAAAACGTATTTATTAAGAAGATGTATATGAATAAGGAAATATGTTTCTATTACAGTGCCATGGAATTCTCTAATCTGATTGGTCAAAAAAGTCATGATTACATCTATAACATCACTCTGATTGGTTGCAATGCAAATGACAGGTGGTTATTGTAATTTGTTATTGTTTCTATAGTAACTGCACGTTCACTGCGACTTGTATGAAACACAATCTGAAGGTTTGATGGTATTTAACAAAATTTAATTTATTTAGAACAGTTTGATGGTATTTAACAAAGAACTGTATATAATCAGTGATATGGAAAAGCTTTCTGCAAGGAGAAATGTATTTAATATTTGAAGAGTAACTTATGGTTATAAGTATGTTTTAGACAATTTTTTTTTGTTTATTTTTAAACAATAACTCGGGTGGCACGGCGGCGTAGTGGTTAGCACGCCCGCCTTAGAAGGCCTAGTTTTGATTCCCAGCTCAGGTGTATCTATGTGCTGTTTGCATGTTCTCTTCACGCTTGCGTGGGTTTCCTCTGAGTGCTCCGGTTTTCTCCCACAGTCCAAAGACAGGACTATTCACATCAGGCTGTTCCAAATCGAATGTAGTTGTGAGTGTGAATGGTTTTTTGTGCATGTGTGTTGCCCTGAGAGTGTCTTGCGAGCTCTTCAGGGTGTACCCAGCCTTTGCCCATTGTCAGCTGAGATATGCACCACCCTAGTAGGATTTAGCGATTCAGTTGAGTGAGAGAATTATTAATTTAAGGAAAGTGAAAAAAATTCTCTCTAGTAACAAGTACAGGCAGTAACTGTTCCTTAGTCTATTCCTAGTTGAGGATAGACACTTGGATCCATGCTGGAAGACAACGGAAACACGAACTGTGAGAACAGTAGGAGGTGTGATAATGACACTGTGTCTTTACATTTATTTTCACATTGCACTATAGAGTTCTGCTTGGTTCCACAAGTAGACAATGCACAATGCATGAATTATACAGCGAAAGAGTGATATCTATCATCCTGAAAGCCTTTCTAAATCCAGTGTTTTTATGTGTTTAAAAAAATGTCAAATGCTTTCTAATTACACATTGTATACAATATACTGTACCATACAACAGTGATTATACAGAATACATGTACATGCTAAATAACCAAAAAAAAAAAAAAAGCAGCAGGAAAATGAAGATGTATTGCAGTTTGTTTTCGTAGTGAAACAGTTGCACACCATTTGCTTGATTTAGGGCTTAATTCACTCGGATCCAAGAAAGCATGCCTTGTTCTGCATGGTTATTTAAAGTTAAAGTTAATAAAAAGAAAAAAACGATGTTAAGGGCAGGATTGATCCCTTAAAATGCAAATTATTATATTGAACTGTAATGATTTTAAAGTTCCAACTCAATCAAAACTGTGAATTCTTGCTGTGGCTTCTTATCCGCATCACGTTCTGTACTCCTGCTTTATTTGCCCACTCTGCTCAGTCTCCAGGTAAAAGCATTATTGTGTGTGAGGCAGAGAGAGAGAGAGAGAGAGAGAGAGAAAAAGACAGAATAAATATGTTTGTGTGCAAGAAAGAGATAGAGCGATAGTACTTATCTTCTGCAGCTTTCCCCAGCATATCCATGGGTTCATTCGAGCAGATCCTATTAATCATGCGAAACAGGAAATGCTTCAATTTGAGGAAAATTGAAAAGAAAAAAAGTTCCCTTCTCACTTCTTCACATGTATAAGTACTTTATACTTGATGGAACCATGTGTTTGGCATGGAAATAAAATGGAACTTTTTAAAATCATAGAGCATGAATTACAAGGTGAGGGAAGAAAAGCTTTGTCTCAGCAGCAATATCCGTATAAATGAGTATCTCTATTTAAATCGCAAACGGAAAATGATAGCTGCATTTCCAGAAATATATTTTCTCTCCCGACTATCAACAACAGCAACAACTGAATAGTGTCTTGTTTTAGCTAGAATTTTGTGTATTTGGTCAGACTTTATATTAACTGTCCAAAATATGAATAGTACACATAATACACATGAACTATTCAGGCAGCTACAACTTTTTGACTGTTAGTAAGAAATTATCTGTACTTGTAAGGGAGTGTGAGTATACCCCGTGGATTCATTGATGAAAGTACTTGGGCACTTGAGAAAAGTATGAGTTGTCATTTTGTCACGCTTCATTGCAGTTTGAGCTAAACACAATGTGTATCGACACGATATGATGAGTGGTTTAGAAGCCTATATAAAGGCTGAAAAATGTCCACTATTGTTGGTCTATTGCACGTCATAATGCCTCATCTATCACATGAAGAACATCTTCGGGCAATGGGTACGGTGGAGGCCGAGTTGAGCTACACTATGTTAGCAAGGCGTATGGGCTATGTACAATCTACCCTCAGAAACCAGAGAGAGAGAGAGAGAGAGTGACAACTCCTGAACAGGATCGCTACATCCGATTGCAGCACTTGCAGGACCGGTTTCGCTGTACTGTATCACCGCAAATCAAGACCTGTATCACCGCCTGTATCACCTCAAATGGAGGCCATACCCGATTCTGACTGCTGTGATTGCCATTTTGTTTTGTTGTTTTTGATGTGCGTCATTTATTCTTGACACATTTGTTTGTTGTTTTTTGAAGCCAACAAGCTAAACAAAGTATCCATATTGCAAAAATCCGGTTTTGGGTACCAGAATAAAAATGATGTCAAATTATCGTCTCAAAGTTTTTAATGAGTGCCAGTTTAAAGGCGCAAGTATAGATATCAATTTCAGTTTTCACTTGCATTAGTACACAACTCTATAAGGATCATTGTAACTAGACAGCAGGTCTCTCTTAGGCTCATTCACAGACAATAAAGACATTAGTACCATGTATAAACACACAATTTGGCCAAGTTTGTGGGCACAACATTACACCCACACAACAAATGTTAACCCCATACAGTAGTGTGCAGTGAAGATTATACACCACCACTTTTGTCTAAAAGGGCTCAGAATAAAAGGAAGTAAAAAATTACTTTTTAAAATTTTTTTGGTGAAAATGTTCTGAATGCTGTTGTAGCCAATGAGAACCAAAACATTTATGCCAACTATGTTGAGGTGAAATGATGCCTTCTGGCCATGTGTGCCAAAATAGCCACGTGTCCATCTGGGAAGACAGCATCAAGATTGCCTGGAAAGGCTAATTTATTTTAATTTATGTCTGCACTTTTGCACTTATGTCTGTAAAAATGTGACATGAACACTGTTTCAAATGTGGGAGATACAACACAAACACACACACCCACACACACACACACACACACACGGCCTTAATTTTTAATATTACACTGCCGAGTTCAAGTACTTATGAATTGCTGGCTATGGAAACATTGCTGCCACATCAGAAAAAGTAAACTGGATCAGTATCATGTTATCACATTATAAGAATATACTCTACTGTATAATGATTTATTTCTATTTATTATCATATAAAAATGTATTATGTAATGACAAGAAACTTTTCTTTTTATAACGATATATGTATCTTCTTATAGCATGATAGATTATTGTAATTGAATAAAATATTTTACGTTATAACCCAACTGGTTAAGTTAGGAACATTTGACATTGCAATACTGATTCATTCATTTGTCGAACTGCTTTATATTTCCAGGGTTGTGGGGAGGCTGGAGTCCATTTCAGCCAACTCTGTTGGAAGGTCGGGTACACTCAAAAACAGGTTGCCAGTTCATCACGGGGCCAAAACTGACACATAGGAGTAATCTGGAACATACAATTAGAATAACGTGTGTTTGAACAGTGGGAGGACACCAGGGGAAACCCACGCAAACATGCAAACTCCACACAGCCGAACACTGGACTTTTTTGCTGGGAGGCAAACATTATAACATGATAATCTATATCCATGAAACATGTGTGAATGTGAAGAAAGTGTATAAAGAAACTGAGTTATGTGGATCATATACATGGTGTGACATCTATCAGCTCATCTTCATACTTGGTTGTGGAATGACGAATGAATTGAGCATGATAAATAGTTCACAGTTATTCCATCATTTATAAGCTCATAGACCATCTTCAGTTTGTTATTACTACAATTACTAGCTCTTTGTCATATCTGATGGAGTAGAATAGCTGTTTTACATTATCTGCTGGATTGTAAAAAAAAATATATATATATATATATATATAGCATATTAATTATTGCATTCTTGTTCTTGAAAAAAAAAGAACTGGGTTCGTTGAGATCTCCTCCAGACATCTGCATTAGGGCATACTAAAGATTTAATGCCTGTTCCTCACAAAAAAACACTAAAGTCATGTGAATTTTAATAACACTGTTAATTCTTCAATTTTGTCTATCAATGGCGGCATCAAAACCCATCAAGGTATCCATCTTAACTGTTTGAAACACTCACATAATGAAACACTCACAGAATTATATAGTAATTTAATATTACCCAATGTAAGTTTTGTAAATTATAAATTTGAGAAATCGGTCCTGGTTTGATGCAGACAATGATTGTCAGCAATTGAAAGCAAGGGTGGCATGGTGGCACAGTGGTTAGTATGTCTGCCTAACAACTTCTTTGCCTAGTTCGGTTACCGGTCTTGAGCATGTCTGTGTGGAGTATGGCTTGTGGAGCATGGTCTCTCCGTGCTCGCGTGGGTCTCCGCTGGGTACTCCGTTTTCCTCCCACAGTCAAAAATACAAACAAACAAACAAGCAAAAAAACATTAGCCTGTTCCAAACCACCATTTGATGTGATTGTGACTGAGTTTTTTGTTTGAAAAGTGGTTATTCTGTAGTGGTTCTCATGTAAGTTGTTTGAAGAAAACATACATATAGATGTTTTCAGTAAATAAAATAATTTAGTGGTGTAGTGGTTAGCACATCCACTTCTCAGCAATAAGGTCCCGGGTTCGATAAATGGATTCGGCAAGTGTGTGGGTTTCCTCTGGGTTCTCTAGTTTTCACCCACAGTCCAAAGACATGCACGTTAGGATAAATAGCAATTCCACATTGCCTAGGTGTAAGAATGAATGATTGTGTGTGTGTGGGTGTGTATTGGCTGTGCAATGGTCTGAAACTGTTCAAGGTGTAATCCATTTTTGCCCAGAAACAGCTGGGATTAGGATGGTGGGATTAAGCGGATTGGCCCATGATTGAATAAATGGAAATTACTATAATTTTTTTGAGTCTATTAAATCTTTAACAAGCAGACTTTGTTCAGTAATTTAACATGAAAGCAAGTGCATTTAGAAAGTATATGTGTTAAAATATCACTTTTTAAAGAAACTTTAGAGTTTCTTGTAGTGTGGACAGGTATGTGATGAGCAAGTTAAATATAGTTGACTAGATTTTGAAATGGACCGCGAATTATGCTTCTTCGCTGATATGCTAGGTACTTGGATAGGAGGCTGTATTTCAGCACTTCGCTTAATAACGCATGTAAACTAAAGTTAAGTGTTTTGTAATGCACTCCAAAGTGTTTCGCAGAGCATACATGTTCAGAAATGAGTTCATTATTTAATAAAAGTTTTTTTTTGTTGTTTTTTTTTCATTAATTTTTCATTATTGCCCTTCTGTCATGTGTAATCTACTAAGGAACATATCTGTTTATGTATTATTGGGAGGTTTGGTAGTTGTTGTGCCTTCTTTTCTTATAACTCACACAGGCTTCCCAAACTAATGGGTGTGGGCTGCAGAGCCACAGTGACATTCCAATCTAATGGGCCATTAGCTTTGACAGTGGGGAGGGAGGCTAATAAAGGTGTTACCCACAACTCATCAATTTTCATTGTAAAGGCCACTGACTTAGAATAAAATAATGTCACTTCAAAGTTCAAAGACTATCACATTCCAACCGAAACTATCAGAAATGTCAGAATACTGAAATCATGGATGTGCAGTATAACCATCACCTATGTTTACAGTGTTCGAAGGTCTTGTGTCCTTTTTTCAATTTCAGCACCTCTGAAAATAGGTTTTGGAAAATTGTAAGTTTACATTAGATTTAAGCAGAAGTGCATCAATAGCAATCGTTCTGCTCTCTGAATATTGCTGAGTTTGTGCTGAATTTAACCATTATGTAGCACCTTTTGCTATCTTTTAGATAGATGTCAAAGTATGTCAGTCTATCTCTAAAGTGTTTGACACTAAACCGACTCCATATTTAGTATAAAAGCTTCTTCTCTGTATGCAAGATAACAACCAACCAACTTTTCACTTTTGTTTTCTTTGTTTACATTTGTCCTTTCTATGTAGAATCACAATTAGATTTACTTTAGATTTCATTTTTCTTACATGAAATAGATTTCTTGATAATGTTTCATTTTACAACCTCGCACACTTTAGTTATTTATTTAGGCCATTCTGGTTTTATTCATTGTTTGTCAGATTTCTATTATGTAAACCCAATACAGTAGAAAAATAATAAAAAATTTTTATCTAATATAATATTTAATTTTATCCCCAAACCAGTCCAAGTGTCGGTGCCTGATCTACCTCCAGTGGACGTGGCAATTGAGGAACAAATTGCAAGTCCAGTCGGAGATGATACGATGAATGATGGTGAAGAGGATGTTGCAATGAGAGAATTTGCTCATGGTGAAGACACAGTCATGCAGACGCTAGAGGAGAAGGCCTCACCTGTCTGCAAGTCATCCAAGACAGTAAAGCCTAGAGAACTATTTACATATGACTACTCAGGGCATCCTACCTATCGTCCCTGGAGGCCTGGAACGAACCTTACTTTTGCATACGCTCCTTACCCTACGATACACCACCCAATTGTTTACGAAACAATTTATGGTATGGAAACAAGCCACCACCACCACGGGAAGAATAAGATGTTTAGATTGGAACTAATGTAATTACTGTTAGAAATATGAGCGATGGAGGAGGAAGGCATGGCCCCACGTCTCCACCTTAGTGACATGATGACCGATTTATTGACAGCTAATACCAGTGCAACTGGAGATGCTTCTACTGACCCACCGAACACCACTCATTTGAAATGCCATCCTGCAACTTCAGAAGAGATTTAACTTCCAACACCAACTGGCAATGTCCCACTTTCATTGGAACTCCGAACCACAGATAGTCATTCCCCCTCATCGTCAACCAGGTCCACATCGCCTATGGTGGGAAAGGACAGGGAAAACAATTGGAGAGGGACCAAGGCATGACATCCAAAGACATCACAACCCTTCTGGCCACAAAGTCATTCACAATTTACTGTGCTGCCCCATTTGGTAGGGTGAGCCCATCTTCAAGTGTGAGGGATCAGGTATTGAACCTCTTTGACGTAGGTCCACTATTCCCACAGAGAGTGTTTAAACTTCATGGTGGGCAAATATCTGATTCTGGTTCTGATATTTTGCATGGCAACCTGTGTAAAAAATTGATGAAGGTGTGTATGATGGTTTTCTGAGTCTGAAATAATTTGTACTGTGTTAAAGGTAAAGAATCCTGGTATATTTAAGGATATGTTGACAAACAAAGATGGGTTAACTATTAATGAATTAAAATGATTTCTTCACTCTCAAATTTGAGACAAAAACAGTACTGAGCTTTTCCCAGAGTACTGCTAAGCAGCAAGAAAAGGAGAGTGCACAGCAAGTTCTGTATCAGATAATGGGCTTGAAACAACATGTTCTTTTTGAATCACGGCAAACTGGTACAGATTTTTATGATGAGAAGCTGGTACAAGGCACATTCCTTCATTCTTTTTACCAAGGGTTTAATGAAAAACATAACTATGTTAGGCAGGATCTCAAACCCTTTCTGAGTAGCTCACAGGTTAGCGATGATTTCCTTCTAGAGAAACTCGCTAAGGTAGTGAAGACCACTGACCAGTCGACACCTATCGACACTGACTCAACCATAAGGCTACTCACATCCTCAGCTACACCACCACATGACAACAGGGGCAAATGTACTGACTTTGTACAAAACAATAAGGCGAGCTGTCCGCACTGTTTTGTTTGTGGCCAGGTGGGACACCGTGCTACTGGCTGTCTGCAAAGGAGGATATCGGGAAACAGGGCACAGTCATAGAAGAGGGTCAGCCAGTGACTGCAAGGATGAAGGGGCCCCCAGTTGAGGTCCAATACACAAAAAGTACTTCACCGGCAAAATCTCACTTGAAATGTCAACCCCCAATGAGAAAGAATGTCATGCAATTGGTTGGAGGGAGATGCATGGTGTACTGTACCATCAATATGACCCCATTCCAAATGCTCTTGAACACTGGGTCCCAAGTTACTATGGTAGGGAGGACATGGATGGAAAGAGCCCTTCCCACTCTTCGAATTCAACCACTACAGTCCCTACTCTCCGACCAGCCATTTGAAATCTCTGCCGCAAAAGGCACCGATATTCTCTTCAATGGCTGGGCAAATGTAGAGATTTGTAGTCAAAACCATGGATGGCCAAAATTTCAAGTACCTGTATTAATTAGTCAAAACAACCTGAACTGTCCCCTAACGTACTTGCCGAAGTTTTAAGATTACACCCAGAGCAAACCGGTGAGAATGATATAACTTTCTTGCTTAAAGTAGCGTTAAGTGTCAGTGACCGTGCTGTAGAGGCTTTAGTCTCAGTCCTGCATGTTTTGAACACTGAAGAAACATTAAAAGAATGCAGTGTGAGAACCAGGAAGTGAGTGGTTGTCATTTCAGTGGGACAGATTTGTGATGTTAAATGGAGAGTTAGAGACTGGGCCGAAGCTGGAGCCTTTTTTTTTCAAACTTGTCGAGACAGTAACCTTCCAGATGGATGTGAGTTGTTCTCCGCATTAATAGATATCCCTTATGGATTGACTAAGACAGTTAAACTCCTATCTATAACGCAACACAACGTGACATTTACTTGCCTAAAATAACTGTGTTGGGGACACTTGAATAAGTTTCTGATGTGGGAGCCCTCAGGAACTCAGCTTCTCCCTGTTCAATTAACTCCTGCTCTGCTCAAGTAGGGACAAGCAAAGAGCTATCTGAGGAAAAATGACACCCCCCATTGATCTCTCCCATCTCAATGAGGATGAGCAAAGGATAGTGAGTGACATGGCTGGATTCAGGAGATACAGCTTAAAATCCATCTTGAGGATGAAATTCCTGTCCAAACGTCTTACAATTCACTCCCTAAGCCACTGTTTAAAGAAGTCGAAGACTGCATACAGAATTTACTGGACCAGTGCTGGATCAAAGGGTCAACATCATCCTTTTCTTCCCCTGTGGTCTGTATAAGAAAAAAGGATCAGATTTTTCGATTGTATGTAGACTACAGAGGCCTTAATCGCAAAACCATCGCTAACCGCCATCCACTTCCACGCATCCAAGACTTGCTTGATAACTTGTGAGGTTACTCAAGGTTCTCAATTTTGGATCAAAGTAGTGCCTACCACCAAGGATTTGTGGAGGAGAGTTCAAGACACCGCACTGCTTTTAGCATATCTTGGGGGTTGTATGAGTGGACCCGTCTTCTTTTTGGCCTCAGTAACGCATTCAAAGGTGCATGGAGACAGTTCTGGGTGAATTAACGGATGAGTGCTGCTCTCTATATTTAAATGATGTTGTCTGTTTTTCTAAAACATTTCAATACCATGTTGAATGCCTGTTGCTTAAGGGAGCATGGTGTAAAGTTACGTCCTAAAAATTGTGAAGTGTTTAAACGCCAAGTTCAGTATGTGATTCGATTAGTGACAAGGGAGGGTGTACAAGTAGACCCAAAAGACAGCCAAAAACAGTGGGAGAAGTTAGGCTTCTTAGGCTATTATAGGACCTTTTTCCAAGATAAAACCTTTTTCTCGTATAGCAAGGCCCTTGTTTAGGCTATTCGAAAGTGAAAATGCTCAACATTCAGATTTGGTAAACATACAACAATACATACAACAATGGGGGTCAGCTTTCCTCAAGAACACTGGTGCAGTGGACATCAGAACACAGTGCTATCGTTTCCCACCTTGTTGATATGTTGACGAGTCCACCCATTCTAGCCAACCAAGATGTTACATCACCGTTTGTTTGTCAAACGAAGGGTTGGGGTTGGTACTCTGTCAACAACAATGGTCTGAACTATGTGTTGTTGCATATGGTTTTCAGACACTTACACCCGCCGAGAAAAACTACTATTTCCACTCTGGCAAATTAGAGTTTCTTGCTTTAAAGTGGGTGGTGTGTAATAAATTTAAAGACTATCTTTATTACACACCTACTTTCACCGTTTACACCGACAATAACCCCCTAACTTACATATTGAACACAGCAAAGCTAAACACGGTGGGGCATTGCTAGGTAGGTGAGCTTGCAGATTTTCGTTTTACCATAAAGTACAGGCTGGGTAAAGCAAACACGGATGTGGACACACTCTCTCAATATTACTTGAAGACAAATTGGAAGAGTACACCAAGACTATGCCTCCTGAAGTTGTTTTTGGCAAGGGAATAAAACCCCAACAGATAGCAATGTGCCATGGGTAGCCACTCTGCAACTGAATTTAATAGTGGAGGACACCATCTCTGATGGCACCTCCTTGATCAGTCCTAAGAATGTGAGGGCTGCACAACGAGAATATCCCTCCATTGGGGAATTGATAAATCTGAAAAAAGGGGTTGAATGCCGAATGGGCTCAATAACAACCAGCACCCCTTTTGAGGTAGTCTCTTTTAATTACCGCCATTTAGAACCAAGTAAGGAAGGCTATGAGTACATTTTAGTTATTGTAGACCACTTCACTAATTTTGTACAGACCTACCCAACTAAAAATAAATCTGGTAAAATGGCTGCAGAGAAGATTTTTCGTGACTTTATCCCACGGTTTGGTTACCCTGCCAAATTGCATCACGACCTGGGCCGAGAGTTCGAGAATAGCCTTTTCCAGAGACTGGAAAAACTGACCGAAATAGCCCACTCCAGAACCACCCCTTATCATCCTCAGGGCAACCCGGTAGAGCATCTAAACAACCCGGTACAGCGTCTAACTCTTCTCCAAATGCTTCGGACCCTGAAGGTGGAAAAAAAGGCAGAGTGGAAAGATTATTTGCACCACATTGGTCATGCGGATAATTGTACCCGGCACAGGGCAACCGATTTTTCCCCATTCCTTCTTCTTTATGGAAAATACCCACAATTGGCTGTCGATCTGCTTTTTGGTCTGAATTTAGGGAAATGCCCAAAAAAACCCACAAGAGTATGGATGAGCATGGGCAGCGCAGATGCAGGAGGCATACGGAATTGCTTCGGAGAACAAAAGTCTGCATGTGTTGCATCAAAAGCTATTGCTCACTGTAAATGAGTTACCATTAGAATAAGAGACAATACCAAAACAAAGACAACCAGCTAATGGTTAACTCCCACCAACAGCGGCAGAGGAAAGGTCTAGGGTTACAGTGACGTATTCGCAGGAGGTGAAATGGTAAAAACCTATATAGTAGAAACAAGTTCTTTTTGTATTAAAGCCATCACTCATGATCATTCGATTCATATGAATAAATATGGGGTGTGAGTAATTTAATTTTCTTTGCAAAAAATTAAATTAAACAGCTGAAGAGCAGCACTCCGATTGGTAGATCCGACACCACGATATCCCTGTGGGATTAAATACTTCAGTCTTTGTGCCAATTTAGTCCAAGATTTAGAATGTCCAGTCACATGGTTATTTCTAATTCCCTACACCCTTTTGTTCAATGACAGTAACACAATTACAATTCAATTTTGCTGATTATTCCTTTAACAAAAGAAAAAAAAAGAAAATACATTATACATATGTTGTCCTGCACTGTTAAGTCAAATACAGGAAAGTTCATACACACTCTAGCAATACCCTCTTTGATCTCCTACTCCTCTTATTGCTGTGAATTAAATAATAAATTTATTTATAAGGAAAAGACAAGGAAACTTATCATTATAGAAAAGGAAACTTAATTATACTTAAAGCTTGGTAAAACATACAATAATTGTTTTATTTGATTAGGAAGTGTTGCAAAGCTAGTAGTTTTTAGAAGCAAGTATTTGGAACTACTTAAATCATAAATCAAGGTACCATAAGCAACCTTATCATCAAAACAACATCCGGTATTCAGTATTCTTTCTCAGAGTTTTACTGAAAACATCTCACTACTGATGTATTTATGATCAGGACTAAACATAAATTTTCTATTATTATCAACACCATTAACACGAGACTTTTTTCCAGTTGCCTCTCTTAGTTCTTGGAAGTTAAATAAAATTATGTTAATTTTCCAAAATGTAAAAAATTAATGAAAAGGTAAAAAAATACTAGACAAGAGACAGTATTTATTCTATATATCAATACAATTTAACTTATAAAATATCTCCCATTTCTACATCCCCATACCTCAAAACATATTAAATTCTAAAAAAATATTTATGAGAAAACAGAAATGAAAAACAACAAACAAAAGACAACTAAAATAAATGAGATAACTGGAACAAAACGAGATGACCTCTGAAACAACCAGTTCCAGTGGCCAGTGGCGGTGGTTAGGGTGCTTGGCTCATGATCAGGAATCCATAGGTTCGAATCCCCTTTAGACCCTCATCATGGTAAGACCACAAATATGTGGTCTTACAACTTAACCACAAGTGTGCCTCTGCCAACCCATCAGTCCAAATCAGTACAAGTAAAAAATACTGGGAAGGAAACCTGTGATCTATTATCATCCCTTCATGGAGGAGTTGAACTCCTATCACTTCATGCTATGGAAACCTGGTATATGCATTGGTCTGATGAGTCACTAGGTTTGGATGTGAAAGCCTAGCAGGGTTACCTCCGAGACGACATTCAGTTTAGATATGTGTGCTTTTAGTACGATATACAGGAATATTAATAATTATAGAGATAAATTTGACTGTAACTAAACCATAAGTATAAGGTTATCTAAACACTTTTATCATCTTTTCCAATTCCGAAGGATCAAGAAAGCACAAACATTACACTTAGTTTAACTGAAACACAAGTGCACAATTACGGTCTTCCGACATTACACTACTCTTATTATCATAAACTTACACACGTCTGCCATCTTCTAAGTGTTTTGCTCACAACATACCCCTCCAACTATTATTTTTTTGCATTTCAGTATGCATTTCAATTCAAATTACATTTTTTATAGTCTCCACTTCGCTTACCTGAAATTACTGTGGTTGCCAAAACCATCTCTTTTACACATGCGCTCCATTGTAAACAAATTAATCATTTATTAAATCCTCTTAAAAAAAACTCATCTGACCCTGTCAGATTAGAGAGGTACATAACTTATATCACAATATCATAATATATAACCTTATATTGTTTTCTATATCCTGACTGTCTGTAATATCTTAATCTCTTTTCTGGCCACAGTTTTATTGAAACATATTTCTTATCTCCCTCTATTACTGGTTAAATGCATTAACCTTGAACAACACCTTCATATCATTGGATTCCTGGAAATCGTGTTGCCCTCTGACAGTTGTCATCAGGAAGAAAGTTCATGTTTTAAGATGACAACTCCAATTTAAGCACATTGTGGCTAAAGGAGAAAAGATTAATGCTCTTGTGTCACCTAGTCAGAGCCCAGACTTAAACCTTTTGAAATTATGTGAAGATTGCAGTCCACCAACAGTTTAATTGAGCTTTAAAATGTAAAGAAGAGTTGGCATATATTTCAGTGTCTTGATGTGCAATATAGAGTGTGTGATATATGGGTGATATGACATGAGTGATAATCACACCACCGCATTTACTCTGTTTTGATTCCATTCATTCTTGCTGGGAAGTGTAGTATGTAGTGGGAATGTTGCTAGAATGTTGACAGTCTGACCGTAGGATTCTCCTTGGCTCTGGAGTATCTGATATCACATATTTAGTTAGCTGCTGCACCGCATCATCCTATTAGAGTAGCAGGAAGGCTGGATCTCAAATGACTCTGGGCAAGGGGTTTGAAGGTAGGGTTCATTTTAAACAGACCATTGTATTCCAGACCATTGTATGGCCAACACACTCACAACCCTCTTACACTGACATTCGTACCCTGACGTAGGGGAAATTTGGAACAGCCAATTAGCCTACCGTGGATGTCTTTGGACTGTGGGAGAAAACTGAAAACCCCATGCAAGCACGGAGAGAGCATCAAAATGCCCTTGCTGAGGCTGGGAATCCAATTCAGGACCTTTTTGCTGAAAGGAGGTCATGCGAACTAACACAGTGTCACCACATTTCAGGTAAAATTTGTGTGTGTGTGTGTGTGGGGGGGGGATTGTTTGGGCTTAAGTAAAATAATAAATGACTATCAAACTGTGTAGCAGCACAAAGTTTGTGGCTACTATTTTTCTAATGACACAATTAAGAGTAATTCCAATAAAAGCACTGAACTATCACTTCTATTACTTATTTCTAATGTGAAAAGAGAATAAGCGGGAAAAGTTGATCCTATGGAGAGTGCTAAAATTTTCTGCAAACCAGCAGTGACTTAAAATCCCCTTAAAGTGTTCTTGCCTCAGGCCCCGACACAGTGGAACATACAGAATGAAACATCTATCTACGTTTTGTAAGGTAAATAAAGTTTTCTCTCACTCCTGCGGCACTTGCAAACTCACCAGTACCATGCACTAATGTACAGAGCCTCCCTGCAGCAAGAGAAGCTTCAGGGGCTAACCTAATGGCAGCTGAGAGACCATCTTAAAATGAGATTATGAGTTTTTCAGGGTATAAAGTAGAGATTTGGCTGGTTCAGCTACCGGCTGAGATTCTGAAGATGTTACCTGCTCTGATCAGCATCTTTTACCCTCAGGAAGTGCATCAGCACTCAAGCTTAAGAGAAAGCGAATGAGAGCTCTGCAGTGGTAAAGAGACATGCATTACAATCAATGATAGACTCGGAGGTGAATCTCAGAATCCTATTGTTTTGTGGCCAGTGAAACAAGACAAGCTGCAAGGGGTAACAGAGTGTAGATCATATCCTAACTTATTTGTTAGAATATTTTCTTGTTTCTTGAGCAACATGGTCCCTAATTTATGACTAAGGTTTCCTCCAGGAACCCAAATTTTCTCCATGGTTTCCTCTCTCTGTATAATCCCTGTAGTGGACTACACACACACACACACACACACACACACACACACACACACACACACACACATATATAAAGTCCTTTAAATAG
>JBCNYG010000025.1:27680155-27691977 GCA_039654305.1 Porochilus rendahli
CAGTTTGTTCAGTCTGTTGGCATCTGCAACCCTCAGACTGCTGCCTCAGCATGCAACAGCATAGAGGATAGCGCTGGCCACAACAGACTCATAAAACATCTTAGACGCCTCAAAAAATAGAGACAGCTCTGGCCTTAGGGTGTGGTAGTGTTTTTAACCCAGTAAAGTTTGTTGTCAATATGAACTCCAAGGTATTTGTAATCCTCCAATATTTGCACATTGATGCCCTGGATGGAAACAGGGGTTGCTGGTGTTTTCCATCTCCTAAAATCCACAATCAGTTCCTTGGTCTTTGTAATATTAAGTTGCATTTGATTCTGCTCACACCATGTGACGAAGGAATTCACAGCAGCCCGATATTCCGTCTCCTCACCTCCACTGATAAATCCAACTACAACAGAGTCATTACAAATCTTCTGAAGATGGCAGGTCTCTGTGCAGTAGCCGAAGTCTGTTGTGTAGGTGAAGAGGAAAGGGTAGAGGACATTCTGGGGATCCAGTCTGACTGAACATGAATAGAAATTGCTTGAAGAGCTGTTAATGCCACACTGGTTTGATGAAAATGAGTTGCCTGATCAACCAGAAATGATGGGAGCAGTGGTGATGAGGATAAGGATGAGGAGAGCAACCCTGAATTCCTTGACCAGACATTGAAATGTTCAATGACAGTGATGGTGACTGAGCATAAGACATGAAAGCATGCCCCTCACGGTCTTACCTGTATGACCATATACATGTACCTACATGTACCATGTTGATCATCCTGATATCTGAATCCCTATACATGTATCATACACAAAGTCTTTTTTTCATCATAATAAAACTTCCTATTCTATATTCTACATAAGAACTGTAGACCTACTGTATACTAATACTAAGGATGCCACCCCCTGCTGTGTGCCTGTTGTGAAGAGGTAGCCTGTGACCACAAGGACTGTTAGGTCAGTTGGCTGTTTGGTCAGAGGCCTTCGAGGAACTACAGGGTTGTTTTGAGGTGACAGAGTGGCAGGCACTCAATGAGCCCCATGGTGAGGACATTGATGGGCTCACTGAGTGTATTTCACACTACCTTCTGCACGACTACATTGTTTCAGCACAGACCATCCATTGTTACCCAAAAAACAAGCTGTGGGTGGCTAAAGACATCTAAGCCCTCCTTATTGACAACAAGAGGGCATTCAGGGCTTGCAACAGAGAGGAGGTAAGAAGGACCCAAGGTTGACTGAGAGTTCAAAGTGACTGATAGACAGTGAGCACTGTTAGGTCATGTTTTATGACTTATCCAGTGCATTCAATACCATCAGGCTGACCCTCCTGGGTGAGAAGCTGACAGCAATGCAGGTGGATGCCTCTCGTGTTATATATTGTGGACTACCTGACTGGAAGATCACAGTATGTGCACTTGCACCACTGTGTGTCGGACACAGTGGTCAGAAACATCGGAGCACCACAAAGGGACCGTCCTCTACACTTTCCTCGCCACCCTCTACACAACAGACTTCGTCTACTTCATAGAGAACTGCCATCTTCAGAAATTTCCTTGTTTCGCTTAGGCTGTAGCTGGATTTATCAGTGGAGGTGAGGAGATGGAATATCAGGCTGCTGTGAATTCCTTCGTCACCTGGTGCGAGCAGAATTATCTGCAGCCTAATGTGACAAAGACCAAGGAATTGATTGTGGATTTTAGGAGATGGAAAGCACCAGCGACCCCTGTTTCCAGGGCTTCAATGAAGAAATGGTGGAGGATTACAAATTCCTTGGAGTTCATATTGACAATAAACTGAACTAGGTTAAAACACCACCACACAAAGGCCAGAGCCGTCTCTATCCTCTATGCTGTTGCATGCTGAGGCAGCAGTCTGAGGGTTGCAGATGCCAACAGACTGAACAAACTGATTCGCAAGGCCAGTAACGTTGTGGGGATGGAGCTGGACTCTCTGACGGTAGTGTCGAAAAGATGAATGTTGTCAAAAATAAGGACAATACTGAACAATACCTCCCACCTCCTCACAACCTGCTGATCAGTAACAGGAGCACGTTCAGTGAGAGAGTAATACCACCTTAATGCACCACTGAATGACACAAGAAATCATTCGTACCTGTGGCCATTAAACTGTACAACTCCTCCATATAGCAACAACATCCACTGTTATACATTTACATTTGCACTACATTTACATTATACTATTTATCATATTGATAGTACCGTATATTTTACTCACTGACAGGATTCATTCTGTATCTGCCTATTTAGATGTTTGCAATGCCTAATTTTATACTTATTATATATTTATATATGTGTATGTGTAATATATATATATATACACACATTACATTATACACACACATATATATACTGCTCAAAAAAATAAAGGGAACACTAAAATAACCCATCCTAGATCTGAAAGAATGAAATATTCTTATTAAATACTTTGTTCTTTACATAGTTGAATGTGCGGACAACAAAATCACACAAAAATTATCAAAGGAAATCAAATTTATAAACCCACGGAGGTCTGGATTTGGAGTCACACTCAAAATTACACACTACAGGCTGATCCAACTTTGATGTAATATACTTAAAACAAGTCAAAATGAGGCTCAGTAGTGGGTGTGGTCTCCACGTGCCTGTATGACCTCCCTACATCGCTTGGGCTGCTCCTGATGAGGTAGCGGATGGTCTCCTGAGGGATGTCCTCCTAACTCTTGGTCAGTCTGTGGTGCAACGTGGCGTTGGTGGATGGAGTGAGACATGATGTCCCAGATGTGCTCAATTGGATTCAGGTCTGGGGAACGGGTGGGCCAGTCCATAGCATCAATGCCTTCATCTTGCAGGAACTGCTGACACACTCCAGCCACATAAGGTGCAGCATCATCATGCACTAGGAGGAACCCGGGGCCAACCGCAACATCATATGGTCTCACAAGGGGTCTGAGGATCTCATCTTGGTACTTAATGGCAGTCAGGCTATCACTGGCGAGCTGTGCGGCCCCCCAAAGAAATTCCACCCCATACCATTACCGACCCACTGCCAAACCAGTCATGCTGGAGGATGTTGCAGGCAGCAGAACGTTCTCCACAGCGTCTCTAGACTCCGTCACGTCTGTCACGTGCTCAGTGTGAACACAGCATTCAAAAGTTACCAAAACATCAGCCAGAAATCATAGGAACTGAGAAGTGGTCTGTGGTCACCACCTGTAGAACCACTCCTTTATTGGGGGTGTCTTGCTAATTGCCTATAATTTTCACCTGTTGTCTGTTCCATTTGTACAATAGCATGTGAACTTGATTGTCAGTCAGTGTTGCTTCCCAAGTGAACAGTTTGATTTTACAGAAATGTGATTGACTTGGAGTTACATTGTGTTGTTTAAGTGTTCCCTTTATGTTTTTGAGCAGTGTATTATTATTATCATTAATAGTAGTAGTATTATTAGTGTTATTGTTGTTGTTCTATTACTGCAGCTACACTATTTTCCCGTACTAGTAAGCACTCTGCTTCTTCTGCCATGTCAGCCTAAGTTCTATTTTGATAGAGTTAGTAAAGCTTCCTCCCAATCCAAAATGAGCAGACCCTTAGACAGAACATAACATTAAATCACACAACTGCAACACACGAATGTGCAACTAGAACGCGAAAAAAGTCAAATGGTAACTTGGTTTTGAAAAAATAACTTTGAGTTGATATTTTTACGATTTGATCTTTTTGTAATATTCTGCTTGTAGAAATTATTTAAAACTTTTAACAGCATTAACACCATATCAGGGTATATTGTCAGTTGTTAAACAGTAAAAAAAAAAGCTTTAACATCTATTTACTGCTGCTAAAACAGAACCCAATAAAGAAACCAGACTCCCAATGATAGGATTGCAGAACCTTTATTATGGCCTGAATGATCTGGATAGGCTGAACAAGTAAGGTGCAGAAGCTAAATCCAATCAAACTTAATTTTAAGTGCCTGTGCAAAACCGACTTAACATCAAGTGCTTTAAGTGCATGAAAAAGTGCCACCAGGGTCTGATTTGGAAAGGCTGATTATATTCCTTAAAAGGATAAAAGGTTTCTTTAAAGTTACAAAGACTCAGAAGTAACAAAATGTAGGTTACTAAGAGCAGCAAAACCCCAAAACACACTAATCTGCAAACAAACACTAAAAGCTAGACAAACAGTCTAAAGAACCAGACTAAAACTGCACTCCAGAGTAGAGAGGTCAGGATAACATTTCCTCTCCAGAACAGTAATTTCGCATAATAGTGTGAACAGTCACACCCAAAATAGATAGATTACAGTCCAAACAGTAACAAGTTAATATTACAAAGAACTCTCATAGTATAGATTTAACTCAAATGACCTGTAATTTTATATAAGTTTTTCCTTCTGATACATTTACGATGCATTGGAACAATGAACCAATCAATGACTATAGAGTTTACGCAGCCAATCAGATAGATTTGGGTGACCTCTGTTTTGTTGTATGCGACACTGGAGTTGGCAGTCAAACACAAAATTCATTTGGCCTTCTGAGCCTTCTGAGCAGACTTGGTGACCTTTCCGCCAGTTGGAGCCTTCTTCTCGACTCCTTTGATCACTCCGACCGCCACAGTCTGTCGCATGTCACGCACAGCAAAGCGCCCTGTACCACAAACACAGCACAGTCAGAGAATTCAAATCCAATACTCCACAACAAACTCAAGTCGTGTACACAACATTTAGATAAAAAGCTCTGAATTTTTTTTCCAAACAGTATTCTCACGGTTGACTACATTATGCTACAACAGCACAAATGGCCAGGTGCTCACCGAGAGGCGGATATTCTGAGAAGCTCTCCACACACATGGGTTTCCCAGGGATCATGTCCACAATAGCAGCATCCCCAGACTTGAGGCTCTTGGGATTATCCTCGAGTTTCTTTCCAGATCGGCGGTCAATCTTCTCCTTGAGCTCAGCGAACTTGCAGGCGATATGTGCAGTGTGGCAGTCCAACACTGGAGCATAACCCGCACTGATCTGCCCTGGATGGTTCAGGATGATTACCTGATCCAAAGAATAACATCAGTCACTGTGGCCAACTGCAACGCAATAATGCTAAACCGTATACCATCCACAGGAAAGTATTAAACCTGCAAATATGTTCACACTGAAGCAGCCTTCTTGCAGCTTTAAGGAAGATTAGGAGAAGAAATGTAACATACTTGAGCAGTGAAACTGGCTGCCTCTTGGGGAGGATCATTCTTGCTGTCCCCAGCAACATTCCCACGGCGGATATCCTTCACGGAGACGTTTTTGACATTGAAGCCCACGTTGTCCCCTGGCAAGGCGTCAGACAGAGCCTCATGGTGCATCTCCACAGACTTTACCTCAGTGGTTACATTAACAGGTGCAAAGGTCACCACCACCCCTGGCTTCAGAATGCCAGTCTCCACACGGCCCACAGGGACAGTTCCAATACCTAAATCACACGATAAACATGGCTCCATGACTTGATTTTATAGACACATGATCTGGGTGAATATCTTTTTCCTGGAAATAAATGCTGTTGTGCACAAAGCAGCACCTCCAATCTTGTAGACATCCTGCAGAGGAAGACGGAGTGGTTTATCAGTGGGGCGAGTTGGGGGCTGGATAGCATCCAGAGCCTCCAGCAGAGTAGTTCCTGACACACTGCTATCCTTACGGGTAATCTTCCAGCCCTTAAACCAGGCCATCTATGGAAATAACCGACACCTAGAAATGTTACTTTCATAATTACAACAAATATCAAACATCATCTGAGGATTTATCAAAATAATATTGCAGTTTTATTGTCTGCTATGAGGTCACACGTACATTAGGACTGGCCTCCAACATGTTATCACCGTTCCACCCAGAAATGGGGACAAATGCCACAGTGTCGGGGTTGTAGCCAATCTTCTTAATGTAAGTGCTGACTTCCTTAACAATTTCCTCATAGCGCTTCTGGCTGTAGTTGGGTTCGGTAGAGTCCATCTTATTAACGCCAACGATAAGCTGTTTTACACCCAGAGTATACGCCAGGAGAGCATGCTCTCGGGTTTGACCATTCTTTGAGATACCCGCTTCAAACTCCCCAACGCCAGCTGCCACAACCAGGACAGCACAGTCTGCCTGGAGTAGACAAATAACAACAATAATAAAATAAAAAAGTACTGTAGTGCAACTCCAAGAACATGATTGTTTCTTATATATTCGCAAGTCATCCAAAGGTCACATTGATGGGCATATATTTCTTTATCTCAGAACGCTGAATAATCTCCAGCATGAAATTGTGTGCACTTATAACAGAAAGTGTGTGTTTTCTATAACAGCAGCTCTGATGGTAGCACCAGCTCAATTATCTGGTATCTAATTTACTTACTTAGATTGATTTACTTTTATGTGACCCACTCCTCCTAGTGTACATACACTAAATCTGGCTCTTGACCAATCAGCGCGATCATACTGGCATCTTCTAAGCAACAGATGAGTTTTATTTACAGAGTCATGTCTGTTTTGAGGCTTCTCTTTGGTTTACCATTATGTTTCAGGGAATCCTTCTGTGATTCCGTAAGTAGGTAATGGATAATAAGGAAACATCCTGCGCAATCACAAAAGCGGTTTGAAAATCGGCAAAATCAGTGGATATTTCTATTGTTTTACAACAACTTGAACATGAAACCCTTTCTTAAACAAACAGCTTAGCATGGATAGATTGTGTTTATGGATATTTGAACTTGGCCATGTCCAAGACTATGCTTTGAAAGATGTATTTTTGGCGATATCACATTTTAGTCCAGTTACGCCATTTTCAACTTACTTCGGCTCTTAATCAAAACACTACCTAGCGACTTAATCCATATTATGCTGAAGCAGGTCACACATGAACAGGTGTTGTGTATACTTAATAGGATATTGTTTCCATATTAATAACTCATTCACAGGGACTTGGATAGTGGACAATCCCAAGTCATAACATGATAATAAGCATAATAAGATCAGTTAATGTGACTGTTCTGCAGCTAGGCAGCCCCATACACAGCAAGCTGCAATGTATTGTGTTTTCTGATACTTTTCTAGCATAGCCAGCATTAATAGTTTCAGCAGTCTGTGCTACAGTAGCTCTCCTGTAACATCACCCCACAAGACCTGCCATTCAGGAGATAAATAGATCCAGTCACAGTCAGAAGAGAGGTACTGTAACACAAACAGCCAAAACTCTTAATGCTGGCTGTGATAGAAAGGTGTCAGAACACACAGTGCATTACAGCATGCTGTGTATGGGGCTGCCTAGCCACCGATCAGTCGGGTGGTGTCAATGTTATGGCTGATCATTGTAAACAAATTTAGAAAATGTATGCCTAGTTAGCAAAGGAAATGCATGATTGTTGTCATGGTGAAGGTTTTTTTAATTAAATGTAAATATGTAGCATTAATATTAATAATCGTATCTTGTGGATCAGTCCTTTGTAAAGATTATGAGGTTTTCCATGAGACAGTCCTTACTAAAAAGCAAGTTTGCTATTTGTCCTTTCAATGTCAGCATGGTGATGAGGTGATCAGCACTTCCACCTCACAGGAAGAAGATCTTGGGTTTGAGTCCTGGGCTCGGCAATAGGGTTTCTGAGTAAGGTTTGCCGTGCTCACGTGGGCTTCCTCCAGGTGCTCCGACAGTCCAAAGGCATGCACGTTAGGCTAATTGGATATCCTCAACTGCCCCAGGTATGAATTTGAGTGTGTGTGTGTGTGTGTTGGCCTTGGGAGATTTGGAAGGCTGTTCAAGGTCTACCTCGCCTTAATCTGTGTTGAGTATGGGCTCCAGCCTTCCTACAACCCTAATTAAGGCTAAAGAAGTCTGAAATGAATTTATCCATTCACTCATTATCCAGACACATAAAGGGATTTAGATAATGAGTGAATTGATATTTTCATTTCAGACCTTTTTTTTCTTAATTAGGGTTGTGGGAGGCTGGCGCCCATACCAAACAAGGGCCTTTCTGTGTGGAGTTTGCATGTTCTCTCTGTGCTTGTGAACATGCAAACTCCACACAAAAAAGCTCTTGTCGGCTATAAGATTTGAACCCCAAACCATCTCACTGTGTGTCAAAATTTGTGGGAGTTGTAATACTGAGTAAAGTCTCCTTTTCCTCTTAAAACAGCCTTAATTTTTTGTGGCAGGGATTCCATGAGGGAAAAGTGCTGAGTCGCCGTGCTACCTCATTATTCTTGTTCTTATTATCATTATTACTATTACTATTATTCAATATATTAGTAGTGGCATTTAATTACACAAGTTCCATAGACAGAAGAAAGACTGGAAAAAAACAGAAGATTGTTTACAGTGACATGAGCTCAATTTTGTTGTCGCGTCTGCGCTCAAATGCCCAAACAGGCAACCCAATGCACACCGCCACCATCAGCACTGACTGCACTTGCACCTTGCAGAAAATGTTCTTGTTTAATCAATGTTTTTTCTTGTTGAGAAAAAAGAGGTTTACAAATACCATTGAAATGGCAGTGATGGTTATATTATGGCTATTTCTGTACCGAAAATAAATGTAAACACTTTCGGAGTGCTGCTTTAAGGCTGTGCCTAAACATGTATATTAGTCATTATAACACAGGCAGTAACAGTAACTAACATGTACTGCACACATTCCATAACATCACATTCGATAAACAAGTGAAAAGACCAAGTATTATTCATTCATCAATTAATATTGAAATCAGGGAAACCCCTAGTAGGAAAGAAATAAAATTTTAGAAAATATGATTAGGAAAGTAATCTAACCACCTTCCTCTTTATGTAAAGCCTTAGGACCTCATCCCATTTTTAATTATTTTAGCAAGACAGCATACCCCATCATGTTCAATTCTTTACATTTTTATCTTCATAAAGTAAAAAAGACTCAACAAACATGCAAATGTGTAAACTTGCTCCACACAAATGCATGTCCTTCCTATTTAACTATAGTGTTATATTTTTTACACATTTTACAGTATAGCAAAGTAACCCCACATGCAATAATATTACTAATGTATTGCTTTGTAGGACTGACCTGGGAGGTGCCAGTAATCATATTTTTGATGAAGTCCCTATGTCCAGGAGCATCAATGATTGTGACATAGTACTTGCTGGTTTCAAATTTCCACAGAGAAATGTCAATGGTGATACCACGCTCCCGCTCCGCCTTGAGCTTATCCAACACCCAGGCATATTTAAAGGATCCCTTACCCATCTAAAACAGGTTAAAGCGTAATGTCAGAACATTTCTGAGGAAACAGAGCAGTCTCTGCATTTAAATTAGTTTTGTTTTAATGTTTTCAACATCAAGGTCAAGGACTTCAGTAACAGCCCTACCTCAGCAGCCTCCTTCTCAAACTTTTCGATGGTTCTCTTGTCGATGCCACCACACTTGTAGATAAGGTGGCCAGTCGTAGTGGACTTTCCAGAGTCAACATGGCCAATGACCACAATGTTGATGTGGAGCTTCTCCTTTCCCATGATAAAACTAACCCAAACAAAGGTGCTATGAGGCCTGCTACATACAACAGAACAGAAATGAACAGATGTTGTTAAGAACTGTTTTAAGCTCAGCAATTGTTTGAGGTTGAGTGTGTGTACCATAAAATAGTTACATATTAGCCGATCAGCAAAGATATATTTGCGTATTTCGTTCTAGATGAGCTCAAAGCACCCTCAACACTTTAGATAGTGTACAGCACCATGGACAAGGCAAGAAACACAACACACACCAGCTGCTTACTTTCTGCAATGCTTTTCACCAACTTTATGCAATTCAATTCTGAACTGGATTCAAGCAGGAGATCACATGTAAAATAACACAAAGTTTCTGTTTTGCTTTCCTTTCTTTTCCAGCATTGTTTTCCTCCCTAAAATGTCACTGTAGCACATTTCTCTTGCACAACCACAAGCATGATACCTGACACCAAGCCAACATGCAGTCAGGTGCACACAGGCCCTTCCACCTCCGGTCTTTGCTCATTATGCACTCACACACCCTGCCCTGCTGTGGCCATTTGCAAATTATTTGGGTGTCGTATAGCTCAGAAGCACCAGACTGATGCAAATACGTGAGCTTTCTTTCTTCACTACTTCACAATTCCACCAGTTAAGTGGACCGACATTTTGTAAGGGGTACTCCGAGCAGCCATTTGATTTTTTTTAATATTACATTATTATTAATAATAATAATAATAATTGAGAAAAAAAATGAGAAGAAGAAATAGTCAGAATTTGTTGACGCTCCCATCCTATTAAGACTGAATAATCTGTAATATTTCCAGCTCACATCCCATTTGGTTTGATGTCACACTCATTTATAGTCTTTGAGAGCTGGTTAAATCCTTGGGGCTTGTGCACTATATTATATCATATCATATCATATCGTGTCATGTCATGTCATGTCATGTCATGTCATGTCATGTCATGTTATATTCTTTTATATTTTCTATTCTATTCTATTTAGAAAGCATTCAGAACAAATGCGTTACTATGACAACCTAAATTCCACCTGAAGTTCAACATTAAGGTTAATCTTAATGACATTACTTAACACTGCTTATTAGTCAGTAACCTTGAGAGTTAGGTATAAGATGACACAATTTCAAACGATAAATACACTACAAACTGCCTAAAGATCTGGAATGTTCCACACACACACACACACACACACAGAGAAAGAGAGAGAGAGAGAGAGAGAGAGAGAGAGTGACATGTCTAGATGATTTCAAGGCACGAGCTCGTCACTGCAGCCGCCGCCATGTTCCCTCATCCCACACACGGACTCTACCGCGGTGTCTAATCCGCACAGACAGCGCTAACTATATACACAGCACCGTCGTTCGAATCACATACTGAGAGGTGATACGCAGAGGTGTGTGTGTGTGTGTGTGACGAACGCGGCTGTGGTGTATCGGAGGAGACACGGTACCTGTGCTGCAGGAGACGGCGCTGAGGCTCACACACTGATGCGCTGAAGTGCTCCGAGCTGCGTTATATTGCGCCACAGTGCGACTGCGCAGTTCTGCGCTGCACTGTTCCTTTGTATTTCCCACTACCTGTAATATACCAGTAAAAATTTAACATTGGAATTTTATTACAGGAAAAATACCACCAGATAGCATTGTCCGTTAAGCATTACAAATATGAGATATGATCACTCATTCAAAAGATAAGGTGTTTTTTTTTATTTAAAAAAAGTGCCAATAGGACCCACGAATCCAGGAAAAGCTGTGACCGCTGAACCAAAACTTTACACAGTCATATATCCCAGCCACCTTGTTTTTCTCCCGTTCGAAGACCCAAATAAGATGATGTTAACGGTCACTAATTGACCTGAGTATAGGATGGGGAATTCCAGCGATTTGTATAGGATTTAAACACGACCAAAAAATGTCACGCCTACTGACCCAGTCAGAACCGGGCAGGTCACAGGTTTTCCACAGAATGTGGAACCTGAACGGAGCGTGCACAGTGCTCCTAGTGCCATCTGATATACCTGTTTTGGGGAAATTTTGTCGATTGAACTTTTGTTTTATTAGATTTATTAAATCATTGATTACTCAAAAAACAGCAAGGGGCAGTGGTGGCTCGGTGGTAGGGTGCTGGATCACTGATCCCACTATCAATGGGTTGTCACCGCTGTCACTGGGCTATCAAATGTCGACCATGTCTCTCACTGTCTATCGTGAGAGGCATGTGAAAGAATCATTGCTGATTTTCGTTGAGTAGGCTGCATAGCCGTCAGTGTTTTTCTCACCCTGGACTGCCCTGGTGAGCTGTTCAGGGTGTACTCTGCCCTTGCCCAG
>JBCNYG010000025.1:27715091-27734546 GCA_039654305.1 Porochilus rendahli
ATAAAAGCTAAATGATCATTGTGAGGTTTTCAATGGCTTTTAGATGTTCAGAGCAGTGAGGTGGATGAGGCTGGAGGTTAAACACCATTTAACTCAACTCGGTTAAACAAACAATAGAAGGTATCACATGATACTAAATGAAGTCATCACGTGGTCAGCTAACTTGACACGGCTCTAGAATAATAATAAATCCTTGTGACCGACCGGGTACAGATGGTTTAAACACCTCACAGCAAATGCTAGGCAACTCCTGGTTTAGTTTATGGTAGAATTAACTTATATTATAAACATTACACATGTACAGCTAGGTAGCTAACACTGTCTAATAAAAACTTAACGAAAGCCTAACGGCTGGTAATTGATCCCGTTTACGCCAACTCATGAGATTGCTAATACACTGGAAGAGGTTGTCTTGCTAACAGCGGTTATTTACTCTTTTGAATTTTTCCGTTTTTCCTCTGCTGCTAATCCATGTCTAAAATACACATGCTTATAATAATTCACCTCTTTTTATGCCGCTATCGCTTTCATTCCGACGAAGCAAAGGCTGTTCATAATCATCAGTTTCTGTGTCTGAAGCTACACGGTCCATAGCTCACACAAGTCTAATGAAATGTTTACTTCCGGGAATACTGCGTCTAAACACAAATCACAATATCACAATGTGGGTGTGGCTTCACTCACAGAAGAGCTGTCATTGGTTTACATACTGATATGTACCGCCTCTTTACCAAAAGTCACAAACGGATCCGCCACTCAACACCGGTGATGACTGAGGCGAAATGTGATACAGTGGGTGTTTCGATAGCCTTTTTGTATGCATAAACAACGAACACGCTATGGGGCAAAAGTATGTGGACACCTGGCTATGTATCTATACAACTATAACCTCTTCATTTGCAGCTGGGGTGGCATGGTGGGGTAGTGGTGGGTACTTCAGTCTCCCAGCAAGAAAGTACTCTGATTTCCTCCCACAGTCCAAAGACCTGCACATTAGGCTAATTCATTGTTCCAAGTTGGCCTTGGAACAGTTATGTGTGTTGGTATTGCAATGGACTGGCGTACTGTTCAGGGGGTGCCCCGTCTTCGCTCAGGGTTGGCTGAAATAGACTCCAGGCTCCCCATAACCCTGTAGGATGACGTAGTTGAATAAATGAACTTTTGTATTGTTATAATAACACATTATAAGCAGCAAAACAAGCAAATTTTGCATAAATGAGTGGTTAACAATGCAGTTGTCTGGGTCCAGGGTCCAAGTCTGTGCTCAGCAAGGACATTTCTGTGTGGAGTTTGCATATTTTCTTTGTGCTTGTGTGGGTTTCCTCTGGGAACTCCAGTTTCCTCCCCCTGTCTAAAGACACACATCAGGCTAACGGGATATTCTCTATTGTGCCTAGGTGTGAATGTGAATTGAGTGCCATTCCAGTTGTGCCAATACAGTAACACCTATCTTCTGGGTCGGCCCCGGGGTCTCTTCCTGGTTGGACATGCCCAAAACACCACACCAGGGAGACGTTCGGGAGGCAGTCTAATCAGATGCCCGAGCCACCTCAACTGGCTCCTCTCAATGCGAAGGAGCAGCGGTTCCACTCTGAGCACCTCCCGGACGACGAATCTTCTCACTCACTCATCTCTAAAGGACAGCCCTGCCATCCTGCGAAGGAAACTCCTTTCAGCCACTTGTATTTGTGATCTCGTTCTTTCGGTCACTACCCAAAGCTCGTGACCATTGGTGATGGTAGGAATGTAAAGTGACTGGTAAATTGAGAGCTTTGCCTTCTGGCTCAGCTTCCTTTTCACCACGACGGACCGGTACGAGCTCCGCCTTACAGAAGAGGCTGCACCGATCCGCCTGTCGATCTCCTGCTCCATCCTTCCCTCACTCGTGAACAAGACCACGGGATACTTGAACTCCTCTACTTGGGGCAAGATCTCATTCCAGACCCAGAGGGTGCATTCCACTATTTTAAGACTGAGAACCATGGCCTCGGACTTGGAGGTGCTGATTCTCATCCCAGTCGCCTCACACTCAGCTGCGAATCGCTCCAGCGAGAGCTGAAGGTCCCAGCTTGATGCAGCCAAAAGGACGATGTCATCTGCAAAAAGCAGAGACGAGATCCTATGGCCACCAAACCAGAACCCCTGAACACCTTGACTGCACCTAGAAATTCTATCCATAAAAATTATGAACTGAATCGGTGACAAAAGGCAGCCTTGGCGAAGTCCAACCCCCACTGGAAATGAATTCGACATGTTGTTACCAATTCGGACCAAGCTCTGGCTCCAGCAA
This sequence comes from Porochilus rendahli, assembly GCA_039654305.1. Classification (NCBI taxonomy): domain Eukaryota; kingdom Metazoa; phylum Chordata; class Actinopteri; order Siluriformes; family Plotosidae; genus Porochilus; species Porochilus rendahli. Next base: position 27,717,382 of record JBCNYG010000025.1, read on the forward strand.
TACGTCACAGATCCCGTAGAGTGTGTAGAGCTGGTCAAGAGTGCTGCGGCCGCAACGAAAACCGCATTGTTCCTCCTGAATCCGAGGTTCAACCATCGGCCGGATCCTCCTCTCCAGTACTCCTGAATAGAGGAGTATGATTCCATGATAGTTGGAACACACCCCCTTTCTTAAAAAGGGGAACTACCACCTCGGTTTGCCAATCCAAAATTCCTTGTTAGTGGCATTTTCTTTTATTTTCTTAAAACATGAAAGCTTGTGAATTGAAGCTGAAATGTATGTAGGGTGGCGGTACTGTGGCGCTGTGGTTAGCAAGCTCACCTCACAACAAGAAGGTCCTGGGTTCAGTTCCCAGGCTTGTGTCGTTTCTGTGTGGAGCTTGCATGATCTCCCGTGCTTGCGTGGGTTTTCTCCTTCAGTCCAAAAACATGCACAGTAGGCTGATTGGCGGTTCCAAATCGCCCCAAGGTGTGAGAGTGAGTGTGAATGGTTATATGTGCGTTGGCCCTGCAATGCTGTTCAGGGTACCCCCACCTTCACACAGATTCCCCAAGTTAACCCTAAAATCATAATCCTAAACCTAAAACACCCCTGTTGATGGGTAATGAAGTGAATATGGTGCCTTCAGGATCTATATATATCCCTGGACATGGCCTGTTGTCAACTGACCCTGTCAGTTTCTGATGGTGGGTTGTGTACAGCCCGTGCGTCTCGCTACCTCACTGTGGCTCAACCCGGCCTCCACCATACTCATTGTCCGGAGACGGTAACGTTATAGACTTGGCATTATTACGTGTACTAGACTAAAAATAATAAATTTTTTGAGCCTTTATAAGCTTTTCAATCTACTCCTCATTGTGCAGATACCACTGTGAAGACAATAGAAGGCATGTAGAAAAACAGATTCTGCCAATTAGTCACTCGCCTGAAAAGAAACAAACCAGTGTTTTTAAAAAAGGACTTCAATGTCCTCTGAAAAGGACACTGAAGTAAAAACATTTGTTGGGCATTATTGAACCAAAGTGTACTTTTGTTTTATAATTAATAATTAAATACATTTTAAAAAGTCGGATATTTTATTGTTCCCTATTGCTTCTATCACTGCACTGTGTGGCTGTTTTAGCACCTACTAAATACCCTGAGGGGCAAAACTCAACTGTCAAATCTCCATGTCTCCAGTTGTTTTGCTTTGCAAAATAAACAATGCTCATGGTCCCCAAGGCCACTGGATGGCGCTAAATAAATTAATCAAGAAAAGGAACAAATGCAGGCAATCCATTCCAAAGAACTGACTAATAGCACATTAGTGCAGGTGTGTTTGACAGATAGGCATCATAATGTTTAGCTGGAATAAATGTGTGATTTAATCACTATTTCCTAGAATCTGATATCTACAGTAACTTGATGTGAAAACATCATTATGACGAAATAACGTTATAACGAAAGCTGCTTTGCAGTCTCTCTGACTCCATATACAATATTCCCCTATTCCCCAAATAACACCAGCAAACAATCATATAGGTCTAAAGGAGGAATGTTTTTATTTCTTCTGCAGTAAATAATATGAACCACTAACATGTAAATAGGTCACATGTTCCACGTTAAGTTGGTCCTTAAGTATAATGGGGTATGTAATCACTTAGATAATCACAGATAATAGCACACAAATATTGCCAAGTCGGTGGATTGGCTAAATTACCCCAAGGTGTCAAAACAATATCCAGCTACAAGTGTAGATTTGTACCAAGGTCTTATCCCAGGTGTATTCCTTCTCTGTAGCCAGTGTTCCATGGATTGGACACGAGATGCAAAGGGAACCTGAGCATGATAAAATTGTTCCTGAAGGTAGAAAACAAAACAACTGCCCCCCCCCCAAAAAAAAAACCCCAGAAATGTATATATTCTTATTTTATTGTGTGCAAAATAGTATTGTTCATGAATAAATGCCACATACAAAACTTACACTTATGGGATTGCTAGTAGTGAAATATCCACAATATAATACATTTTAATACATTTTAATTAATAGGTTTTCTTTTTTTGCACAAAAAAAAAAATCTGTGATAATCCCTGCACAGATCCCATATAAATATATTCTTAGCAACCTTAAAATATTGAGTTAAAAATTACATTTACCATATACATTTAGACTTAAAAAAGACAATGTAACACCACGTCTTATGTTTTTCCTGAAGGCCATGATGTGTTTCTGTTAATGCTTCAGGGATTAGCGTATCTCATGGATCTGGTCTAACTTTACCAGACAGCCTATCTATCAGTCTTTATCTTTTCTACTGTTGATATCCAGACACAAAAATGCACAGCACTTTAGCAGGAAATCACACACTTGGTAGATCTCAATCTTTGTAATTAGGTTTATGATAAAAACAAACAAACAAACAACCAAACAAACAAGAAAATTAACAAAAACACAATTTAGTCTATAATTACCTGATCAGAATTAACAGTAAAATGTGTATGAATTCTACTGCTTGAGATGTTCTTTCAATAAATGTCATTCTTTTATTCCCTTCACAGTAATCCTTCCTGATTTCTCTGCAGAACAGAATGTTCTCCTGATGTAACTTGTTTACTTTCAGACACTTCCTGTCCCACTGCACACTTTCCGAAACTTGCCAGCAAGGACCATAAACCACAGAGATACAGTTCAGAATTATTCACACACAAGCCTTTAACTTGTCAGTAGTACAATACTCTCTACAACTTGATTCAAGATTTTATATACTGTATATCTTCATTCCAAAATGTTTATAAATTAACATGGATGGGAACATAAACATGTTTGTGGATTGACTACCAGCGTTGACTCTTGATTTCATTCTCATTCATACAAATATGCATAAAATAAAATATCACTGGCAACAGAGCCTGGTTCATAGTTGACATTCTTATACAACAAATGCATGCATTATTATACAATTTTTTTCATACATAAAAAAGAAAGCAGTTTACCAGCAACTGCAAAAAATGTTATTAATTAGGTTTTCAGTATATAAAAACATTGTAAAGTGTAAAATCTGATATAGACATCAATTCATCCACGTTCTTGGCAGTGGAGTTGCTCATATAACATGACAGATAAGAGTATGGGCTAAGCAGTTTCCTGAAGACTGTATGAGCATTAATAGGCAATTTAAAATGTATCCAGTACATTTTGCCCTTTAAAAAAAAAGCAATCATACAGAGCACGGCATTATTTCTACTGAAGCAGTATAGAAAATCTTCAGCATAGAAAACCAAGAAACAGACCTTGCTCCATTATGAACATGCACATTCATACAGAATCTTCCAATCAACTCGCTCACATTTTTTGTATTGTATACAACATAAAAGTAGCTTCCTCTACGTGATGCTCACGTTCCAGTTCCCAAAAGATTAAAAAAAGACAAAGAATAGCTGAAAATGCAGAATCTGTCAGACACAACCTTCCTTCCTTCTTTCCTCAGGGCCGAGCACCATTTTCCGTTTCCTTCAGATGCAAACATTTCCAAAACACCACAGTTCGCTTTGTATTTAGAGGAAATGCATTACTAAAGGCTCAGATAGGCATAGAGTTGCCATTGAATTCATCTTGATCTGCTGGAGCAGTGAGGTTGAGGTTCTGGATCCGGCGGTAGACGAAGTAAAATGGCTGAACCTGTGGGCGACTGTGCAGCTCTGCTTTGATCTTCTGTGGGTGTGTATCCGGGGCCAGCTGCTGCGTGCTTTCCTCTGTCAGCAGGAACAGGGCGTGGTCGTCAGGGTTCTGCACCTTGAACTTTTCAGCACATAACTGACATACCTCCTCTGTGGTGGCGTATGGTCTCACCTGCAGCGTTTTGGCTGTACAACCACTGTCTGGTTCCTGAAGTGCCACTCTTAGGTAGTTCTACATACAAAGAGATTGCTACATTTAGATTTCCCAGTAGCAACACAAAAGAAGTGATTACTAATCTTATAAACCAAATCATAACAAATAAAAATACCTTTAACTATATGTACTTTTTAAATTATTTTTTTCTTTATTCTTTATTAATTTCCTCTTACAGGTAGTCAAAAGTAAGAGATCACAATACTTGAGAACAAATTTATTACATCAAGCCATTGTAAGTATGGCCAGGCAGGGGTGAAAGCATGCACATGCCCCCTCCGTGACATGCGACGCCACAATCCGCCTCTTTTAGAACTGCTGCGCATGTGTATTTGGGGGCGGCCTAACACTCAGAGGGAAAATGCTATCCACCCCTTTGTACGATAAATTCTGCCTTTCTAACTAAATTTGATTAGATTATTGCTTGGATTAAAATACATCTCTATAAGATACAGTGGGCATCATGATGTTTATGACTAAGCCTTCTAAGCTTCTACTGTTGGGCCCTTGAGGAAGACCCATAATCTCCAACTGCTAGGTTGTATGAAAATGATAAATGGTAGTCACCAAATGTCATGAATGTAAATGTTTTAATTTGCTAGCAAACTACTTGCAAAACAGCTGTGTTAGACCAAAAGCTCTTTTAGTGGGAAGTGAGTCAGTAAATGCTCTTCATATAAACAAATCTCTTCCAAAAATACCACCAATAAAATTTATCCTTGACCTACAATTAGGACATGATCTCGTGGAGTGTGTAGTCAGTGTGTCACCTGAAAGTCGTCCACGGATGGTGTGGTGCGCTGGGCTGTGCGTCTGCGGTGCCACTGGTGGAGAGTGTTACGGGTTTCTGAGCTCAGCACCCGTGCAGCCTGCTCTTCCTGGAAGTTTTTAATAAGAGACATGGCTCCATATGCACTGGTCAAGTAGTATCCGCCTAAAAACAAAGGAATACTTTATTGTGAACATTTTTTAGACATTCAGAACTGCTACAATATATCAACAGTGCTTACTGGGCATGGCATCTTGCTTATTAATCAACAGAGAATGAGTGAGGTACCTTCTCCATGCAGCAGAGAGGGATCCAGTAGCTCCATCATGTACTGAATCTCGGTGTCCAGCTCAGGCATGTCACATTGAGCCAACACATATGTCAGCATGGGTAAGAAATCATCTGCCCCGTACATTCTCCCTAAAAGCCCACACCATAAAAAAACCACATTAAATCACTATCTAAATCAAAACAGGATTAAAGTCTTTTAGAATAGAACAGTATTTCTTACCTGAATTGTCTTCCATAATGGTGTAAATGAGCTTGCAGACTCGGAGGAGCAGTGACACTTTTTTCTCAGGTGAGTACATCTTGCTCATAGTGTTGAACTTTTGACGAATCTTGTCTATGGAAACAGGGTCTGGTGGCATGGCTCCGTCTACACCCATCTCCTGTGGCTGCTTGGTTTTGGCCAGAGCCAGGTTCTCCCTCAGCTGCTGCCAGACTCCACTGCTCACCTGGAAGTTGTGCAGAGCCACTTCTAACACAGGCTTCAGGGGCTTCAGGATGCACTTGTGCATGGCCTTCTCCAGTACCTGATCTGAAGGAGGGGGATGCAAGAGTTGGTCAGAAATGTTCAGCACACACATGTGCCAACTGTAAAAGAAGACAACCCGCAGCATTTGATTCAAGTGGTGATTCACACATTCTCCCACACATACTGTAAGAAAAGAGTGAGTCAATGGAATGAGCGCATTTAATAAATGATATAAATATATGCAAAATAATGAAACCACTTTAAAACTAAACAAAAAGGCTTATTTTCCACTAAAATGATATGAACCTAGATGCAGTATTGAGAGGTTTTACAAACAGAAATAGCTGTGCTTGTAAATGTATAGAGACTGAGGCCTCCTACATAGTTAATATTACATTTCCTTTTTAGTTCAACGGGAATACAGTTACTCAATTTTTTCATAGCTTATTCTCCAAAACTGTGCACAGAACTGTTTAGCTATGCAATAAAACGACACCAGTAGACATGTCCTTCTCTCTGCGCAAAGCTGGTTCAAAGCTCATGACTGTATTGCAAAAGTGAGTAATCATGCACTTGAAGTTAAACCACAAGGCCCTAGTGGCAGAATTTTATTTGTTACTGCCTACTCAGGTGATCAGGAGTGCTGACTATGAAGTAAAACGTGCTACAGTCAGCTTAAGTTTTTAATTATTCAGTGGGGAAGTAAGGTTTCTTGGTCAGTTTTTAGGCATGTGATGTTCTCTCCTTCCCAACACTACAGAGAAGCAGGTGATGTCATGTCTGTGATGCCAATATTGTAAACCTGAATATCATAAAGCCACATTAAACTGACATTACAATGTACTTCATGCATGTCACAGTGCATACTGTTGGGCCATTAAAACATCATTCATTTACTAAACTGCTATTCATTCACTAAACTCTGGGTGAAGGTGGGGTAAAGGTGGGGTGCTGGTGCCAGTAAAACTTTAAAACTGACCAAAAATTTGTCATGGCTGATGTGAATGTTTGAGCCGTCACTTCATTTTTGTCTACGAAATTGAGAAATAGAATTGCATTCTATTTTGTGCTCAAAAGAGTTTCATAATCTCATTCAAACTGAGAGCACACACACACACACACACACACACACACACACACACACACACACAGGGAGAATGCACTCTAAATCTCAATAGTTGTGACATGGGTCTTTTAAAGGTGTAGTAGTCCTTTTTATTCTTTACTTGTACAAATAACCCGAAAATATATGCAGATCATGAAAACACAACACTGGATAAAGATGTGACCTTAGTCAAAGTGCATTAAATAGTTCATAAACCAGTATGAAAAAGGTCTTTCCTGTATGGAATGCTTGTTCGCAGTGCTTACGGTGAGCATCCCCTCCCTTTTATAATAACCATAATTTCAGATAATAATAATATGCCTCAGGCTGGGTATGCATTCTACAGCCATTCTAGTTGCATTGGTAAGATAAATATGCTAATTTTAACAGACATATACAAACCTCTATGATACCAGAACAATCATTTTCATTCATTTAAATGATTAAGTCTGTGACATTTCTAACATTTATTCATTATTCATATGTTAACCAACTTTTAGGTTGGTCTTGTGCCATGCGTTGACCTCCAACTCCAACACAATTAAAATATTATAATAAATTTCCTTATGTTCTATTTCAGGAAATTATGAAAGTGACTGTGTGCCTCTCTGTTATTTGTGCCCGAGGCCTGCTAATAAAATGCAATGTCTATTACTTATGAGCAGGAGAGAAACTTACAGCTCCATATACTCAGGCCGCTGCCTGGTCCATGCTTTTTATGCCCAAAGCATTGAGCAACAAACACTGTGGGAGCCACTTCATATGTATTCAATTTGTAGCATATATCTCACAGGGCAGGAAATAAAGAAGCTCTCTACTCTGCAAAAAAAAACAGCACTTGTGTCTGTATAAAAAATTTAATCTTTACTAGTAATAATCTGTGAAGGTCACCAGACTTGATAATATAAGAAACCGAAATAACACGGGTTTACACAAATCATATATGTAAGAAACATGCAGTCCATTTAATTATAAGCTATTTTTCTATCTAAAATGTAATAAACATTTTAATTATTTATACTGATTATCCATTTAATTTCAATAGTAATTTTGCTGACGGAGACCAGCGTTAATGTGCAAGAACAGTGACTGAAAGGTCGAAGAGCTCACAGGAAAACAACACCTACTAACAGAGAAACAAACATTCAAGGCCAGCCTGAGTCTGGAAGGCCTTCTTCTACTGCGTGCAAACTTTCGCCACAACACCTCCCCCCAGTTTAGCTCCATAGCCCAAAGCAGGAAAACAAGCCACAGGCTTAGACAGAAGAGAAGTGAATCCAGTGATGCCTCCCACACAAAGACACACAAAAGACCATCGTAGTTTAAAATGGCCACAAGTTGCGTCACTCTCCGACACACTGGAACCCAAATACAGAGTAAAAAATCCCCTCATTGTTTGTGTTCGTCTTCAGTTCCCTGAGATACACCTATAATTTGTTCCAAAAGATTGGTCATCACCACCTAATTTAGTTTCTGTTCATGTTTCTACATTTTGGCAAGTCCTCAAAACATTCAGCATACAGGAAACAAGGCTTCCTGAGGCACCTCACGGGAAAGATAAATCTACTATCGACAAGAAGAGGGTTAAATAAACAAATGGATATGAAACTAAGTCGCCATATCTCTCCCAACTTAAAATAGGCTTTGGAGAGGAGACAGCTCAATCTGTATTGTCAACCACTTGATAAGAGCTTGTTTTTTATCTGGGAAGTCTACGTGAAGGGACTTGCACTTGTGTGTATGAAAAGCCCTTGTTGCACACACATGCACACTGTGCTGTGCCCTATAGAAAAAAAAATCTACTGAGTATAATGTCACGAAACAGCAAACAAACATCCTTCTGTGCTCTTTTACTACATTCTCGACTTACATCCACCTACCCACTTACTAATAGGTCATAGTCAACAAGAGAGAGGGGCTGCCTCAAAAGAACTAGCAGGGATTGGTGGAGAGCACATGGCATGGTAAGGAGACACTGGCCTACTTGGCTGGAGAGATGTGCACGAAACATCTGGAGTGAAGCACATTTACTGGAGCACTGTTTATGTGCTAAGGAAAACTAGACCGGATAACACACATTCCTGTGCAACTCAAAACAAGTTCGGACTCAAAGCAAAATAAGAAGAAAATCGATTATACCCTTACCCCCATCTCTTTTGCAAAAATCACAGCTCAAAGAATTTTGCTTTTACATGAACATACCTGACAGCCTGTCACAACTCAGTGGCAGCCATTGCCTAATGTTTAGAGAAGTGGGTTTGGGACCGTGGCTGAAGTGCCATTGACCAAGGCACCTAACCCCTAACTGCCGCAATGTGTGGCAGCCAATGCTCAGTGTGTGTGTGTGTATGTGTGTGTGTGTGTGTGTGTGTGTGTGTGCTCACTTTGAATGGGTTAAATGCAGGGCCAGATTTTATTTTGAGGGAATAATACTGTATCAAAATCAAATCTCTTGCCTACACAGCTCATGAACTAAACCTTACTATCCAAATGTAACATGTTCTGTCGGGACCTGCACTGGAAGCACACTCGATTTCTGGGAATTGTGTAACACAAAACCAGCAGGCAAATACATTCCAGACAGATGAACACTTCAAAGCAGGTGCATTTGATCACACAATATGATTATATAGTAAATGATTTGGCAGCACTATGTGACCGTTAATAATTAAGATGACAATGTAAACAAGCTGGTTGCTTTTCTTCATATTAAATAAATCAGTGTTTGTGTTGCCTTTTTATCATGATGGCAGATTTCAGTCAGTTGCAAGTTGCTACTCAATGAACAAAACTATTCTATGGACATATTACAGGCAGTGATTTTTAGTGTTGCAGGAAAGGAAGGGACATTTTTAATTAAAGTTTGCCACTAAAAAAACATTTTAATCTGGTAATTAAAAAAAAACACTGGATGAAATAAAACCTTGTAGCAATTAGAATACTAGCATCATATTTACTTCTTATCTAACAGATCTTTTTCTGTTAATAAGAGTGGGAAATAAACTCTGATTCATTCAGAGAGCTTTTTCCTGTATTCTACTTCTTATTGCAAATATCTTTTGATTAAATCTTTTTCAGCCACATGTTACATGTTTACATTTTCAACAGAATCCAGCTTAAGTGATATCCAACTGGCTTTCTCCATCCACCTCCCATACCATACAACAGATTGTGTTACAATATCTGATAGCTAATTAGTTGACAACAGACCCTTAAACTGAGCATTATTTAACCTCGAGACCCCACTGTCCTCATATAAGGACATCATATTTTCTCTCAACTATATATATAGTCATATAAATGTAGTTGGGTATTAATCTTTTTTATATAATAAAAAATAAACCTTATTTATTTACACTCTGGAATGATTCAGTGGTATAATACACCAGAAAAAGGACACAAGAGCAGTCAGAAAGCTTAGACGGTGGCCATGAGTAGGAGACTGATCTGACTGATGGAGAATGTAGGTGGGTGGAGAAAATATTTTGCATTTTTGCAATTACTGATTTAAATTATTGCATTATAAAATGTATATACAGTGTGTATAATTAGTGAATTTAAAGTGTACTTACCAATCTGATCCTCTGGAATGAGGGACTCAATGGGAGGGTTGAGCTCGGAGCTCTGCAACAGGTAGGATTTCATTTGAGTCATGAACTGCCGGACGGTCTGTAGCAGCTCAAGGCCCGATTCATGGCAGCTGCAATTCTCCTGCATGAAACTCATGTAGTCCTGCACCAGGCAACCAAAATACGTGCCTTTGTTCTGGGACTGTGCTACAATCCTTTTGACTGCTCTTTTCTCAGGCGTCATGAGCGAGTTAAAGACGCCACTGACTTTACGCAGATGTCCTTTAAGTGCCCGCGGCAACACAAACGTGCCAGCGTTGTTCCGCTTCTTGGGTTTGAAGGGTGGCTCCATGCTCAGTTCTTGATCGCTCTCCACACCAACACCATCGTCTTCCTCCTCTTCCTCCTCTTCCAGGCTGCTGTCAGCTTGGGTTGGGCTAGCTGCTGCTGGCATTGTGAAGCTGTGACTGTAATCCAGAGAGTCTGAGGAGGAAGTGGAGATACTAATGTCACTGAGTCTTTCTCGTCCTACGGGGCTTCCTTCTTCTGCAGGGATTCTGCTCTCCACTGATGCCTTCCTCTGAGCCTGCCTGGCCAGGCTCTGAGACACTGCCTGCTCAATGATCTGGTCCTCCAGTGCCAGCTGGTGGAGCTGACCCTGTGTATTATGAATGCTGGGAGGTCTTTTACCACGGAGAGAAGGCATGGGGATGGGTGAACTGATCTTCTTAGGTGGCGAGGATGAGAGGGAGTTGAACGATGAACCCAAGCGCCCCAGAAGGCCAGTTTTCTCCTGGGGCATTTTGATCCAGCTAACTCCAGTCTCTGGCATGCTCTTCTGCTTGACTGGGATGGCTGGTCTACGTGGAGTGGTGCGGGGTGGGGGTGGTCGAGGTGGAGGGGAACGGGAGGAACTTTTTTCTTTATTTACACTGTTGTTTCTGGCATGTTCTGTGCTGATTGTTCGATGGCGGCTACTCTGAGGACCTGAATGGCTTTGAAGATGAGTAGAGCAGCTAGTACTGGGTGAAAGTGTACAGTTATTTCCAGATGCTGCTGAGGTGACAGTCTCTGTGGAAGCAGGTTTGGAACAGTGTGCTTGTAGGAAAAGAGGGTTAATAAAGCACAGAGCCCCGTTTGACTGACTGCACTCCAGCTGGGTCGGGGTTCGGGTGTGTGGGACGGGTGTCGAACTGTCTGCAAGGGCAGTCCGCTGCGCTGCCTGCTTCACAGCTGATCCATCAGTCACAGAGCTCTTCTTTTGACACAGGTTAGAGTCCCAGAAGCCTAAAGTAAAGGAGGAAAACCAACGGTGAAATCCACAAGTATTTTTAAGTACAGAAAAAATTTAAGGTTATATAAAGGTTTAATAAAAAATATTTTAAAAATATACTTTTTTCATCTACTAATAAAGGCAATAAAAATTTCAAAAGGTGTCATCAAGGAATATTGTCAAGCTCATTTAATAATCATAATATCTGTGAGAAAACTATTAAGGAAAAAAAAGGAGTGAAGCTAATAATAAATCAACATAGACACATTCATAACTGAGCACAGCCATCTCACAGCATAAAAAGCAAAAGCAAATGCCAAGTAAGAGGATTGATCAAGGCAAAAACAATAATTTAAAGAGAAGAAAACGTGGTAATCATAACAGTATAAAGGACTAAAAACCACACTTACAGTAAAACTCTTCTTGTCTGTGTTTCTTTTAGAGGGCACGATTAAAAACGTTTACAGCTCATAGCTCCGAGTCAGCATGTGGAAACAGGAGTGTGGTTTACACACATACTGAATGGTATGAGTCATGCATGCTGGAGAGTTGGTGGGAGGAGCACAGGCGCTGTTGCTCTGTCCCCACTTTTTCATTCCACTATACGTAAAAGAGTCCCCCCCATCCAAATGGAGACATAATGCTACCAATATAAATCACAGTATTGACATGACTTCTGCTTTTACTGAAGACCACATTTCCACATATATAACCACAGATTTAGGTCAAACAGGTTGACTCTCTTCAGTTCCCCAGCAGTGAAACATCTGCATGGTGTGAGTGGCTATAACAACACATGCAATCGGTCTGTATTTTCCCCAGTCTTTATTCCTCTCTTTCTTTATGTCAACTAATAAAAACTCATAAAATCAATAATCTTCAAAACATAATAAGGATTTTTCCTCCCTCTCTCTTACTTTCTCTGCACTTTTTTTCCTTTAGGCTTTCCACACTGGTGTCCTCAGTTTCTCCAGAAATTCCCTACTCAAAACAGTTTGTCAGGCTGAAACATGACCAGCACCACCCAAAGCCTAAATTTCATCACAGCCTCTAGTTGGGGCCCATTTTGGCAGTGATGAGAGTATGAAAACATCCACATCTTGGCTGCAGAGAGCCGTGCTCTACTGGACTGGATCCTTCAGTCCTCTACCGAGTTTGCAGATTCGATTTTCTGTATCAAGTGAAAATGAGTCCTTAAAAAACTTGCTATAAGTTTACGTCTCAGAAAACTTGCTTTACGTTTTCTGTAAATTGAGGTCTTTCTTTTATGAAACATGTAATTAAACCATATGTGTCACAGAAACATTCATACCATGGAGTCACTCAAGAAACACCACAGTATTGTAACTGTAGCTTATTCAGGTAAATGAACGTCATTTGTTATTCTCTCCTGTATTACCGTCAGTCAGATCCAAGTTAACACTTCAAGTGAAGTGTACTATTACACAGACTGCTCTAGAACAAAGTCCTTTTCTAGCAAACTGAATACTGTGTAATAGCCCAGAGCCATAAGGAACAAACTTCTCTTACACAAGTTCCAGCAAGTGACGTCATCAGAATGTGTCGCCCACATGAGACTCAGTTCAGAAGTAATGCACAAAGAAAACTTACCGATCTCGTGCCATTTTTAAGAGCTAAAAGACCTGGCTTAGGCAACTGACAAAATATGAAATTATAAAAATTTGGCCACATAATAGATTATCTTAAAAAATAAATAAATCATACTCTACAAAACCTATCATTACAAAATCCTACTGAGTTGATGAATGAGTTGGAATAATAATATGATTCAATTAATTGGAAAACAGACAGGGGAAAAAAATCCTCATTATGAATAAACTTAAAGTAAACAGAAAGAAGATAGGAAAGCAGAAAAAAAAGCAGAAATAAATAAGTGTACTGAAACTCGGGCATTGAGAATGCACTCAAGAGCACAGTTCATAAGTTAACTGACTGCCTCAAAGCAGTGGTGCTTTCAACCAGCGCCCATCCTCAACTAGTTTTTAAATTATAATTGTTATGTAAACACAATCAGTCACAGAACATTTTGAATAGGTCACAAGGCCTGATGAGAAAAGAACACTATCGGAAGCTTAAATAATAAAATAAGAACAAAGATCATGAAGAATGATGACTTACCTATACCTAACTTGGCTGCTACTTCTAAATCAGTAGTAGTCTTTGCAGCTGAGATTGCCTCAGGAAGCTTCAGCGTAAATGGGAGAACATCCCTAAAGAGAGGAATGAACACTAAGGTCATAAAGTATACTAATAGGGCTTAGAAAGTTCTTAAAACCTAATAGACACTTTGTTCTTAAACGGATAATAAAGAGTGCCAGAGGTTGGGTGCTCCAGCTTTAAAATTAGTATGTGGAAAGAATGCCATACAGAGGCTTGTATTTGTCTACTGTGTGGCACTGACAAAGACACTGGCTCGACAAGACCGGGAGACTATGCAGAAATGCACCACACTGTATAATAACGGTTGCATGGTACAGTAAACTTGCAAAGCAAGATAAACCAAACAATTCAGCTTTTAACAGGGAAGCATATTCAATGATTTATGTTTTAAAGGCAGTTCAGCCACAGACTGAGTGTTGCACAATTATATTCTTTTGGAATAATAGTTTAAGATGACTGGCAGACTGGTAGGGAGAGGAAACTGTTTTATTCTTACTCTCCTTTTGTTCGTAACTGGGTAATCAAAGAGAAAGAAACTTATAGGTTAAAGAGTTCACAGAAGAAACCAGATTGGCAATAAGGCTTCAATCAGGTGAGTGACGATGCTTTGACAAATTTGGATTGATTTAGTTTTTTCAGACAATACCTCATTCAGATTATTGTTATTATGACATAAACTTTGGTAACGAATACAAAACAAACACATTAGATTCCTATCTACATGATTTTAGGAAATAAAGGTAAATAATTAGTCACCAAAATCCAAAGACCAGACCTCATGTACTGGTACTGTGTATGAATGTAATTATTAAACATAACTAAAAGCAGATGAGCATGAAAAACACATTAGTACCCAACACAAGCAATAGTTGCTTGAATTTTATTAATTTATATATATAAATTAATAAATATTCTTATTTATTTATTTATTTATTTTAATAAACTCCACATGCTATACTGTTCACGTGCACTCACATAACTGCAGCAATGCTTTTAGTATCTATTGTTTAGTGATGGAGATCCTTTTACCTGCTTATACAGCAAAAAGCCACCAGTCGAAAGAGATCCGAAAAGCTAATCCCTGACCCCTCCAAAGAGAAGGCTAAAACACACAAATACATACATGCAAGAATGTAACAAATGTCAGGAATAACGCAAGGCAAAGCTAGAAACCTTTTCTCTACTGTGAAAGTCCACGTATGCACAAGTACCTCCCAACTGTTAGAGGAATATGGGACAAATGGAGGGAGAAAACCAAATTTGGGTTAATGCAAAACAGATGTGCTAACTGAGAGCAAGTTATTATGGAAATGTCATTACCCCTGTTGTTTAGGTATAATAAACTAAAACAACTGTCAGTTTTCTGATTAGTTTTTGCCGTGAAAACTGAATTTTCTTTATCTTATGTACAATTACTTATAATTGTCTTTATCTTATTTAAAATATTTTGTGAAGTGTGCTTACTACGGAAGCCCTAAGTGCATGTGCATTCATACATTATTTCCTCTGTTTTCTCTTGATACCAAGTTAAAATCCATTAATTTTATTATTCACATTGTTTTCTTGGCATAACAAATTGTTTTCCCATGATAAGTTAAGTTCATTTGTCTTCCAAATAGAAGTTATTTATATTGTCTGCAATAGCAGGGCATAAAGCTAAATGCGATGTGAAAAGTAGCAAAAAGGTTTTTTTGTGTGTCTCCGCCAGCAATACGGAATTGATATACAAATGAATACATGCTGCTGTAGTTTTCATTTCACATGTATGAGCGTACACTTGTTTTAATGTATGTAAAGGGAATCATATACACATGTATAAGTGCCTATTTTTACCTTACTCAGAAGTTAACTAGTTTATATCTGATTTGTTATTTTAATATTCGAATACTGTTATTATTGCCATTATCTTGCCTTATATGAACTTTAGAATTCTCATGATGTTTCGCACTTGTGAGAGTGAAACAGCAGGCTTTTAAATCAAACTAATGCAAACTATCAAAAATGTAAGTAAAAACCACCTGATCATGAAAATATACATATGTTCATGTGTAACAGGTGAGTTTGGAAGGCTTTCTTTTATTGTTCTCTTAAGATGTTGACAAATAACAAAATAAGTACATGAAGATCATGGGTAACAAACTAAATTAATGTGAAAACTGAGAAAATTAAATGTATGGTTGTGCATTTAATTAGGGCTTCTCTAGATTACAAACTCCTTAACAATTTACCAGATCCTTGTGGTATTGCAGGAAATAATATGTAATATTAAAACATTATAATATGTAATATTAAAACATTAAAAAGAGAAAAAAAGATTAAAACAAGTTGCTAATCACTTCATTTAAACCTTGCATTCTTTATGCTGTGTTGTATGGTATTCAGAATGACTGGCTTTGGAAATGTAATGTTGTAGACAGAATGTGACCAGAGAGATGTGCTGCCCTGGGCTATAATTAAATCATGAAGGCACAGTTATTTATATAATAAATGATAGGTTGCATTCCAGACTAACAAAGCTAGAAAAAAGATAATAAATAAAATATATAAAAATATGTAAAAAAGAAAAAAAAACAAGAAATAAGCATCTATAAAGTACTGACAGCACACAGTCTAAGAGCACTAAACAACACAGCTAAATATAGGTCAACACTGTCAAACACAAAAGAACACAGTAGATCAATACAAGGCAAAAATAATCAGGTAAAATCAGCCTGTTTATGGAGAGGGCAGAAGGAAGTGAAAAAAGGTGTTCATAGTTGTCTGGAATTTTGTGAAACTCACTGTACTGGCTTTCTGTCACTGGGAAGTCCCTCACAAAAACTGGAGCACTGTCTATATCCAAGCGCAGGGAAATCACCTTCTTCTGGAGTGTAGATGACCTTCTTACCAAAAATGTCTACAGCACATACAGGCAGAAATATGATAAGAGATAGTAGACAAATATTTCACTAATGTTTAACACTGTGCTGTGTTAATTAAGATTTGAAATGTCATTCAGGTGTGGATGAGCAGTGCAATTCCCCAAGCTTGTACATGGCTCAGAGGTCAAATTTTTATTAATAAAAATAAAACTTGTTCATTGTGCTATTTAAAACTCAAAGCTGATGTCAAATGTGACATGACATGTAATACATTTCAGATTACTGTAGCCACATGAAATGAAGTCAGAAACCACAGGTAGGACAAGCAAATTTTTAAAAAACTTGATTGTTTTATAGACACGCAGTAACATGTCTTAAAGACAATGCAAACTAAAGAGCAAGCTTCTTTGCATAGATTCACTGTAAAACTAACTTTTAAACACAAATGTCACCTTAATGTGTCTACTTCTGATCCTCTGTGTGTACCTAATGAACCAGTATGGATTTCCCTACTGGTTTATTAGGTACGCACAGAGGGTCAGAATATACACCTCCATAAGTTTGATGCTAATATAACAATCCCAAATTAATGCCAGAAGTTAGGATTATAATAATGAGAATGATAACATAAACAAATGCCACTTTAAACTCACAAAAGTGAATTTAAACTTTGTAGTGAATGTTTACATGGATGTCCAGTTTCAGAGCAGAAACAATGTAATGCAATTCTAAAAAGATACTGAAGAGAACTAAACTGAATTGAAACTGAATTTGAAATA
>JBCNYG010000025.1:27748831-27772913 GCA_039654305.1 Porochilus rendahli
ACACACACACACACACACACACACACACACACACACACACACACACACACACACACACACGCACACACACACACACGTACACACAAACACACACACAATTTCTTCTCCACACCCTCAGTCTACCCCTTCCTGTAAATAATAGCTCAAGATTGAGTTTATTGTGATGCATCCTGAATCATTTCTCACAGGAAGTTTGTGCTCTGTGGACAGAAAGAAATCAGCAAAGCAAAACCAAAAGCCTATGAATGTTGTGCTCTTCTATTATACTTGAATAAGCCTAAGATACAAAGAAGTTGAGAACGTCAGCCTGGGGAATGATGTCAAGCAATGGGTTAAAGGTCATGCCTTACAAGTGGAAAAGTGCTCAATACCAGTTTATGCTGAGACTATTCAAATGAAACTATGAGCAACCTATGAATGTACAACTTTATTACACCAGTTGGCAAACTGGCATAGAGCAGTACAGACATGACATCATGGAGAACAAATGTCTGGATATCCAAATTAAGGTTTATTCCCCTGTCTTTTCCTGTTGCACTGAAACTACTCTTTTCACAGCACTTGTCATTTAATAAACAAAAGAACATGTATTAGCAAGAATCCTAATAATCTTGATATCTTTGGTCCAGCGTCCTCACAAATGAACCAGAAATCGGAGTCGAAGAGTCTACTTATTTGCACGTCCCAAATTCCAAATTCTGATTTTCGTGGGCTTTAATAATGATGAATGAGCATCGCTCACCCTCTAAAAATGATTCTAACTAGCTAACTAGAAATAAATCCACTTCTGACCAACTTCCAGATGCCTAAAATCCTGACACTTTGATCCAACACAGCTGTGCAAAACATATGCACATCAACCTCCTGCCTTCCTCCAGCACAAGTCACACCAGCTCTTTAATTCTCATAACAGTGGTTTTTAGTATTATTGTCATCAAATGAAACATAACTGTCTTGTTTTTCAGTACTCCTATAATCAATATGAATTTTTTTGTTAAGGAAGTATGCATTTATTGGAGTGGGGTGTCTGAGAATGTTGTGTTGGTCCTCACACTCGATAGAAAGTCATGTTCAATTTGTGAGACTCAGTTTTGATGTAACTGTAAGCTTAAAACAGTGCCAGGGTTTTCTTGACAAATCATTTTAACCATCTCTTGGACATTTCCCCTCCTTTCCTTTCCTCAAATTATCACATATTTTCCCACTGTAATTCTCGGTATCCTGTCTCTTCCAAAGTACACTTAATTATCCAGCAGGAACCTGCAGTGAATCAAAGACACCGTGCTGCCTGTTGTATTAGTTGTTCTACAGAAGCCAGTAAAAACGGAGTCTTCTTTGTAATATTGTGGTGCATGACTCAGGAAATGATTGTGGATTGTAGGGGGGAAGGCAGAGGTCAGACTGTTCTAGCAACATTTCCTGAAAAGCACTGACCCTCTGCTGGTGGATACACACTGATCATAATACATTAAATCCTTTTTTATTAAACGTGACTCCGCCACTTGTGTCCGTTCGATAATACATACTTGTACATTTAATGGACCACTACCACTATAACCACTATAAGAAAGCCTTTGTTTATGTTGGGTTCACACACACACACACAAAACCCCTCCCTCACTGCTGGGTAAACAGGAAAGCCCCTTAACTGCCAAGCAGAATAAACATGGGGAAAGTCATTACTTGTGTTATTGGGGGACCAGAAACACATCGAGTCAAAAACTCATCAGTCATCTGAACAGAAACACTAAAATCCAGAGAAAAATCTCTAAAGAACATCAAGCCTTATACATATCGTCTAGACAAAGAATAGGTTAATATACTTAATATATGTTTCAGGTCTATAATAGGTTAAAAAAGGGAGGGAATTATTAATGCTGGAGGAAATTTATCATTACTTTCCAAACAGCACATTCTAAAGTGTGTTATTCCTCCTAAACGACAGTGATGTATAAATGTTTAACCTTTTTAAAATACTAATGATTAATGAAATCATACTTATACCGGTTTATAGTTACATTTAATGTAGTTTAACATCCATGAAGAGAATAACTATAGCCCTAGTTCCATATTTCCAAGAAACTACAGTACATAGAACAAACCATGCAACAAAAACATCATTACTGGCATAAAAGCCTACTTCCTTAAAAGTTTAATACGTATATTTATATATAAAGCTTGAATGATTAAATGACTATCACAGAAACACCAGGGACCAGAAATCAAAACCATGTCTTTTTGCTTTAAGGCAGACGTGCAAAAACCACAGGAAGAATTGCTTTCCTTAAACACTTACGTGTCAGAGGTTATAAAATGATGTGTCTTTCTACATGTAACAATTTGAAGGCTTTTATGAAGACTAGTATGACTTGGAGGTTTTCCCCCAGCAACATTTTTGTTACCAGTGATCCTTTCATCCTATGTACATCTTGAATTGACTATTAAAGGGTAGTAATTGGGAAGGAAATGTTTAATTGATTTATATAGTTTTTGAGGATTGAACTGTACCAATGGAACTGTTCCACTTAGTGTGGAGTGACACAGTAACATTATTCTCAGCAAAGAAAACTGTCACTCCTGTGTTGCCTTGGGCCATGGTACAACACAAAAACAATAGAGATAAAGATAGCATGCCATCCATAAGTGTAAGAGTGTCAGGGTTTGTGTGCACGAAAAAGCAAGACTGTTCAGAAACACAAAGACACATCTGAGCTACTACTCACAGAGTAGCTCTGTTTTCTGAAACACTCTTCCAACACACACATGCGGCAGGTGCAGCGGAATGACCCAGGGCCATGACAGTTTCCCTGGCAGCACTACGGAGGTCTCAGTGGAAATTGGGAGATCAGACAATTAAAAGCGCTGTTTTAAATCAGCACATCAGTTACATTTTGAGATATAAAAAAACTTCAATTCAATCTTACACAAAATGGAAGACACAGTTTGGAGGGTGTGCCCTTGTGTGCAGCTTGTGTTTTTGCAGCTGTAGTTTTTCTGGAGAATGTCATCTGGGCCAAAAAATGCTCAGTTTAGAAAAGATCTCTGTTTGGCATTATTGTTATAACTCGTCGAAAAGGGTAGCTGAGGTCTGGAAGGCAATTCAAAGCTGATTGGGTCGGTATGCAGTAAGCCAGAGAAAATATTCCCCACTGCTGGCATGCATGTTTGTGAGAGCAAATAAAAGAAATAGGTGTGTTCTACACTGTTCCCTAGGATTATTACCTACATTAAAGGCACATGCCGGACAAAAAAAAAAAGTGACCATCAGTGTCTTTGACATAAACTTGCCTCTAACAGCAGTGATGCAAAAGTTTGATTTCCTATATATATATAGGAATATATACTGTATATAAGTAATTTCTGTACCATGGACATACATGTGAGCAATCTCTGAGCTGTTCAAGGGAAGGAATTTAACATGGTGCTTTACTTATTTTGTTTTCTCAGGTGAAAAGAAAGACTTCAGGGAAATATTTGCAAATGTGTGGTGGCCTGGAAAAAACCCTACATATAGCAGAATACTGACTACATAATGGTTTGACACCTGGGCTTATTAACAGCCTGCATCTGTTTTTGAGTATTTAAAGATATGTCTTACACTAAACATAGAATATCTTATAGATAGAAAATGTCACTCAATTCAGCCTCATAGGCTTTGATAATTTATTTTCCTATTTAACTCACATATTATGTTAGTATTTACTACATGGGAATGGTGTGAAACCGGGTTAAGGCGTTCTAAGCGTAATTCATATATCAAGACTGGAAGAATGTTGTCCTCTGGTGACGTCCCACCCATCCTAAAACCACTCAAAACACTCGGTGTGACATGATCTGACATGAAGGTGGAGAAAGGGAAGGTGCAGCTCACTCCCCTCTCCCACCATCACATATTTTTCCTGCTGGTACCCCAAAGCCACTTCTTTAACCATTAGGCAACAGTTGCCCCCAACCTTTAATTATTGAACTCAGGGTGCAGCTTGTCAAGTTAATCAGCTAGCTAGCATGCTTATGCCCATATAAATATACTTAGAAATATACCTAGACATACATATAAATATACCTAGACATATATATAAACATACCTAGAAATATACCTAGACACACATATAAATATACCTAGAAAAATACTTAGACATACATAAGTATACCTATATAAACCTGTTATGATTTTTTCCCATAACTTTTCAAATCAACACGATCATGTAAAAATACAAATCAAGATTTTTCGTCTTTTCTGGCTCAGTATGCCGTATACAACAGCAACCAATGGAATGCTCTGTTTTTTGCTGTGATTAAAAGTCTAAATGTTGGTAGGAATATTTCAGCACTCCTGAAAGTAGAAACATGTCCCAACATCTCACTAAATTTACACATACACAAGTACACATTTAAAGTCTGAGATATACACACAAAGCAGTAGACATCAAAGGGAAACACCCACATACATTCACAAACAATGCGAGAGAAACAGTTGACAGTAAGGAAGCACATCCTTCTGTAAATATGCTACATTCTTGTTCTGACCAAGCCTTCAGGTGAATAATGTAGGTGTGGCAGTGGTTAAAAGGCACAGATTTTGCCAATGAAGCCTGACGCTGTGAGTGTTCCCAAATCAGGATGGTGCTGTGACACAACCTTCCGTCTAATGGTACCCCATAAAACCTGAGATGTGGTTTGTTGAGACTGAGAAAGGTCGGGTTCCTAGAGCAGCTAAAAAAGGAGTTTCATCAGTATCCCATACAGGAAGTGGCAGACACTGCAAGATGTACAGTGACAATCTATACAAACATGCCACTGAACTTCTGAGAATAAATATGAAACATGGAAGTTCCGACATAATGTAAAGCCGACATAATGCTTTGGGTTTCACTTCATTTCCTAATCCCTGTGTGTAAAACAGGGGACAAAGGAACACAAGAACTTTTTGAATTAGATTAACAGGAAAACAAAAAGAATAGAAATATTGCAGCCACAACCTTATTCTGAAGTATACAATATTAAAAATATTTCTGGATGGAAACTCTTACATAAGTGTGCAAAGGTGGAATTTGGATGTAAGAATACTTTTAAAACTAGACAAATTTCCTTCAATACAAACACAATTTTGTCAAAATGCATAGCTCTATTCACCACATGATATGTCTATGTCTTATAATGGTAGCCTCAAGCACTTGTACATGTAGTGGCATTGTGAGTATGAAAGTGAGTGAGTGTATATTTCAGGCCAACACTTCACAGGATGTGGCCAGTTACACCCACTGACTTTTCCCCAACACAGCTCCAGCAATTTAAACCAAGTCAGAAAATAATTCGTAAATGTATCAGAATAATCATACATTGACTTCTTTGTATAATGGAGTGGTGCAATCATACACTAAACCATTTGCAGCAGATAGGTACAATATTTACTTCAAACAGTCACAGATCCCTTTTTGGTAATGGATAGGACTGGAGCAACAGAATAGTGTTTCCTCGAACATCGAGTAGCTGCTAGTTCAAATTCTATTGAGGCCACAGCCATCTTTGGCTAAAGAGGAACAAAAACGATGTCCTCTGTCAATATCAGTAACACTAGCTGATCACATGCGTCTGTGACCTGTGGAAGAGGGTAGATAGCACTTTACTCTGAATTGCAATGTTAAATGAGCTACGGTTTAAAAGATATGAATAACCTGCTTTACAGGACCCAGAGAAAGGCTGTATGGTAAGGTAGAGATGGGCAGCCAGTGGGCCAGAGTTCTTCCTGCTTCTTCTAAGCTAGTACTTTCAGGTTTTTTCTCTGACAGGCACTTAAGCTTAAACAGCTGACTTGACTCTTTTGGAAATGCCCACTTTATCTGGTCTTTGTGTATGACACTGCAAATTTCACCATAACTTGCATTACTCAAGAACACTGTGGTTGCTTACATGCATGTATAGAGCAAAAAAAAATAATTACTTTTCTTGGTTCAAGGATTTGGCATGGGAACTGAGCCCAGCCACGTCAGGACAGGTCTGTGTCGAGTCACTGAAAACTTTGATCCAGTATAAAGCTATCTTTAAAGTGCTGCACACACCACACATTTATTGCTCCAAGCCGTGGTATCATGCATGGTCAACTCCAGATGAGTGGAGACGAGTGATATTACAGACATTCACAGCACTCTATTTGTTTCCTTCTGCATCCTGAACCATTAAAATGATCACAGAAGTTGAGATGTAATGCAAGAAAAGCAAAACATTTTGTGACAGCAGGAAGTCTTCCTACCATAAGAAATTATAGTACAAATAGTAAAATTACTGTGCTGTTAAACAATCGACAATTTATTGACTCTGCAGTATTTTTAACACTACATTTTAAAAACACATTGTAAGATGTCAATAGGATATATTAATTGTATAGTCCAATCATAATCATTTTACATTTCACACCCTGTAATTGGTTACTTTCCAAGAAATTGGTCACTATTTAACAATTACAATGTGTGTTTCATGGTACAGGGACAATCATTTTTTATATTAATCAAAACTTAATAAAAAAGTACAATTTGTCGATAACAAAAGTCTATCATTCATTCATACACTTTCTAAGCTGCTTAATCCCACTTAGGGTCGGGGGGAGACTTTCACCCATCTCAGCCGACTCTGAGAGAAGGTGGGGTACACCCTGGACAGCTCGCCAGGCCATTGTAGGGCCAACACAAATGCACAGTCAATGAGCCTCCTGTGCATATGTTTGGACTGTAGGAGGAAACCGGAGTACCCAGAAGAGACCCATGCAAGCACAGGGAGAACATGCAAACTCCACACAGAAACTCCCCGAGCTCGAGAATCGGCCTTCAGGCTTTCTTGCTGTGAGGGGGACGTGGTAATTAAATGTCATTTCTGAAGACAATGACCAGTGCTACTTACTGAATGAACGAGATGCAAAGGAAAATCGGTTAGCGGAGTTTGCACTGCATGTGCACCTGCATGAGTGTTCTAGGTCAAAACATTTGGCTGCAAGAGTTATAAAGGAACAACAAGTGAAATCGGTGGACCTTTTATGCATTGATCATTAAAGGCAAGCAATTCAATTGTGCCCTATGAACAGTCATGGCAGGTGTGCAGTGTGCTATTGTTAGCTGCTCTAATGGCCTGTGTGAGCTTGAACGGTGGAAATATGAGCGTTGTGATCACAAGGGTTGTATGTGGTGCTATATTTTTCTCATGACACAATATATATGCAATTGCATAACTGACACAAAGCCATTAGATCTCGAGCCTTGATCTAATCCTTTCAGGTGCTGACTCTAACATTTAGATTTAATTCTATGTAAAGCCATAAAAGGGTTTCATTCCATTAGCTTCATTAACCCCTTATAAGTTAACTGTAAGGGGAGGTGGCCTGGTGGTAGGGTGCTGGATTACTGATCCAAAGGTCAGGGGTTCAAATCCCACTATCACCAAGTTGTCACTGCTGTTCCCCCAGTGCTGCTAACTGGGTTGTCACTGTCTGTGGTGAGAGGCATGTAAAGGATCCACTGCTGACTATCGAAAAGAGTAGGCTGCATTGCCATCAGGGTGCTTTTGCCCTGGAATGGCCTGGCGAGCTGTCCAGGGTGTACTCTGCCCTCGCCAAGAGTCGGCTGAGGTGGGCTGAGATGGGCGCCAGCCTCCCTGCAACCCTAACCCTATTTAGGATTAAGTGTTTCAGAAAATGAATAAATGAATAAAATTAACTGTAAAGGGTCTGGAATGTCTTTCCCATCAACCATCTACAACATTTTTGTAGTATTGCGTGAGGAATTTCTTCTCTTTTTTGATGGTTACACCTAAATGCCTGCTATAAAGTTAGGTGCAACCAGTTATTTTTTATGCTTTGGAGTCACCGGTAGCCCTCGATGACAACAAAACTGCTGCAGATCAGCAACTTTATCATTTGAGTTGAGTTTAGTCGTCTAACCCTATATTACAATACACCATTTTGGATTTAATGTTTGGTAGCCAAAAATATTTGCCATACCACAGTGCAGTAAGTAGATGAGACACACAATTTTCTTCTCGTGGCATAATCTTTATTTCAGGTCATACACAGTATAGCCTAAAAGAAAATATGCCTATCGTCATGAATTTCACTGCCGCTGCCCTGAGGCTAAGCTTAGTGAAGCATTTAGTTTTATTAAGCCATCACATGACACTTCATTACAAATAAAAATAAATTTAAAATATAGTAAACAGATTTGAAAGGCTTTTAATAAAAATGACTGAATGTGCTGGAACTGTTGAAAAAAAAATTATTGTTCACATGTGTTAAGAGACTGTCTAAAAATAATAATGCTTATTTCATTAAATTCTACCAACTTGGGCCTTTCCCTCTATATCATAGGTGTTAAACTCAAGGCCAGCAGGCCAAC
Source organism: Porochilus rendahli (assembly GCA_039654305.1). Taxonomy (NCBI): domain Eukaryota; kingdom Metazoa; phylum Chordata; class Actinopteri; order Siluriformes; family Plotosidae; genus Porochilus; species Porochilus rendahli. The sequence continues at coordinate 27,757,210 of JBCNYG010000025.1, forward strand.
TCCGGCCCGCCAACTCAATTTATGTAGCCCGCAAGAGCTTTTAAAGATTCTGATTATCATACATTCTTTGCATTGACCGTTACCATGAAACCTAATTCATCATCCTTCCACTAGGTGGCAACAGCCTGTTTCAAGTAAACAGCTAGTCATCCATAACTCAAGAAAGACTGCATGCTAGTTTGTCACTTTTAAGCACTTCAGAAAATGGAAGTGAATAAATGAAAAGAGAACAAATGCCTAAACTAATCATTTTGAAATTTTAGATTCATGGTCGCCCTATAGAATAGATGTTCAGTGATTATTTGGCCCTCGATCACCTTTGAATATAGTGATGTGGCCCTCAGTGAAAATGAGTTTGACACCCCTGCCCTATAGTGTCTTTCTGTAGTTATCTACGGATCTTGTAGCACTTCCTTTTTACACTTTAATGTCAGTTGTATTCACTCACATACCTAAATTATACGCATCAACATCATTAATTTTCTGAACCATTTAGGGTCGCGGGATGGCTGGTGCCCATCCCAGACGACTCCGGGCGAGGACAGAGTATCCCTGGACAGCTCACCAGGCCAGTGCAGGGCAGAAACACGCTGACAGAAACTCAGTGGCCTGCTCTTTACGAAAGACAGTGCATCTTTTACATGACCCTCAACAAAGAGAGTGAGAGACATGGCTGACCTTTGATAACCCAGTTAATAGAAGTGACAACCTGGTGAGAGTGGGGTTTAAACCCCCAACCTTTGGATCAGTAAGTCAGCACCCTAACAACAGGACACCAATGCCCCAGCAACAAACCCATTCAAGTAAATATTGTTTCCTAAGAAACTTCCTGCTGATACTGAATCTGAGCCAGCACTGAGGAATTCCAAGTAGAAAAAGGAGGGCAGCAACCTGACTTTAGACTGGTTGATCACTATTAAGTGCATAAACTCTGCCTTACAAGACAACAGTATTGGTAACTTTTATACTAACCGAAGCACTACCATTACTCAACTGCAGTAAAAAAAAAAAGAAAAAAAAGGCCAAAGAATTACAAAAATGAAGTGCTGCATAACACACAGTGACAAGTAGGAAAACAATTCCCTGTGTTTAAGTGCATGGCTTATAAATAAAATGCTGTGGCTCAGATACTATCAGACATTATGACGAGGCACCAAGCATGGCAATTAGCCAGTTCATTTCTGTACACATCATTTCCCACTAAATTACTTTTCTGAGTTTCCTTTATTAATAATAACACAACTAGGGGGGAAAATGCTGGATTAATATTACACAGCCGTCACAATTCTCATAATTAACACTGCCGAGTTTCGGCATACTTGTTTCAGCACACTCTGAACTTAACTTTGACTAATGTTCAAATTCCCTTAGGAATTTCAACTAATAAGATTATTAAGTATGTTCACAATCTGTGCATTTCTAGCCGAATCATTTTTAAACATTTAAAGTGTGAATGATTTTTCAGACACTAGGTGGCATGGTGGTGTAGTAATTAGCATGTCCGCATCATGGCAAGAGGGTACTGGGTTTGTGTCCCAAGCTCAGGCGTTTCTGTTTGAAGTCTGAATGTTCTCCCTGTGCATGTGTGAGTTTCCTCCGGGAACTCCAGTTTCCTCCCATAGTCTGAAAACATGCACAGTAGACTCATTGGCGAAATTGTTCCAAATTGCCCCTAGGTGTGAGTGTTTGTGTATGTGTGTTGTTCCTGCAATGACCTGGCGAGCTGTTCAGGGTGCACCCCGCCTTCATCCAGTTTTGGTTGATCTGGGCTTCAGCTTCAGAAATTGAGTGATTGAGTGGCTTACACCAGTCCTTTTCACTAATTATAAGAATAATAGTGGAGCTCCATACTTACGCAAACCCATGAGCTTGATTTTGTTTTCACATCCATGCTAAGGGGTTGAGGTGGTGCTGAGCACACCTGCACTTCGCAGCTTATTCTCGTACTTTACTTATGCATGTTTCTGTAAACTTATACATGCAAACATTTTCAGAGCTCTGCTTTAAGGCAGTGCCTAAATATTTAAATTAGAGAATGAATAATTACCAGTAATAACAGCTATAGTATATTTTTTGCCTCAAGTCATTTTAAATGAAGCATTAGTCTTAATATCTTATTACACAACTAATAACCACGCTATAAAGCAACCAATCAGGTTGATGCAGTTAAGGATATTTACTGTACTAGTCGTGGTTCCTGGAATGTTAACCTCAAGCTTACACATCTTACTTATCTTTACTTTGTATCTGATACCAAACAGCATATACTGTGTAGAACTTTTAGGTTTAAAATAAAAAGTGAAGTGGACTCTTATGAATGTGAGCAGAAAAAGGAATAGAGAACAATCTAAAAACCAAACCCTGAAAGTGGTTCTTCATAACCTGGGCTGGATTCAACTCCACCCAGACACATTGTTTTTCATCAGCTATATAAACCCAGGGGTTTCAGAATCACAAGATCCACAAGAAGTGTTCATCTCTGTTATGTTTTAATCATGATACATGCTACAAGTCAGCGACAAAGGAAGGTCCTCTTTTAATTCAGTCTATTAGTTTGCAAATAGGACAAACAAACATTACACAAACATCAGTCTCATATGACGTGCTGAACAGGGTGAGTAACATAGTTTTAATTCATGAATCAGGAAGGATTTGATTCCAGGTAGTTAGTTACAGTGTTTATGCTCTGTTTACACTGTTTCTTTGTGTCATGGTACTTCAGCAACTGGTCAAATTAGCATGAACTGGGAGGGTTTGGAGAAGCTTAGAGCAATAACAGGTGCTGGTTCGGCATTTAAATAGTCCCAATACACAAGAGGTCGGTAAATGTGTGTAATAAACATTCGTAAACTAACATTATCGAGCACGAAAGACCCGTGTTTTAATAGTTGAACATGACTGTTGGCTTGTGGAGCACAGCTCAGTCCACAACACCCTTCTGTAGCCGTCCTTTACCCAGGCAGGCTTTAAACTACACTACATGTTACAAACTACCAACGAAACAATTACACCCCCCCCCCCGCCCTGCTCCCCAACAAACTTTCTGGCAACATTGTACAGAAACACAAACACATTACATTTATATATAAGAGAGAACGCTTACCTCAGATAAACGAACACAAAACACCAGGAATCCTTCAAAACAACTACACGCCGTCCACAGCACACTCCATCATAAACACACACTCTTCCATCATAAACACACACTCTTCCATCATTCACACACACTTTCCGTCACGCTCTGACTTTGTTTCACAGCAGAACCGAGCTAGGAGTTCCTCTTCTCGTCCACAGGAAACAGCTCTTCCATAATGAGCGTGTTTTCGGCTGGACAGCACATGCGACCTCTCCCGGCTAAAACAACCTCAGGAGAACAAAAGTAAACCCGCCTCGGGTTTCGGGATCACGTGGTTTCTCGCCGGAATGTCTTGGGGAGGAACGTGGTCTTTGTTCGGACTTAAAAGCATCTGCTGACCCCCTCAGTCAGGTGTGGGATGCCTTTAAAGTCAACATTAAACCAACAAACAAATAAACATGGCTATGAAATGAATCTTGAATTCTGTAAATAAATGTATGTTTTTTTTAATTACAGTGTGTAATAGAGTTCAATTAAATAGAATAAAAAAGAAATAGGTTTTTATTTCAAAATGACAATGGAATCTATTAATCTTAATGAAATGAATATTTATATAATTTGGCAGACATCTTTACCCAGTGTGACTTACCTTTTTTTTTTTAAAATAGGCCTACAACTGATCATTTGAGAATAATTGCAAGGGACTTGCTCACAGGCCCAACAGTTGTGGTGGTACTGGGACTTGAACCCCCAACCTTCATATTGGCAACCCAGAGCTTTAACCACTGAGCCACCACCGCCCACTTGGAGTTCCATTGTGGGCAGCACGGTGGGGTCGTGGTTAACACATCCATCGTACAGTTTAGTGCAAGAAGGTCCTGGGGTCACGTCCCAGGCTCAGGCGTTTCTGTATGGAGTTTCCTCTGGGTACTCCGGAACATGCACTTTAGGCTAATTCCAAATTACGCCTTTGTGTGAGGGGTTGTATCACACAGCTCTGTATCACACATCCTTTTTATTTAAGTTAGATACAGGCTAAAAATTCACATTTTGTCCTATAGAGAGCAGGTTCTGCAGGGGGCTTGCAACCCTCTCAGGTAAGTGGAATGGGTGTGGAATAGGATAATAATAATTGATATAATAATAATAATAATAATAATAATAATAATAATAATAATAATAGTAGTAGTAATAATAATAATAATAATAATAATAATAATAATAATTATTATTATTATTATTGTTATTATCATTATTATTAAGAGCAACACCTAGAACTGCAAGCAGTTATTAACGTGATCCAAACTCATCAGCGCAAGTCCCTCTTAATGGCCCCGTTGTGCACATCTGCCATTTTTGATATTTGAAATCTATGAAGAATTTTCTGTCAATGTTGTAAATTTGAGTGTATTCACTTGAATCTATATCTTCACTATCCATCTTTACTGTAATTGTTAGAGTAATAGACCATGGCCACTTTTAGCAACCACACCATGATTGTGAGGGGTTTCCACATTATTGGCCATAAATTGTACCTGTAAACATCGGATGGACCAATAAACTTGTGACATTTGTAGCGCCCCCTAGTGACCAATGCCCTATACTTTTAATCCAGAGCATCAGATTCTCATCTCAAACGAGTTTAAATTTCATGTTTATCATAATCATCATTGTCCCTCACATAAACAAGCTCAGATATATAGTAAACCATATAGTATACAGTAGAGGTGCTCTAAGAATATTCTTGGTTAGTATATACTACAAAGGTATGGCACAATCTGATTGTTCTGCTATCTCATGATTTAAAAAAATCCAGAGTGAATAATGCTTGAATCAAAATGAGACATGCACAGTTTGTCACAATCATTGGAGCCTGTAGCATCATTATTGTCTTGTCTTTAAATAGAAAAAACATGACACCAATATAAATAAACAACAATATATTATATTAATATACCTAAACTCTTAACATCGAGTTAAAGAGACACTATTACATCTGCTTTTAAAAAAATGTAAGCAATAAACCATAAAAATGTTGTTTTAGTATTCTTTTTTGCTTATGGTCCCATGTAGTATAAACTACAATTATGTGTTTTAGACTCGGTGGATGTCGCTGAATTGAATAGTTAATAAACACATAATTGTTAATTATACACTGCTTGGCCGCAAAAATTCCTGCAGTCAAATAGTTGACATTATTGCTTCAGTTTTTCAGGTCGAGGCTGGACAACATTATGTGGCACTAAAATGAAGTCAGCTGATGACCTGAACTGACTGAATGAGCAGGTTATCCCTTCAATAGACTTTTCTTCCCTGATAGCACAGGTATAATATTGGGACCCAAATAGTGAAAGAGTGGATACTGAATTACGTGTGTGCTTAGGACCACTGTCCTTTCGTTGTATTCAGATCATGGACAGATGTCCTGACATTTTCCTTTAGTATTTGCTGGTGTTATTTTAGAATTCATTGTTCCATCAATGATGGCAAGCTGCCCTGGTCCAGATGCAACAAAACACGCCAAAACCATGATACTACCACCACCACATTTCACAGATGGGATAAGGTTTTTATACTGGAATTCTGTGTTTTCCTTTCCAAAGTTATATTTTGGTCCAATCTGTCCACAAGATATTTTTCCAATAGCCCTCTGGTTTGTCCATGTGATCTTTAGTAAACTGCAGACGATCAGTAATGTTCTTTTTGGAGAGCAGTAGCTTTCTCCTTGCAACCCTGCCATGAACAAAATTGTTGTTCAGTGTTCTTCTGATGGTGGACTCATAAACACTGACATTAGCCAAATGCAAGAGAGGCCTTAAGTTGCTTAGAAGGTACCCTGGGGTTCTTTGTGACCTAGTTGACTATTACACGACTTTCTCTTGAAGTGATCTCAGTTGGTTGACCACTCCTGGGGAAGGCAACAATGATCCTAAATTTCTTCTATTTCTACACAATCTGTCCCAACGTGGTTTGGTTGGTTCCAAACTCTTTAGAAATGGTTTTGTAACCTTTTCCAGCTTGATGGGTATCAACAACCCTTTTTCTAAAGTCCTGAGAAATTGCCTTTATTGGTACCATAATACACTTCCACAAACACATGTTGAAAGATTTTTGAAATCTTTGAAAGATCTGTGTTTTTTAAATTAAATAGGGTGCCCACTCACACCTCATTGTCATCCCACTGATTGAAAACACCTGACTCTAACTTCATCTTCAACTTACCTGCTAATCCCTGAGGTTCACATACTTTTGCCACTCATAGATATGGAACATCGGATTATTTTCCTCAATAAATAAATGACTAAGTAAAATATTTTCATCACATTTATTTAACTGGGTTCTCTTTATCTACTTTAAGGACTTGTGGAAAAAATCTGATGTTTAGTACATATTTACAAAAAAATGTAGAAAATTCATAAAGGTTCACAAACTTTCAAGCACCACTGTATATTACTAATAATATGCACTTAAATTATTATTATTATTATTATTATTTTTTGCTTTTAGTTTAATTTCATGTGGTCTATTTTTTTAGGTGATGCTAGTGAGCTGTTTAATTCACTTACCTTCATCTTAATTAGTTGGGTCCTCTGAGGTTAACGCATGGCTGTACTCATATATATATTTAATATTATTTATGAGATATATGATTTATATAACTATACTATAATTAACTATAATTACAGTACAAATAGGTGGTGTACCATGCATGACTAGTGCAATACATTGTCATATTTTTTAATAATGAAAAATACATAATGAAATATGCAATCATCAACAGCTTGCTTTAAAATAAAGTAGAAAGAAAGCATAAGTATCCATATAATACTTCTGTTCATACAATAATAAAGTACTACATAACATTGTCTCAATCTACAATTGATCACATTATTATCCATAGTGAATAACATTCCGGAGAGACAAACATTCAATCTGGAGATCAGCCACGTCAAGTCATTGACTTAGATGGGTTTTTAAATTAAAATTCCAACATTTCTTAAAAACACATTTCATGTTTTAAAGGCCCTAGTTCTCAGGTAAGGTACTGACCTAGATGACCGCCCATATGGGTTTTGAAAAGGACTAAAACAAGATAGAAAAAAATAGAAATAATCCCGAGAAAAGGGAAAACGAATGGAAGTCTGTGACTCTATCTTTGTTCCATCAGCTGTTGAATTAATGAATACCAATGTTATGTTGTTCGGAGACTATTTTACTCTTATTTGAACATCACGTGGAATGGACCAGACAGTCAGAAAGGCACTTAATAAGGTGTAGAATCTATACAGGCATACTATGATTTGAACTCCTGCCTCATGAATGAAAAAATAAAAAAGCATTACATTTTGTTAGTTCTAAGAACACTGCAACTAAAAATAGTAAAGCTGGAATAGTAGTCTTCAGAGAAATATGTTATTATTGATATGTAACATTTTCAATGAATAGATGGTTATTTTTTCCAGGTATCGAGGGAGGTATTTTTTCTGGTGTATCTTACTTTAGAAAGTTTCATTTAAAAACTCACAGGTTAACATAGAACTGTTTTTTATTGGAATTTTACTTTGAAATGTATTAAACCAGGACTGTGAACAGTAAGATGCTGTTGTCACCCTTCTGTATCAGCATGATACTTTGGGCACATGAACTCCACAGGAGGTTTGTAATGCTGTCTTCGACCGCTGCCTCCTTGTCTGAACGGAGCAAATCGCAGCCACTTCTTAACTACATCTGCAAACTGATGGTGCGTGGCCTCCTTTCCTACAGGGGTCTTCTTTAACGCTCCTGTAAACCATAAAACAGTATTTCTTCTACTGTAAACATTCAACGGTATATAAACTTTCCATCAGAACCTTTTGAGTGATTTTAAATATCAATAATATGTAAAAAGGCTACCCACAATTATGTGATGGTAAATGGCTTCCCTGACCACTACCCATAAAAAAAGATAAATAAAAGAATAGAAAATAATAAAAAAAGAAAATATTTTACAAATTCAGTATTTAAACTTAAGAGCATGACCACACGAGGAACCACTGTATTATAGTGGCTTGTAAAAGTGTTTACCCCCTTGAATTTTTTTCTATTTTGTTGTCTTACAATGTGTAATCTAAATTTTTTCCCCCTTGGATTTTACATCATGGATCTACAAAAATAAGAAAAGTCCAAATTTGTAAAATAAAAAAAGAATATAATAATAATAGTACTGCTAATAATTATAATAATACATAAATAAATTATTTAATAAAAATAATAAAATAAAAAAGGTGGGTTTGTGTCTATATGTATTTAACCCTGTGCTATTAAGACCCTATATAAAGTCTGGTGCTAACAATTACCTTCAGAAGTCCAACCATGAAGAGCAAAGATCTCGCCATACTGGTTACAGATGAAGTTGGGAAAAGTACAAATAAGGATTGGGTTTATATCATTAAAACCATTATTATAAAATGGAACGAGTATGGCACCCCAACAAACCTGATTGCAGAGGTCCCTCCATTGAAACTCACACAATGAGCAAGGAGGGTATTAAACAAAAAGGAAACAAAGAGACCAACGGTAACATTGAAGGAGCTGGAAAGTTCCACCGCAGGGACTGGTGCATCTCTACTTAGGCACATGGCTGGGCTTTACAGAAAAGCGGACAGAAAAAAGCCATTGCTTTCAGAAAAAAAACCAATCCATGGAATGAATCCAACCTGAATGTACACTCAAAATTCCTTGTTTTCTTGTTTGCTTAATAATAACAAATATTTTTCATCTTCAAAGTTGCTGCCAAATAATAAAATTGTTTTAATTCAATGTTTTAATGCAACAAAATAGTGAAAATCAAAATGGGGCAAATCATAAAACTATACATAAACCTAAGACTTACGGAACAAAACGCCTTGCAGTCTGGTATTTCTGAAGCTCCTTTTTTGTCCTCGACCGACCCAGTTCAGCTCAGAACCGACGCTGAAAGACAAAACTGCCTGCATTAGGCGCCTGACTGCATCGTCCACTGTTGCACCGCCCATCCGGGAGAGGTGAGACACCTGTAGTAAAAGATGATGCATGAATGTTTAAGGAAATACGATAAATAAATGACCAAAATAACAGTTTCTAAAGCGTTTTGTGAAAGGACTAAGAGGTTGGTAAATACGGTATGTATAATCTTTAATGAAAATATCAGACATTATTGTCAAACTATACACCTACTATAGGCATAAAATGTAATGCTACAGAACAAAGTCTCTGATAATAGTCTGCATTAGGTTTTACCATTTTCTTTTGTGCTACATCGTTCTCCAGATATCTCTCGGTTTCATCAAGCTGTTCCATTGTCTGTAGTGGTAGCGCTATATCCAAAGTTTCAACATCCTCTTCACACATATGCCCTTGAATCATGGCTTGCAGATCTTTCAGCACGGCCCACTGCCTCTGTTGTTCTTCTTTAATCTCCAGCAGGAGTGATATGATTTTCCTTTGTGATGCAGTTTCTGCTGTTTTAAAATGTGAAAAGATATGATAAGTATCACTACTTTGCTGGTGGATTTTATGTAACACCAACATTCATTCTGGTCTCCTGTTGCAACATGATTGTTTGTCTGAGAACTCTAACTGTATGTGCACTGCTGATGAGTGGGAGTTCGTCTCGCTGAGAAAATAGGCAATCCCAAATTTTCACAAATATCAACCGTAATGTAAAAATACAGAGCTGAGAACAAATACATTTTATATTATGAATTTCTATCCATAGTTTATGGCTTTCATTTTTCATGTAACTGTCGGGTAAGTTGTATGATTTTTCAGATTTGACAGCATGTTTCACCAAGGCAGTCAGAGTCCCATTTTTGAAAACACATATAAATAATAAACAACAGTAATGACTGGTGGAGCGTTAAACCTATTCCTGTCTATGTAAATTGACTCTCGTAATTTTACTTTACTGTAGTACAATTTCCGTACATGCTCCCAAATGTCTAGCATTAATAACATGAACTATACATTGCTCACGCTAAAGGTAATACCTTACAAGGACCGAGCACACACTTGAGGACTGCGGACAGACAAACACACCATTTTCAGCTGAACGAAAATCCGCACATCAGAGGGCCTTCCGCGTTTCTCACACGTAATTATTATTTATGGTCCCTGGTGTAAATACATCTGGTACTGTTACATGGTTGAATCTTATTGTTCAGAAGTAACTTTCTTTAACAGCACAGCTCGGTGTAATTCAAATCACAGGTTCATATTAACGTCCTATTCTTATAAGTAATACACAGATGAGCTATAACATTAACACCACCTAACTGGTCTGTGGCTTGGCAGTTCCACACACAGCAAACTGTGTGTTCTCACGCTTTTCAGTCATAGCCAGCATTAACAATTTCAGCAGTTTCTGGTATAGTAGCTCTTCTGTGGGGTTAGACCAGATGTACCAGCATTCCCACATGCATCAATGAACCTTGGGCACCCATGACACTGTTGCCCATCCCTTCATTGAACTACCTTTTTTAAATACTTACCACTGCATACTAGGAACACCCCACAAGACGTGCAGTTTTGGAGATGAATAGACCCAGTTTTTTGCTATAACTCTGCCATTGGAACTAGGTCTCTGATGTTTATGGATGATATGATCGCTGACAGAAAAAGCAGATTGAATTCTGAAGTGTATAGATCTATACTTTCTGTTCAGATTCAGTTAAATGTTGCAAAACTGTCAGGACACTGCTTTGCAGTATGGATGGATAATGAGCAAAAACAAACCGTAAAAGCAGAGAAGAAGAGATTCTTAAAGCAAGCAAATGAATGTTCTTAAGAGGTTGATCAAGTGAGCATGCTTTTCATATAACGAAGACAAAACTGAAGGCAGGAAGACCCGGAAACAAGCTGCAAACAAAGGCGGATATATTAAAGGAGGAAACACAGCAGAAGATGATGTCCACTGATTAAAGATATCAGGAAATCATAGACTGGAAGGTCTTGCACTCTAGTATTAAAAATAGTGATTATGTTTATAATTATGTTAGCCTGTCCAATTACTTTTGAGCCACTGAAAATGAGGAATGGTGTGTGCAATACATGCAATACTTTTGTTTAACCTCCTAAATTACAGCTGAAAGTCTAAACTTCAATCACATTATGACGGCTTCATTTTAGATCCATTGTGGTGGTGTACAGAGACAAAAAGACGAAAACTGTAACACTGCCCAAACACTTGTGAAGAATATGTAAATAACTGTTTACCATTAACTGAGGGAGTCTTGAGTCTCAGGGCTTTTTAACAGTCCATAATCTTTCCACCAGAAAAGAAGCAGCTACCATGGAACACAGTTTTCTCTTGCTTCCATGAAGTATATGCTAACTATATGATACACTGTATACAGCTGGGCAAAAAAGTATTTTGTCAGCTACCAATTGTGAAAGTTCTCCCACTTAAAAGATGAGAGAGGTCTCCAATTTTCATCTTAGGTACACTTCAACTATGAGAGACGAAGCCACTCCTTCATTGCCCGGGCGGTGTGTTTGGGATCATTGTCATGCTGAAAGACCCAGCCATGTTCATTCTTCAATGCCCTTGCTGATGGAAGGAGTTTTTCACTCAAAATCTCACGATACATGGCTGCATTCATTCTTTCCTTTACACAGATCAGTCGTCCTGGTCCCTTTGCAGAAAAACAGCCCCAGAGCATGATGTTTCCATCCCCATGCTTCACAGTAGGTATGGTGTTCTTTGGAAGCAACTCAGAATTCTTTCTCCTCAAAACACGGCAAGTTGAGTTTTTTACCATGGGATTTTTGCTCACTGTTTCATCATTTTGACCCCACGGGGTGAGATATTGGTGGAGCCCCAAATTAAGTGAGATTATCAGTGATCTTGTATGTCTTCCATTTTCTAATATTTGCTCCCACAGTTGATTTCTTCACACCAAGCTGCTTATCTAGTGTAGATTCAGACTTCCCAGCCTGGTGCAGGTCTACAAAGTTGTTTCTGGTGTCCTTTGACAGCTCTTTGGTCTTTGCTATAGTGGAGTTTGGAGTCTGACTGTTTGAGATTGTACACAGGTGTCTTTTATACAGGTAACGAGTAGAGGACAGAGAAGCCTCATAAAGAAGTCACAGGTCTGTGTGAGCCAGAAATCTTGCTTGTTTGTAGGTGACCAAATACTTATTTTACCGTGGAATTTCCCAATTCATTCATTCAAAATCCTACAGTGTGATTTCCTGGATTATTTACCCCATTCTGTCTCTCATAGTTGAAGTGTAACTATGATGAAAATTGGAGACCTCTCTCATCTTTTAAGTGCGAGAACTTGCACAATTGGTGGCTGACTAAATACTTTTCTGCCCCACTGTATATAGATTTTAATAACCTTCAGTTTTTGAAAAAACAAGGGATAAAACTGAGTTCATTTATTACAAAAAAATATTAGTTGACATTGGTAAATCATTAACATTTGTCATATAAGAACAAAAAATATATAAACTAATCCAAAATGCTGACCTGTCAAATGTTTACATATGAACCAGTCTAAGACAGTGCAAGTTTTCACTGCACTCACATGACCGAGAATGTCCTGTTTTAAATATTGAATTAAATTATAAGAATAATTTGGCACCCCAGTTTAAAACCACCTAAATATTTTCTTGCAGTACATGTATATAAATTAGCTTTCAGTCCGTTTTTCAGTCACCTCTGCACAATCATGAAACAAAATGAACATGGGACACAAAATTCAACTGCTGTCAGTGATTGTAGAAAGTGAAAATGAGACCACGTGCACAAAATTAATATGGAAATTCATCTGGAGAAGCATTACCATTTGAGCTTTCTTCATTTTTAAAATTTTCTGTTTGTTCTTTACCAAATGACAGTTCAATCAGACCTTTTCTAAGAATTACTGATGACTGGCACGTGTCCCACAAATGGTCTGGTTATGTTGGGGTACAAAATCTAGCAATTTCTTTTTTCTTTCTTTCTTTCTTTTTTCAAATGTAGGTCACTTGCTGACAGCAAAATAAATCCCACAACTCAGCATACAGTGTGTATCTCCCCCTGGAGGTGTTCTTCACTCTGACAGCAGTCTGACAGTAGTAAAGATAAAAACCCAGATCATAACATAGTCCTTCAGAGATTGGAGTAGTGGTGAACTAGACTACCTTATAATTAAAGGTGAATTTACTTTACTGTGAGGTACTGAGGCATTGAATTCCAATTGAAATACTGAAAAGTTTCTCAGACAACAAATAAAGGGTTCAGATGCTAAACGCTGTATTATCAGCATCTGTCTGCAAAACCACATAGACCACAGACGTGTCTTGGGTCACATGATGCACAAGATGGATGCGCCCATGGTGCTGTCCAGGGTGTACCCCGCCCTCGCCCAGAGATACCTACGATGGGCGTCAGCCTGCCTGCAACCCTAATTAGGAATAAACGGTTTAGAAAATGAATGTATGACTAAATAATTAGTTTAGTGTTTATGGACGCATTCATTTTTTTACATTTTGAAGTCAGTATTCACTTGTAGGCTGTTTTTATTGATTCAGCAACATTTTAGAAGGACGGGTCTTACCAAGTTTTTCAAAGTTGGACTAACCGTGTATTGCAGACAAAGCAAACAAAATTTGGTAAGTACTGAATTTTTGAATAAAGGTGTATTTTGAACAATCTGATATTTTGTTCAGTGCCCCTTAACTATTCCACTAAGGCTTACCCTTACCACAGGGTAAATTTCATTGTTTTAAAACAAAAGAGGTCAAGTGGACTTACTGGGTTTTGCATCTGAGCTCTTCAAATACTATCCATGTAAAAGTGAAAAGTTTTTCTCTAAAGGTATTTTTCTCCATAAAATGCAGTTGGAGATTTTTTCAATCAGATTTTCTATAACGTTAGCATAGTAATTTAAGTCTAGAAAAGAATGGAACGTGTAGGAACCCTGAGCTGGGTTAGTACTTTATGCTGCTATTACACCCTTAGTTTGAAATCCATACTGGATCAGGCTAGAAGTGCATGGATGGCAGCACTGTACTCGAACACGGTCACAGATATGTCCAAATGTCTCCTCCGAAATGTTTTGATCTGGACAGTCTTCTGCAGAGTAGCCTTAATGGTAAACATGCAAGCACTAATTGAAATATTCCGTCATATGTGAATTATTTCTTTCTGAAATGACCAATGAAAATTCAAGAAGAGGAGGGACGGACCCTTGATCCAGGCAACCCAAAGCCATTATGAGCAAGTTTACTGCCTAAAGTGTCTGTTCTGACATGTGACTTGAATTAGCTTTAATTCAATATCTAGCAATGTTCCAGATTACCGGTATATCTCCGTTTCTTCAATTTCTATATACTGTTCTATTTCTATTAAAGTCTTAATAATATTTCTGTTAATCTGCACTAGATATAATTTTAGACAGATTTTGATTAAGGTTATAAGAAGGATGCAATGCCACACCTTACTGTCTTTCCTTTCATCCTTCTGCACTCGTGATCAAAGCAGTACATGCTATACAGTACAAAGGAATACATGTGAAGAGCCAGTTAAAAGCCAGGTAAATTGTCAGGAATACATTTATATGTGGGCTGAATCACACACTTTGAAACTCTCTCCATCACACGTACTCTAATCACTCCTGCACATGCTTGAATAATTTCTGTTGCATTCACAATACCCTTCTCCCTCAATTTTCCGGATTATTAGGGAGGTTTCCACAAACTTAAGGAGCGTATCAGCATATATCCCAATCATTTTAAATGTGGGTTCCGGCTCGTCGTCACTGTTGCCACTATCTATTCATCGGACATTGTCTCGTGCTCCTATAGTCCTTCATTTTCATCCATCCACTCGGACGTGAACGGGCCAGACAGGAGGGAAGTTGGAAAATCATGACCGACCCGGACTTCCATCATCGATTTCCAGACTTCATCATCATCATCTTCTTCCGCTTTTTCCGGTGTCGGGTCATGTTTTTCCAACTTCCCTCCTGCCTGGCCCGTTCACGTCCGAGTGGATGGATGAAAATGAAGGATTCCCAGACTTGAACAAGCATTTTTCTGGCAAGACAAAATAATGTCCGGCGCCAGATTTTTAAAAGGAAATCCGAAATCCGGGAAATAGGGGTACGGGAAATTTGATGATGAAGTGTGCGTTTTTAAACCTTTCACAATGTCTTAGTAAACAGGGCTTTTTCCTTGTGCAGAACATCTCAGCTGACTCTGGGTGAAGGCGGGGTACACCTTAAACAGCTCACCAGGCCACTGCAGGGCCAACACACATACAACCATTCACATGCCACATCTGA
This sequence comes from Porochilus rendahli, assembly GCA_039654305.1. Lineage (NCBI taxonomy): Eukaryota > Metazoa > Chordata > Actinopteri > Siluriformes > Plotosidae > Porochilus > Porochilus rendahli. The sequence goes on from JBCNYG010000025.1 coordinate 27,772,576, forward strand.
TGGCAATTTAGAACCAACAGTCAGCATACTGTGCATGTTTTTGTACTGTAAAAGGAAACAGGAGTACCCAGAGGAAACCCACACAAGCACAGGGAGAACATGCAAACTCTGCACAGAAACACTTAAACATGGGAACGGAACCCAGGCCTTCTTAAAATGGGGTGAACGTGCTAACCACTGCACCACTGGGAATAAATATATGCAAATATATTATATTATTTATATATATGCGTTTATCCACATATATGTAAAACATCCTAAAAACCAGCATCAATTTATTATTTGAATAAAATACTTCCAAATAAATTGATATAAGAAAAAGAATATTCTTTTATATA
>JBCNYG010000025.1:27824854-27835593 GCA_039654305.1 Porochilus rendahli
GATGATGATGATGATGATGATGATGATAATGATAACAATAATAATAATAATAGCAATAATAATAATAATAATAATAATAAATAGATAGATAGATAGATAGATAGATAGATAGATAGATAGATAGATAGATAGATAGATAGATAGATAAAAATAATAAAAAGGGTGTATCGCCACTGTTTATTGAGACATTAGTCAAATAAAATGATTGCTAAAAATATTATATACATAATATATATACTCATATATCCAATTAGCAATGTGTTATGGTAAAAGACTTGGATCAGTATTATAAAAGGACTAAAATTCATGATGCTTTTTAATTTATTTCCATAAAAATCTCATGACATCAGCAAAAACCTAGCTCAATTATTGTCTCAAAACCAGCCATCTTGTTAAAAAAAAGTAGATTTTAAGATATATAACAACACTTCCCACACAGCCAAAGGACCACACAGACGTCACATTTTGTTGTTTTATCTGTGTGCACATATATATATGTTTCTGACCCCCATGTTTCTGACCCCCATGATGTGGATCGTGTGCGTATCATCCTCGTCGTAAAATAAAAAAAATTAAAATAGTGAAATAATTTGAAATTTTTGGTGTTCTGTGATTTCAGTATGCGAGTTATGGTATAGTGACTTCCCTTGTTCTTATAAACAGAATCAGAACACTTTATTGATCCCAGAGGAAATTGTGTATTTGTTCCAGATCGGAACTTGACTGATGATTAAAATTACAAAAAGGTTTTTTTTACTTTGTCAAGAACAGATTTAAACTAGTGCACGTGCCTTAATTCAGTTCAATTCAGTTCTGGCTTTTAGATCTAACTCTGACTCAACATATTTCATTTCATTGCATTTGTCATTGTTTTTCCTCCTTAAATTATTAGAGTTTGTAGTCATTTGAGACACAGGTGTGTTAGATTGTATTTTGGTCTGCTCAGCTAGTTGCGCAGTATCCTTTTAAATCACCAGAGCACCTCCGCCTCTCAATCAAACCAAATTGTGCTCGTAGGTCACTTGCTTTTCTTTCAGGTACTCCAGTTTCCTCCCACAGTCCAAATACATGCACACTAGACTAACTAGCTGTTTTGAATTGCTCCTGGGCGTCTAAGTGGCCCTGCAATGGAGTGACAAACCTTTTCTTTGTTATTGCTGAGGTACCTAATGGCATTAAGATTCACGCAATATTAACATCAGGGTATTTATTTATGAATTGTATAACTAAGTACAGCATATTTTAAGCTGAGAAGGGAAGATGAGAGGCTGTCAGAGGAGACACACAACTGTGTGATAACAGGAACACAAAGGAGAAACACACACACACACACACACACACACACACACACACACACTACATGGACACTAATGGCTCGAGAACAGAAATCACTCCCATTGTAAAAGCAGTCAAATACACTGTCCACAGGGGTATGGTTGCCTAATGCAGCGAGTGTTAATAATAGACCAGAGTAGTCATACTCGATATCATGAATATATAACTTGCTGCAGATGTAAAGAGAGTATAAATCTCCACAGTCTGACACATCTGATACGCTCAACAGAGCAAAGAAGTAAACCCTTGGTAGGACTTGTTCCATATTTCTATAAGTCAGCTGACACTATTTAACTTACAGCTCCGAGTGCAGCAACATTTAAACTATTATTAAGGCAGATTCAAGACACAACTAAATATAAGATAAAATTTTTTTAAAACAAAATAAATAAAAGAAAATAAAATTAATTAATCAATTAATTGATTCATTAATAAAAATTAATAAATAAATAAATACATGAATTAATTAATCAATTGATTTGTTGATTAATTCATTGAAAATAAACGCATACATTAATTAATTCATTGATTGATTGATTAATTAATTAATTAAAAATAAATACATTTAAAAAATGAGAAAAATCAGAAATACTAGAACCAGAACACTCATTCAAAAAGATCTTAATGAATTATTTCCTAAGACATTAATAGTTAGTATCAGAGTGGTGAAAAATGTACTAAACATAAAATGTAAGGCTGTCATATTTCTTCAATCAAGATATGATGTAGTTTCCAACCTGACACTCAGCCATTTAACCAGGCCCGTGCTCAGGAGTGATAGATACGCATCTGACCAGAGCACGCCATCTTACACAATCAGCTCAGTTGCACAGAAAAAAAATAAACAGAGGAATAAACACCAGAAATCAGAAAACATTAATTCTCAATTTAGTAGCAAGCAGCCCTGATTTATGATCCTTTACTGATGTCATGACTTTCTCCTGGTTAAAAGCATCAGCTTACATAATCATAGTCAACTCAAGCGTCCCAGAAGCATTGATGATGACATCACTCACTAAAGTATCACAATCCATCAAGTAATGGGTGGAGGAGAAGAAGGGTTGGCTAAACTGGGCACATGTGCATCAATGCAGCAGTGAAGCATAAAATGTCCAACAACAGAGCTAAAAATAAACACAGAAAACAAGGCAGAAGAATAAAGCAGCTGTAGAGACAAGTCCTCCATCAAGCATTGCATTAGTTATGAGTGAGTGCTCTTCTGCAAGCCATTACTGCCTTACTTCATTAACACACGAGGGACTAGACTGGCTGTCTTTAGCCAAATGAAGCACAGCATGAAAAGTGGGCAGTGTATGAAAATAAAGACATATAGAGCAACTCAATTGTGAAATTTGTGAAATGTGGAAATAATAGTAGTGCAAATTTGAAGTTTTTTCAAGCCGGAGCTCTTCGGTAGAGAAGACGAAGAAGCAGGTCAGTGCATGTTATGTCTTTGTTATGTGGAAAACAGAGACTACAGTAAATTATTGGCACCAGCATATTAAAAATGTGCAACTACCAGCCAGTAGTAGAGAGTGGTCTTGTTAGTGTAATGGGGGAAAACATTGCAAAGGTTTTTAGAACAATTTTCAGTTTGAATACTATTCTCTGTTTATAATATTTACATATTCACAGGAAAATTCATTTTGAATTATGCAGAGAGCACGAAAGAAGTAATAAGCTTCCTACCCTATGTAGAAAACATGAAATAATTTGAAATTCTTAGCAGGATTCTTGATGAAGCCTTTCACTCTCTTAAAATCCTCTCATCTATCTTTATGAGGGAGCTTCACATGGAAAGCTTTTCCTAAAATCAGGGACCAACTGGGAGTGAAAAGCATAACCTTTTAATCTTATATAGCCATGTTTGATTGTGTATTTCGCACAATTTTGGTTAATATCATCTAAGTCTACAAGCCTTGATGGGACACTGACTTTAATCAAGCCATGAATGAAAAGTCAACAACACTGGCCAACATTCATCATCATGACCTTCAACTTTGTTATCTGGTATTGAGCTGTCAATCGTTCACCTAAACAACATCAAGTCTTCTCTACAATATTTTAAAAAAGTATACTTTTACTGACCCCCCCATGTACTGTAAATGTGAAGCAACATTAACAGATTAAATGCATTATTCTCACAATATATTACAAACAAACCTCAAAGAACTTCAGAAAAAAAGCTAGAGATGCAATTACAATGATCTGAAACTCAGCTGATTTTTATTGTTATTGTTATTATGCCCTTTTATTCAACTATTAGCTTTAAGATTAAAAACAAAACAAAACACAGAAATCACATCTTCTCTGTGATCTAAGCAGTGTCATCAGAAATTGGCTGAAAATATTTAGTCTTTAGTCATGGCAATATAGAAATTCAGCTAGCAATATAAATATTAATCGGTTATTATTTTATTTCACCTCCAGTTTTCCTGGTGTTTCACATTTATCTCTTTAAACACATGCCAAACTATTATTTTTATTTATACAGGCTAGTAGATATTATTTCCTTAATCCCTTAAACTATAAAGCCATAAAATCTGAAATATGGGAGGAAGTGATGACAATTGTGTTGACCATGGGCTGGGTGCATGTTAAATTAAGGTCTACTCACACTGTTTTATGAAAGACTGACTGTTTTTTTGTTTTTTGTTTTTAGCTATTGGCTTCAAATTGCTGCTTGCAGCCATGTTACCAATATCACTTTTTAAAATCACCTGACTATATGTTCATAGTTTCAGGTATCATTTTTGATTACATCTGTGACCAGCAGGACTAAAGCAACTAAGTTTCCCTGTCTGTGGTAAGAGGCATATAAAAGAACCATTGCTGACTTTCATAAAGAGAATTGCTGCATACAACAAATACTTGCCACAAGGTGCCAAGCTATTGATTTTCACCACAGTGAGCTAAACAATGAAATCATACATTTCAATTTCTTACTGGAACTACGGATGTTTTACTGGTCATCTGTAGTTTGGCAATCCCCCAGATCAGGCTCCTGTTTAAACCATCCTGTCCCCTTCACCATTTATGAGTCTCCAAAATCCTAAATTCTAAATAACTGTTAACAGGCACAGGGGTGTAGCTCTCGCATATATATACTGTCACGTGAAACATATTTCCTCCAAAAAAAATTTTGACCCACAGTTGTTGCACAATCATCACTACTGTAATTTATCTATCTATTTATTTATTTATTACATTTTGAAAAAAAAAATTTTTTTGGATTGTTTTTTAACCATTTTTAAATATTTTTTCTCCATTGTTTATTTAAACAAGTTACAGAATGTCACCAAAAGCTTTTCAGCACATATCCATTGTGCAGGCTACTTAGATACACATAGAAGACTTTGTACAATCACAATAAAAACCATCAGCGTGTAAGATGTTAGATGTGAGAGCTAATTACATATTTTAAAAACTAAGTAAATAAACTATTTATTAAAAACTTTCTGATTAAAAAATAAATGGGCACAAATATCCATGTTCTGAACCGCTAAATCCTAATTAGGGGCACGTAGAGGCTGGCGCCCATCTCAACCAACTCTGAGTGAGGGCAGAGTACACCCTGGCAGCTCAACAGGCCATCAACATGCTGACAGCAATGCAGACTACGCTTTACAAAAATCAGCAGTGGTTCTTTTACATGCCTCTCACCACTGACAGTGAGACATGGTTGGCCTTTAAAAACCCAGTTAGCTCCAATGGAGGGACAGCAGTAACAACGGGACTTGAACCGCCAACCTTGGTTTTAGTAATCCAGCACCCTACCACCAGACCACCACCTCCCTGTGCAGAAATATTAACTTCATAAAATACTTTGCTTAATGAAACAACACACACCTAACCCCATGTTGCTGGTGTAATATTCGCCACTGTGTCATTAAGGATTTCCACTAGATTGTGGCACCTGACCTTGGGGATTCGACTGTTGAGCCACCACAGCATGAGTGACGTCAGGAACTGATGATGGGCAAGAAGAAGTGGGATGCAGACAATGTTCCAATTAATACCAAAGGTTTTTACAAATTATGTCTTCATGGACTTTACTTTGTGCACGGGGTATTGCCATGTTGCTATATGTTTAGGCCAATGTTCGAGCGAAAGGATATTGTTAATCCTGCAACACACCAAGACATCTTATACAAGTTTGTGCTTCAACAAATAGTGGTGGTCTAATGGTCAGGTCTCCAGAAAAAGGTGTATGTGAATAAAAAAACAGCAGACGATATATGACAAGAAATCCAGACATTGCCTTTATACATGTTTTATAATATAAAAATAAAGAGCCGTAATAATGCTGTTCATTTAGTCTGTGACAAAATTACCAACAACATTATATTAATAAATGACATTTAATTTGACTTTGTGAGATGAAAATGTTTGAAATGTACAGTAGAGAAAAAAGGTGAAGATTCTCGGAGGAGAGGCCAGATGTGTTTTCGGGCTCTTCATCTTTTAGCTACAGCAATGATGAATGTGGTATCCTGAGGACAGAACTAGATGAATCTTTCCCTCACTCACACACACATGCAATGCAAAGACTGCAGTCTTGCAAACTGTGTAATTATACACCGAGGGATAACGTTTTTGAACTAAGTAGAGGGCAGCACAGAAAACCCCATTTTCGATGGTTTCCTTTCACCCTCACATTCTTTTAATAGGATTGAACTATTTCCCTTTCTCCAGCCAAACTTTACTAGTACCATAAGGTAAGACCTGCCTAAAATGGTAGTTTCACTGAAGGTTCAATTTAATAGGTTCAAAATAAAAGTTGGAGGATTTCAATATCTTGCACAAAAGGAAAATTCAGAGGTCATAAACTTCAATATCTTGAGTGTTGTGATGTTTTTCTAGGTGACCTGAAGGTGAATTCAATTTCCCCCAAATAAATGCCTTCCTTGAAGCACTGCCCTTGGGTATCCTAATTCCATTCCCAGAGAGACAGCTCAAATATGTTCATAGTCAATTAATACTGGCTTCATTATTCTCGAAAATCTGCAGTAATGAGATGCTCCATCCGCTTTGATTTATTGCCACAGTTTAATAGCAAATCAATCTCAATTCGCAGATGAGATGTCAAGCTTTCGACACAATTCTAAAGCCATGTGAGGTGAAGAAAGTGCAGTCATTATGATGAAAGTACAGAGCCAGACAATCCCTCTTTAGATATCTAACCCATTTAAGGAGTCTCATTTAACATAATCCATGAACTACACTTGTGAATAATTGTGATAAAGACAGTGACTCAACAGAATTCAACCACAAGATCCCCAGTGTAGGGTATTTCAGTGGATGAGATGACTAATTGCATTCCCATCACAAGCGCTGAGCAACAATGCAGAAAATGCCTGGTGTGACTGCTGCCTAATAACAAGCAAAGTAAAACTAACTACTTCCGGAAACAAATGTCACCTTCACCTACCATGTCGTTTCCCCTCCTTTATTGTCAGGAGAATTTTAAATGCCTGGGGTTTGACCACTGCATCAGATAAAAATCTGCATCGCCATAGAAACAGACCAAAGTTCATATGGCTAAACCATTCTGATCACCCATAACATTAACATCACCTGATTGGTCTATGGGTATGTAGCCCCATTAGTAGCAATCTGCAATGCACTGTGTTTTCTAACACCTTTCTTTTTCAGCCAGTATTAATATGTTCAGCAGTTTGTGCTATAGTAGCTCTTCTGTGGGATCACACCAGCCATAACAGAATTCACCCCCCATGTGCATCAATGAGTCTTGGACACACATGACACTCTTGCCAGTGTCACTGGCAGTCATTCCTTGGACCAGCTTTGATAGGTATCTGCATACCAGGAACTCCTCACAAGATGTTTTGTAACTGAATAGATCCAGTCATTTAGCAATCACAATGTGGCCCTTGCCAACGTTACTCAGATCATTGCACTTTGCATTTTTCTTGCTTCCAGCACATAACCTTTCACTCTCTGCAATCTACATCCTATTCCTTGGCAGGTGACACGTGAGGTCTGTACACAGAAATTTCAACCCGAGGTCTTTGGTACAGATCAAACTTAGGCAAGTTCTATGCAAAAAAGACCAAGGGCTAAGACCACTCTGTACAGACAGATTAAACAAGGTTAGGTAATTTATTATAGGGAACACTGCTTTTTAAATTCACTTTTTAATTCTCTATGCCATCTGTTCGTAACAATCTTCATCTGTGTCTGTCTGGGCTTTGGTAGCTTTTGGCTTGTTTCCCTTTCAGTGCTGAACAAAAGCTTTCTGACAAGCAGCAAGTACTTTGTGGGACTTCATAACTCTTTATCCCTTAGGATATATCTTGTATGGCTTTCTCTTTAGGAAAATGCTGAAAGCTTCTCTGGAAGATGCTAGCACACAGTGCTGCAATCTAACAGCTAAATTGCTGGTCTGATACGCCCCATTCCAGACACGAAATTTATAACCCGATATACATGATCGCCATATAATAATCTATGTCATTCACATGTTTTCAGTGTTTTTAATGTTATACCTCGGTGTATTCTAGTCTATCTACGATATTATTATCAGAGACATAACCTCAGTCACCATTACTGTTTTTATTGATTGGAGTGTGTGTTGTGTGTAGACATATGTGGTACCGATTTAACAATAGTGCCTTGGGCTTCAGGCTTTCAGGAGCCATGAAAGCAGGCACTGCTGTCGGAACACCACTGAAATATTTTTGCATGCAGCCCCTTTTGAGTGTAATGATGGCATTTTCTACAAGCTTTCACACACTATACATTTCAAGGGTGCACAAATATCTCTACTTTAACTTAATCTCCCCATGGCAACAGCAAAGCATGCTGTGCATGTTCTTATTTATACCCTAGTCATTTAAGCTTCCTACATACAGTTCTCACAAAATCTGAAATTACTTCCTATTCACTGCATGTTCACTATGTACAGTATATGTTATATCATTTATATGCAAAAAGTATGCTATTTAAAATAAATCGAGCTAAATATGTGGTATAAGGGAAAAAATGACTACAATTTGATCCCTACAGACCTGTTTCATGGTTGCCCACTCATCAGGGGATTATCAGGAAATCCCCTGATGAGTGGACAACCACGAAACAGGTCTGTAGGGATCAAATTGTAGTCATTTTTTCCCCTTACACCAAACACACACACACACACACACACACACACACATATATATATATAAATAAAACTACAAAGGAGCTTTGAACATGCAGTAGAATAAATCAGAAAGTGTGGCCTGTTAAAAAGTGAACATGTCAGTAGGGAGCTATTCAATCTGTCAGTCATTTTAAATTCCTCCTGTGTCTGGTTACAACATATAATCCTCTTGTCGAATGAAAATGGCTGGAAAATAAGATAAGTTAACAACATACAAAGTGCTTTTTTAACATACACCTTCAGTTCCCAGACAAAAATGTACAAACACCCTAAATGAGGATTTCTTAAGATTTCCGCGCCATCCTTCCCATCATTTCCTACGTGATGACATTATGACAGGCATAAGTCAGCATACGAGCGTGTTCCTTGTTAGTTATCACCTTCAGTACACATAGAAAGGCTAAGAAACTCTACTGAATCTTCAATATATTTGTGCAATGTATAATTCCTCAATTTTGACAAAAGCAATCTCTGTGAAAAATGACAGTCTGCACTGGCTGTACTGACGGGCTTGTTATCATCATGTGACAACACTGAAATTAAAAGGTAACTGGAGACAGCAAAAGATCAGTATATTGATTCATCTCAATGGCCGCTGGCTCACAGAGCTTTGCCTCAATATGTCTATATATCCAGCTGACCAGTTATCCCAGCAGGGCTTCACAAGCTTCCAGATCTATTTCATACTTCTATAAGCCGTTAAAAACAGAATGAATACTCTGGGATGAAATCAGGAGCCGACCCATCCTGTGCTTTTAAATGCCTGCTTTTCATTCGTATATTTATTCTCGGTCCAAAAGGAGCGCATGTATATATTTTCATAAAACAAAAACAAGAAAGGATACTGCACATATGCCATGGTGTAACACACTATGGTAGGTACCACACACCACTATGCTGTTTTGCCAGATAAAATGACTCAATTTGACACCCAATCAGACAGTTTTTCGCTCCACAGGAGCTGTAAACGGAAAACAGAATAATAACGATAGGGCTCAAAACGATGTGTGTTAAATCACAACCATTCATCTTTCTTCCAATATCTCTTTTCCAACCTGCTGTTGTGGGAACTCAATTATAAATCCTCCTTTCAGGCTGCAGAAGAAGCGGCTCATGACAGCGTTATTAAAGCATAATGCATTTCAGGGTGATACGTCTTGTTCAAATTAGAGAAGGAATCGGAAACATGCCATTACGGGCAGAAATCATTTCCCTGCTGTAAATTATTGAACTGCCATCCTGATGAGCACTGACACATTTCTGTACATGTGCAAGTTTTCAGTGCTGCTTCATTTCCAATGCATGAATTTTTTAACCAATTTTCTTTTTCTCACATTAATGATGTCATTATAAGATAACCTAACTGCTGCCAGTGTTGTGATCAATTTCCCACTCGCGCCTGTTTCGACTATGTTATGTTTGCTTCGTCTTACTTGAAAATACCAGACACGCAGTTTTAAAACATCATATCCAATAATTTCTTACTTCTTTAACATTCATGGTTAAACAAATTTATATAAACACATCTGAATTGTGACTCTTCTTGTGAAATCCTCTGAACCTTTATTGTCTCTTTTTACTCACAGTCTGCTTGGCTTTGGAGATGTCATCCATCTGAATATGAAGGTCCTCGATTTCCACCTCCATGGCCTTGCGAGCCTTGACTGCAGCAGCACAGGTAAACTCAGACTCCTCCAGCTGGAACACACACAAACACAAACACACACACACACACACACACTGCAGAGTGAGTTCTAGGTCCCAGAACAATGGGTGCTGCCTGCTACTTTACATGATGATAGGCCAGTGCCCACACCTGATTTTTCAGCTGGGCAATCTCCCTCTTGCTAGGTGCATTGTTTTTCAGGTGGTCCAGCATGATTTGTGCATCAGCCAGAAGAGCTTTGGTGCGCTTCAGGTCTTTTCTGAGGCGCTTTTCTGTCTCCACATCTCTGTGGCTAACCTGGGACACCGAACACAACACACACCAACAGTAGTCATGCCGGTTATTCTGCCTCACACAGCACTGAGTGAAAACTAAAGTGTAAGACAAGCAAAATAGAGCAGGTTTATTTGTCTTTATATATTATTCTACAGAGAGAGAGAGTGAGAGAGAGAGAGAGTGAGAGAGAGAGAGAGAGAGAGAGAGAGAGAGAGAGAGAGAGAGAGAGAGAGAGAGAAGACTGAGTGCCTGTAAAAAACAGTGTTTGCATGTACTGTTATATATACCTGCTCTTGA
>JBCNYG010000025.1:27840716-27855572 GCA_039654305.1 Porochilus rendahli
GGGGGGGAAACAACGAGACAGGGTTGTGGGGAGAGAGTGGTGGGTGTGTTGTGTTGTGTATCACACACATACACACACACACACACACACACACACACACACACACACACACATATATATATACAAGAAGAAAAACTTTACATCACTGTTAGGCTGAAGTCTAAAATAGATCATAACTCATCATTTCCAACTCCTGTTAATAAAAATAAACAAAGAAACTTGGAATTCCTACTTGGAAATATTTTTAACATTAAATTCACCAAGTGAAGCCAAACCAATATGGCTGCTCAAAACTTCAACAATAAACAAAGAAGAATCTCTTAACTTTATAAGAAATGCTACATATATATGCCATTCTTCTGCTGGCCTGATGGCCTGTCAGCAGTCCTGCCAGACTTAACACAACTGTCAACATCAGATTTGATGGACTGCTGAAGAGTGGATAATAGCACTCTCCCACACCAAAAACCAGGTAAAGAAAAACTCATACACATCAATGGAGAAAGACAGACGCTGATACACAGAGACACACTGTGTTGCAGTGTTGTGTTACTTATTACTCTAATGAGTATCATGTGACATCAAGCCAAACTTTTCTATGTCCCTTCTCTTGTTTCCCACCTTTTTCTTACACACTGTCACTGGAATCTGTCTTTATAGCACAGATACATACATATGCAGCATAGGCATCACTCGTAATTCATGGAAGTGGGATGCTGCCTTTACTACAGGGATTATTTTTTTTAAATGTCTGGCATGATTATTACATAGCAGTGAACATAAAAAATTGTATTTGGTAAATTATAAAGCTGCACCAGTTGTGAAATTCTTGAAATGTTCAAAATTACAATTAAGTGGATTATCACTGTCAATACTAAAATTTTTGTATTTACTGTATCTTTGTAATTTTCTTCAATGCCAGCCAGGAAATCAAGGTGGTTCATTGTAAAATATACCCGTAGTAGTTTAAGGTCCTTCAGCCCCTCATAGCAGCATCTTTTGAATGAGTATATATTAAGCCATGCAAATTTATGAAACAGTCTTTATTATAACCTTTAATATTTTGTGAAAAATAATTCTCAAAGCCTTTTAAACCAGCTGCACAACTGCAGGTGCATCAATTTATACAAATTTTCAGTATTTACTGAGAACCATGATAATTCTGTCGTGAAACATAAATATAAATATGTTTGCTTTAAGCACAAATTCACAGTATGCTGGAACCTGGGGATATACATGGCCTCTTCACGAAACACAATTTGCCTCTCATGGAAAAGCTTCCCATATGGTAGAGCTTTTCTTCCAAATAGAGATAAAAATAAAATGTTCATTACAAATTTTAGCATTAGTATTTATTATGCATTCATTAGCATTTCTGAAATGACTGTACACTTCTTCGTATATGTTTTCAAATCGCTAATGAGGCTTGATGTGATAATATTGTTGCTATTAGTACCTCCTCTTGAAAATTCACTGGAACATGTCTTACAAATAACATATCACTTACCATTTCTGACAGTAAAATACTCTCAAATAGATGGCATTTTCTTGATCTTCTTTTTGAAAACAGACTCCATGTGCACAAGGCATATTGCCAACAAAACATCTAGCCAGTGCAAAATTCATGCAACATTAATAGATGAATATCAGTTACTGCTATTGGTAAATGTTGACTTATTTTCCGATAGGCTGACAGCAGAGAACAAAGCAAATATCAGTCGACACTGAGGTATGGGCAATAAATCAGTGCATCCCTATTAAATATGGCCCACAGTAGATCTGCCTCTTTATAGTTTGTACATAAATGCTATTGATGATTACCTTGATTGAGTAGATGCCCAGATCATGGAGTTGAGCAAACTATTGCCTCTTTCTAAATGCAGCATATTATTCAAATTCACAGACTATGGATTAGTCTTAACTGATGCAATCAGAACATGTGAAGTTTGCTCTACAGCACAGATTAGTTTAACAAGAAAAACAATAACAACTTTACAACTTTTTTGGTTGTGATATTTTAAAAAAAAAAAGCTGTTAAATCTCAGTGATTAACAGAAATCTCCTGAGAAGAACAAATAGAAATTATGTAAACTGCAGGTTTACAGTGAACGTGTATAGTTGGGTGACTTAGGCAGCTAATTGATCAGATTTTTCTGTGTGAAGAATAAAGGCATTATGTTAAACCACCCTATGACCTGCATGAATTATGGTACTTGACATTTGTTTTAAATGCTTTTTACCGCCGACTGGCAAAATGTCCTAGTTACAGAGATGTCATTTAGATTCATTAGAGCATGCACAGTGATGAACTGGGGTCACGGTGGGTTTACTTGTTTCCTCCCACAGTCCAAACATATGCACATTAAACAAATTGGCTATTCTGGATTGTCCCTATGTGTGAATGTGAGTGTGAATGGATGGTTGTCTGTGCTGGCTCTATAATGGATGGGCGAGCTGTTGAGGGTGCACCCTGCCAGCTGGGATTGGCTCCAGCTTCCTTGCAACCCTAAACAGGGTAAATAATATGGTATAATTAATGATAAAACAACAAGCTTTACTAGTTGTGCAAAAGTGTAATGGATTTAGGTACAGGTTATGGATTGACTGACTGATGCTGATATAATTTTGTTTGAGATGTCAGTAATGTCCATTACAGTTTCAGTATTCAGCTTTAAGGTTCTGGCCATTTCAAGGTCTTACAGCGAAATAGATAAGTAGTGTTTCTGGATAGGAAAGTAAAAATATTTGGATAATTCTTTCATAACATTTAAAATCTATTTAAGTAAACCAAGAGTACAATGTTGCAGCGAGATATTTCATCATTTGTTTCACTCAAATGTTGAATTACACTATGACTGATTAATAAAATAAACCCATTTTAAATTTAAAATCACAACATTTTCATGGCACAATTTTTTTTAAATTTTAGGGAAGTCCAGTTTCCTATATAGTCTTAAAGTAATGGCCTATGTTAATAAAATTGCTGTCTCGTCAACTCTCTGACACTGGTTTCTGTGAGGTAAAGAAAATGAGGCTGACTGCATACCACTAAATCTTGCTAGCTAACAAGCAGAAGGGGGATCAGAGCTGGTGGTTGAGCCAAAGTCCCCTAAAGCTGGCCTAGCGACATCCCCAAAATGTAGTCTATTAACACATGTTGGGATCAAAGAGTTCTCAATCTGCATTAGGGAACCGAATAAATTACTTTTCCATAGAGCTTTCCAGCCCAAGCTTGCCAAAGTACATGAAACATGTCCAAACATAACAGATGACCTAAACCAGGCCAAACAGTAAGACAACTAAAAATGACCTGAAATAACCTGGAAATATGTATTCAGGACTGGTCTTGAAAGATAAATATCTCATTCAAAAAACAATTCATATCGACTAATAACTATGCAAAATGGTTATCTTGAATATCCTGGAGCACATTATTTCCAATACGATCTTATAATTTATCACATCCCAGTGGTCTGAATCTGTGCGGTCAATTCTTGCCAAGAGAACTGTATCCATGCCAGTACCTTTCTGAGACATTACTGTTTACACTGGATGCGTGTCCAGTAATCGTTCTGTTCAGTGAAGGCATGAGGAGAGCTGCCTTTACTCAGAATCTAAAGAATGAGGGTTTGCTGATCAAACCTTCTTACTAATGCAGTAGCTTAGACAATGGATAGAGATAACGCGCTATGATCAGCAGCGCAGGCAGTAATTTAGAGTTGACGTATAATTGTAAATGTCTAAATATACCTGTAAAGGAATTATAATAAAGATAACCTCCTGGAGGCAGGAAGTGACATGGATACACAAATGTTTTATTCTCATATCTCTCTCTCTCTCTCTCTCTTTCTCTTTATCTCTCTCTCTCTCTCTCTCCCTCTCTCTCTCTCACACACACACACACACACACACACACACACACACAGGTGGTTTCTGGTAATTAAAGGTATCATTATTGACAGGGGAAGGTGGAAGGTGCCACTAATGGTGTTCACAGCAGCCTCCCTCCATTATCCTGTTTGCTTGGAACCACAAGCAGAAGGCTGAACATCTCAGAAATTACTGTTTAAGTTTCTCTCTCTCTCTCACTCTCTCTTTCTCTCTCTCTCTCTCTTTCTCTCTTTACAAATGTCAGCTCTCTACCTTAGCTCTCTCATCACATTTCTCCTCAACAAGGACAGTCAGTATCTTCTGACCATACTACTGAACATTGCTACATGCAACACTTCCGGTTTTCTGTTTCTGCCTTATCTGTTTGTCATGGAAGAGTGAAGAAGGGATAACACACCTCTCAAAGAGAAAGGCAGAAGAAATTGTATAAAGGATTCTCTCTTATCCTAAAGCTGGTCATTACTGAGGTTCTTTGGTTCTTCATGTTGTGAGGCTGTTGGGAAGGTTATCAATAAGCTGATTGTGGAGTCTTGTAAGCTCACTGATCATATAAGTGGCCTGTGGGGAGGTGGTCTTGGGTTTAATATAAACTTTAAAGTTGGTTCAAGCTTCTAGCAACTGAGGATATTTTAAAGAACAAAAAAGTGTGATGGAAATGCAGGAAATCTAAACTTTACATCATTGTCCTTTAGTGAAATCCCTTGAGAGAAGCAATAGGGATTAGAGGGACAACATGTGAAGGGGGGGGGGGGTGGAATTCATAGATGGATAGAAAGGACAGTGGGAGAGAAGCTTTGGGGAGCAGTAAGAAATTTCCTGGTGGTTTTTCTTTAGGGTAACCTGCCTTTTTATGCATATTCTGAGATTTTCTGCTACCATGAATATTATTGTATATACAGTAAACACCTATGTCACACCTATTTCAACCAACACCAATTTCATTTTTTTCTGCTTGCCTTGAACATACCACCTTGGAGCTACAGTAATAAACTATTAATGTTTTCATTAATAATAATAAAGATAATTGTGCCAAAAGTCACACCTGTGATGGCCAGGAGGACAGTGAGAGAGTTAAAAAAGAATCCAAGGTTCATCCAAGGCCATCGTGGTGAATATGGGCTCTGCTGGTGGCAACATCTCAAGGCAGACAGTCCAACAGATACTGCACACTGCTGGGTTTCACAAACGCAGACTAAGGAGGACACCACTTCTCCAGATAAGGCACATGAAAGCCTGTTTGCTAACGATCATCTGGACAAAGAAGAATTCTGGTCTTCTGTTTTATGGTCAGATGAAACAATGATGAATCCTTCATTTGGCATAAAAAAGGAGAAGCCTTCCACTCTAAGAATCCCCTCTGTCAAACATGGTGGTGGGAACCTAATGCTTGGGGGTGTTTTCCAGCCAATGGACCAGGGAATCTAATCACAGTAAACAGTACCATGAAGAAAAAAACAATACATCAAGATTCTCAACAGCATCATTGGGCAGTCTGCAGAGAAACTTGCCCTTGGGCACCAGTGGACATTTCAGCACGACAACGACCCAAAATACACAGCAAAAGTGGTGAAGAAACGGTTAGCGGACAAAAACATCAGCGTTTTGCGGAGGGGGCTAAAATCCGGGCGATGGCAAGGAGACCCTCCAACCAGAAAGAGTCGGAGTATGACCTTCAACATTTTGCACACAAAGCTAAGTATTGCCACACAAAGGTTATTTTAATTTATGTATTATTGAATTATTTTCTTCAATAAATAAATTATAAAGTATAATATTATTGTCTTCGGTGTTTAACTGTATCCTCTTTATCTACTTTCAGGACTTGTGTAAAAATCTGGTGATTTAGTTCATACAGTATTAATTCTGGAACACAGAATGTTCTAACGAGTTCACAAATGTTTAAGCACCCCTGAAGGTGTTAGTCATGCTAGTTGCAACTGGCCCTGACTATGTTGGGACAAAGAAACAAAGAAAGGTTTTTAAACAATAAAATGACTACTCTATAGAGTACCTGAGGGTAAGCTATAAAGCAAAGGAAATGCAAACGACCAGTGTTTTTTTTTTTTTTGACGCAGTGATGATCAGCATCTATCAAAGGGATTTTGAAGAAAGGATATCCAAAAACTACTTTAGAGTGCTAGATTTTAAGTAGGAAATAATTTGAAACAAAACATATAGAAATACTTACAGAATATATTTTGATCACAATAACAAGCCAGCCTCATCACCATTCTATATTTAAGCAATATTCAGCAAATGTGGACTCGATTTTACAGTTTCCTTCCCGCATCACACTATTACATTTTCCGTAGTGCTAAGAAACATAAGAAAGCTGTACAGGAAATGGATTAGCCTGTAAATACATTAGGATCTATTCATGCTTCAATAACTTAGAAAAAAAAGAAAACCAAAATTCATCATAACTAAAGAAATGATACAAAAGATATAAACAGGTAATTTATCTTTGTATGATGTAAGATAAAAAATTGTTATTGTGCATTCATTATCATTAAGTCAGACTTGATAGAATATCGTTAATCAACTTCCTGGTGTCAAAGAAGAAAAAAATACCCGCTTCTTCTGAGGAATAAATGACAAATACTATGCATATTGTGATGCCAGTGTTTTTTATAATCATTTATATGAGTGCTGTGAATGTGCTTGCATGCGCTGGGCTTGACAGGCCATGTTCACATTCACATTTTCCAACAGCCATAAGCTTCCCACAGTGTAATCACTCCATCTCCCTACTAAACTTCCCTCCTCTGCTCCTCACCTGCTGCTTCTCCAGTTCCAGCTGTTGATCTCACTGCACCTCAGTTTTGTTTTCTTAAAAACAGAAATAAAGGTTTCAGGGAAGTGATTAAAATTATTACACTGACTGCAGAGCACACCCCGCTGTATAAATTGCTTTGTTCAAGAGCTTAGCACTAATTTCATGTACAATTAGAACCTCAGGGAAGCCCCTCAGACAAAGGCAGCAGGATGGAGTGAGTGAAGAGTAACACTCCTGAGCCTGTGTGCAGTCTGATTTCTACTGCTGCTATGAGAGCACTGGTGCTTACTTTTCATGTCTCATATCACATGACACATGATTCAACTCATCTGCCCTGCTTGCTACAGTTGAACAACTTTCCGACAGACCAAATATAAGAGCAAAGGCAACAGATGTGGACCGAATGAACACATAAAGGTGAGGATCTACACTGCATTGACTCCCAATCAAATTTTCCACTGGTAAGATAAAATACTATTACTGACCTCTAAAGCACTGAATAGTCTCATTTCACAGTACCTGAGTAAACTTTCGGTCTTTATTCGAATTCTAATTTATTTGTCACGTATAAAATCATGCACAGTACAATATGTAGTGACATGCTTGTTACGACTGCCCAATATTTGAAGGGGAATAAAAGGTGGAATATAAATATAAAAATATAAGATAAAATATAAAATATAAAATAAAATAAAAATGATGAGACAATTTTATAAGTAATACCTATGTAAAGTGTCGGTGCAGTGTGCACACAAGATATCCAGTGGATGTGGTTGTTGTGTGTGCAGAGTAGTGCAGGGTGTACAGAGTGTGCCAATTGTGTGGGCAACAATCAGCTTTAATAAAACACCACACCTTTTCAATCAAAAAGTGCAGGTTCTTTGTTCCTATTATTTGGGGGCAGTGATTTCAACACTGCTACAAAAACTTTAAAAAAAAAATGTAAAAAAAAAAAATGTATATACTTAAGAAAGAGCCCTTTATTTAGTGTACATGACACAAACACAGGATCAGATTTAAGTATTTGCAGAAGACATGTTTATTATTTTTATGAATAATTTTAGATGTCAGTCAGGAAATACCATATTAATGTTATGTCCCATTACTTCAACTTATCTCTACCTCTCCATTTTGCATGCTCATGTGTAGGGAAGGGTGTCCCATTTCCTTAGGGATTCAACGGGCAGGGGCCATCATACCCTTTAGTTGGCCCTCCAAAAGGAGGTTTTATGATGCTGACTACAAATAGATTGGTAGAAGAAAATTTCCAGAATACTTTGTGAACAGAGGCAGTTTGAATGTCTTGGTTTAAAATAGATAAATTAATTAAGCTGGACCATAAAATAACATTTCAGATAGATCATTATTCAATCTGTCAGAACTCAAACAATGATTTGATCACTTACAAATCATTGTTTGAGTTCTGACAGATTGAATAATGCAGTTACAGTAATAGTACAGTTCCTCTAAAAGTTTATTTTGCATATCTTTGCTTGGATCAGAATCTCCATCTTTTTGTCATTTGGCGTAATCAAACATACTGAGAGATTTCACCTCAGATTATTCAATCGCTCCTATCGCTTTATAGCTTAATCATACTAGGGTCTCGGAGAGGCTGGAGCCTCTTTCAACAAACTCTGGACGCAGGCGGGGAACATTGCACCCTGAACATTGTCCATAATCTATTGTCCATTGCAGAGCCAATAAACCCACAAGCATTCACACTTACACCTACTGGAACCTTGGAACAACCAATTAGCCTAATGTGCATGTCTTTAACTTGTGGGAGGAAACCGACATAACCAGGACCTTCTTGCTGTGAGGCGGACGTGCTCACTATACCTCAGTGCCTCCCCACTTCATATTAATGAACTAAAGACGTCTCACTCTTGAGTTCAGTTGAGAGCCTGTGAGATCATTAATCACTGGCAAAAGGAGGCAGGGTTTCCAGAAGCTGTCACTTCTTATTGGAGAGCTCAGATTATCTGCGTAAATTCGTACAGATTCATGTCAACTGGTTCCTCATCCATGATCTCTGATTCCTTATACTTCTAGTAATAAGTCAGATTAAGTTGGCTGGTAAACGTCACTGGACACAGTGGCAATGCAGTATCATTTACGGGGAGAGAATTGTTGAATTCCACAAGCCTACAGTGACCTTTAATTAAAAAAATTTTATTTAATTTTTTTTGCATTTAACCCATCCTAAGTAATCGCACGCACTCGCAGCAGTAGCCAGCCACAATGGGGTGCCTGGAGAGCCGAAAGTACCCAAACCCGGAGTGCCCAAATCCGCTTCTATAACCATTAGGCAATGGCTGCCCCCATAAGGGGGCCTTGATGATGTTCTGCTTGTTCTGATTGTTCCTCTGAAGAAATCTTTAAAGGACCTAGAAAGAACCCTAAAAAGTTTTTCAACAGGAACTCTTAAAGAACCCCTTTATCCTTTGTGGGCAAAAGATTTTTAGATGATACAGTGCAGTCTCTGTGGAATAAATGAACAAAATGACCACATAATTCAATTGGCGTGGATTAATTGTCAGCATAGCTCTCAGGGTAAACATAGTGTAAATTGATATGAATGCACTTAACTGAACATGTTTCTGTCATAACAGCTTACACAGGGACTTGAACGGCAAATTAACTAATGAACTAACTTATTCATAACATTAAATATAACCTTATTTGGGTGAAAATTATTGCATGCATTAAAAATGTTTTTCGCAAGAACTGGCAAATTTATGTTGAATTAATTAGAAAAACATTACACTTCAGGATGTGCTGTTATCAGATAATGGTATTCTTCCAGCTGGTAAAGACCCTTTCCACAGGCAGTATCACACCACCTACTCATTAATGATTTCATGAAGACAGAATGCTCCATCCTGTTTTAATCTTACCTATCCTCAGCTCATACAAACACAGACAGAACAAGTAAATGCAAAAAAAGACACACTGTAAGCCATTGAGTGTAATGACTTAAGGCCTTATGAAGAGTGTATTTGTGAAGGGAATTTCATAAATGAAAAAAATGAGTAATCAATTTTTTGGCCCATCGAGACAAGAGAACATTGAAATGTAATGATAAAGTAAGACATTTGAAGATAAATAACAGTCCTGTTATTTTTTTGAAGAAATTTTTACAGTATAGTATTTAGTGGAAATACATATGTAACAGTTATTCTACTCCCTTTGATTGTGCACAGACAGCTTTTCCCCAACAAACGCCATTTTATTGGATTGTTAGCAGAACAGGACTTCAGCTAACCAGCTAGCTCCTTGATAACCGGCTCTTTTTTAAAGTATTCTATAGTAATAGTGTGCATAGGTATACATGTATCTATGTATGTATATTTATATTTTTAATTTAAGAATTTCAGTACACAAATGCTGCATTAAAAACTGTATATTGCTTACAATACAGAGGACAGAATAAATCAATTATTACACTCCCTATGAATATATATACATATATTTCAAGAAAACTATAGCCATTATTACATATTGCCTTTAATAAGTATTTTTATTACTCAAAATGTTTTACATTTTATTTGAGGTAAAATATTTTTATTATTTACTAGTTGACATGATAATATGTTATCCAAAAAGTCTTAATAGTAAATAATATCTTCTGCAGATATATTAATTACATTCCCCATCTGACTGCTAGTGAGAAATGTAACTGCTTAGCTGTACCCATGAGCCTTTAGGTACCTCAGTTATAATAGCTATGATGGATTTAAAACGTTTCATTCACAGACAAGCAACTGAAAAAGAGAAGCAGATTCTCCTTGAACCATTTCCAGGAAAAAAAACCCACTGAGGTAATTATAAAAGGAAATGGGACTCAGAAAAGCTACAGTAATTACATTCCAAATAATAACAGCAGCTATCATGATTCTATGTCTAAATACAAATTATTTATATTAAGCCTGATTGAGAGTACAATACATCATGAGATGGGTAAAAAAAAAAGCAAACACTCTCATACCATCTGTTTAAAGCCAACACTGTGGAGGTGTCATGGTAACAAAGAGCAGAGTAAGGAAACCCTCGCCGTGTGCTAAGGCGCCAGGCTGATGGGGTGGGTGTTTCTGGATTCCCAGCATGGGCAAAAGCTTAAGAATTTAACTCCCTTTTTAATGGCAAGATCAAGGAAATACTTGGCAAGTAGACTAGTCTCCTAAAACACCAGGACCCTACTTGGAAACATTTGCCAAATCTGCCCACGGAAAAAAAAAACATAAGCAAACAAGGACAGGCCATGTGGAACTATAGAGAAGAAGCTGCAATTATAACATGACAACAATGAGGCAGTAAGAGACAGAAATCACTGGCCTTTGCTATAATGATGATGATGATGATAAAAATAAAGCAGGCTATGCAGTAGAGGAGGATAAGAAATATTGACAGAAGAGAATTTAGGAAGAGGAAGAAGAAAATGGCATGGTGGCTCAGCGGTTAGCACCCACAGCAGGAGGATTCTTGCCTTGAAACTTATGAATGAGAAGGGCAGGATGTACCCGCCTTTCGCCTGAAGTCAGCTGGGATTGGTTTAGGCTTCCCTGTGACCACTACAGAAAATACAGATATTGGACGGATGGATGGATGGACCTTCTGAATAAATAAACAATAAGAGGAGATGAGACTTATGAGGATAATTAGGAGACTTAGTAAATGGCTGAGTGTTGGTGTGAAAGAGGAAGACGCAGGAGACAGGGACAGATGGAAGAAGATGATTTGCTGTGGCGACCCCTGAAGGGAGAAGCCGAACGACAAGGAAGAAAAAGATTCCCACACTCTAAAAACATACACAGTAAGCTGATTGGCTGATCCAAATCAGCCCTGGATGTGAGTGTGAACGGGTGCGTTTGCAATGGCCTGGCGAGCTGTTCAGGGCGTACCCTGCAATCGTCCAAAGTCGGCTGAGATAGGCGCCAGCCTCCCAGTGACCCTAATTAAGATAAAGCGGCTTAGGAAATGAATGAATACGTTTTAAACCATGTTCTCCCCGTGCTTGTGTGGGTGTCCGCTGGGTATTCTGGGTTTCTTTCATAGTTGTCTGTCCCATATTTCTCCATGTGTGAGTATGAATGCTTGTGTGTGTGTTGGCCCTGTGATGGGCTGGCGAGCCGTTCAGGGTGTGCCCCACCTTCGCTCAGAGTTGACTGAGATAGGCCCCAGCCTCTCCGCGCCCATAGTAGGATTGAAGAATGGAAGAATGACAAATAAGGAATATGGATAAATGGATGGAAAGATGGAAAGATGGAAAGATGGAAAGATGGAAAGATGGATGGATGGATGGATGGATGGATGGATGGATGGATGGATGGATGGATGGATGGTTTCCCAGTTGGGGACTCTTGTAAGGTGAACCCCAATTGTCTATACTTCCTTGCTCTGTTGTTTTCTTTACATTCACAGCAGCATTAGCGTTAGCATTAGCATTAGCGGCGTTATATACCTATTGTAGCAGTTGCCTGTAAAACGTTTTTTCTTGGAGGTCATGAATATTCCTTAATGAAGTTATTATCATAGTGTTACCACTCCCAATCCTCTAATGATACTCATACTTATTTCCAGACCAGCAGGATTTCTGGTGCTGGAATCAGTTCAATTCTGCTGATTAAAAACACTGTAATGAAGCCATATGAATTTCATGGTGGTTAAGCAATCAGCTCTGAAACCGGCCTGCAAGCGAACCAGCAGAGATTCCAGGACAATGGAAAAAGAGCCTAGTGATTTAGTCTTAACGCTGAATAACACTCAAAAAGAATTCATCTACCACCGTTAAGGGTTTTTTTTTTTTTTTTGGCCCACTGGGGGAACCGTCAGGAATCCTCCGGAGTGTTTCCCTCTCAGAGAGGGTTTTACTTAGAACCCCTTAAGAAACCCATCTTGTTATGAATGTCTAATGATTGTACCTATGAATGCAACCTCTGTGGAACTCTATAACGCCTTCAATAGCCTACTGTCATATATTACCGGATCCCCGATGAATGGACGAATGTCATGGATGAATGAGTCAATAAATTCAATCTTCGCTGACAGCCATGCTCGCTTTTTCTCCTTGTCCGTCTCTCTAATCATGATAGAGATCTCATTAGCCTTCAAAAAGGATTTTCCGTGACATTCAGGTAAGTCTGTAGGGCATCGCAACTACCCGTATTTGGCATAGACCATGTACTGTATGCTAGCATTCCATGCTTTCTGCCTCCAGCTTTTGATTTGTAGGGCTGCTCAGATGCTTCTCTGCAGGCTGACATGGCCCTGTGTGATAGCATGTGCCAGAAAATCCCCCACAAACCCCTTGTTTTTTGGGAAGCAGCGAGACAGGCCACTGTCTCCCATGCACATGCTCAGGCGTCAGACATTGCAACGGTCCTGCTCTCGCCTCCGCGAGCGCATTTAATTAAATCACAAACACGAGCAGGAGGCCACCACCCGCTTTAATGGAATGGATGAATGGGCCAGGATGCCGTTGGCAAACATGAAGAGCTGGATGCCTCTGAATACCCTTGAAGCTTATTAAAAGTGCCTGGCAACGTTAGTCGCTAACTATGTCACTGCCAAACGCGCATTCAGTTTAATGGTTAAACTGGGAGAGATGGACTGTAACGTTTTTGATGTGTGTTCGGGCATTCGGCTAACTTCAAACAGATTGTCCGCATCACAGATGTGCAGTGAGCTCGGCGAGGTATCTGATGCCTCTTTACCTCTTTATTTCACAGAGACACTTTTCATTTAGCTACAGTTGGCTGATGAGTTGTGACAAGTAACCTCTGCAGGGCCAGTATCAATAGATCAGTGGAAAAATGAGATGCTCGAGATGCAGTCTGACCCTCCGAAACACACTCATCCATCCCACCCATTTTCCGATCCCTCTAACCCTGGGCTGGAGCATATTCCATGCGACACTGGGTGTTTTCGGATTGTTGGAGGAAACCAAAGTACCCCGAGAAAACCCACGTATGCATGAGGAGAACGTGCAAACTCTACACACATTTGCTCAAACCCAGGACCTTCTGGCGGTCGGGCTAACCCCTACGCCACCATGCCGCCCATCCAATATACAGAATATTTAGTTTACTGCTACTTGCACTGCACATCCAGTGGTCTCTTATGTACATATATAAAATATTGAATGCTAATATGTTCCCGAATTAGCCAAACCCATGGTTTATTGTGTACACCAGTGTCTACGCAGAACAAAAATAAAACAAATCCCATATCCCGGATAGAGAGGAAACAGCTGGCAATTCCAGATTGTCTTGAGTTTGAACAGAGTTGCTGCTATTTAGAACAACTGGGATTGTGCACAGAGGGGCTAAATGAAGTGATTCACTTTCAGAAAATCGTGCCATAATGCTTTGGAATAGAAATACAATGCTAGCATTGATGAAAGCTGGTATAGCAGGCTGGAACATGATGTATAATTGATGGGTTTGTTTGTTTTTGTTTTTGTTTTTTTTTTCAATTATTATTACTGCTCTGTTTTTAATCATAGTAGTTAAGACACGTTTGCATCAAAATTAGGGTTAACAGGGTAACAGTGCAACAGCAACACAACTATAGCAAGTAAAGCCAATTCATAAAGTCTGATCCGGAAACGAAGAAACAAATGTAACGAATATCAATATCAAGGACTGGGAATTAAAGGCATGATGTACCGATGTGATTCACAGAATGGAGATGAACTGGTATGAAGGACAACCAGTACCAAGTTTAGCCTCTTTGGTGAGCTTTAAACAGAAACGCTTCCTGCTGTTCTACAAACCCCAGTTCCTGAGAACTAGATCCCATGAGGCCAGCTATTTGTACCTCGCTGGCTGCTTGCTGGCTCATAGACCTGGTTCTGCCACCTGTGAGTGACATAGAAACTTCCCTGTAGTACATCGGGGACTTTTTCGCATGATGTCTTAAATTTTCCCAAGTGCTTGGCACCCTTGATGGCTACTGTCTCCATAAACACTGACGTGAACTCGAAGTGAAATGTTTTAATAGACCTTATGTTGTGGGTTGTGCTGGGAGCTTTAATTAAGGAAATTAGGCTACAGCTAACAGCTCAAACACCTGCATCTTGCATCCTCATTCTCTTAAAAAAATATATATATATGTTCATTCATTCATTTTCTGAACCGCTTATTCCTAATTAGGGTCGCGGGGAGGCTGGCGCCCATCTCAGCCGA
>JBCNYG010000025.1:27855672-27897123 GCA_039654305.1 Porochilus rendahli
AGACAGGGACAGATGGAAGAAGATGATTTGCTGTGGCGACCCCTGAAGGGAGAAGCCGAAAGACAAAGAAGAAGAAGTAAATGGCCGAGTGACTGAGTAACAAAGTGAATGAGTGAGTGACTGACCGCATAAATATCTTGGTGAATAAATTTCCATAACATTTTAATTCGACATGCATTTCTCAAAATATAAAACACTCAATACAAAAGCAAATTGTAAAAGTTACTGTTGTATCTTTCAGACCATTAGATTGCACACTGTTGAGAGGAGATGATCAATCAATGGAACTATTGACAGTTCTTCTGTTCAACTACTTCACCTCCTCTCTCACCAAGACCGGCTCTAATTAGCTGCAATGGCCCAAGCAAACAATTATAACATTCAGCAGCAGCTATTGCAAACTAATTAAACCATAACCATGGAAAATGTAAGAATAAATGCACTAGAATTTGGGTTGTCCTAATGGGCAGTACAACATTCTCTCCCTACTAGCTGTTAGAAAAAATAGCAAAAATTTTAGAAAATGATTTTTCAGTAGAACTACTAATTGATTACATTGATTAAAATCGATTATTAAAATAGTTTACAGAGAAATTTTATGACCCAAGTATGGGAGCACTTTATATTAAAGTCTTCAATGACTAGTGTTAGGTGGAAAATGTGCACAGCCGAGCTAGAGTGGCACAGCAGCACAACATCACTGCCAGAACACTATAGGAGGTGATCAGACTAGAGGTGCGAGAGAACAGCAACTGTCGCGAATACTATATTAATTGCTTTTCTAGATTACTAGATTTATAACTTTTCATTCTCAAAATGTTCTTAAATTTGTCGAGCGATGTTCACAACAACGCATTTTGGTCGCCTGGTTCGTGAAGTCATCTCAAAAATAAATTCAAACATGAAAGTTTGAAAAAACTTAAGAAAAGTTTGAGACTTGCTGGCATCCACCATATTTTGTGCATGTTGTCATTATTCATAGTTTATTCACATTTTATTCAAGCTAATAACACGCAAATAAAAAGCAAACACTACAAGAACAAAAAGTGAACAAAACGCAACTCATTACGACAGGAGATTTGTTTTTGTCGCCAAACCCAGCGCAAATTACTCGCAAAGCAGTCGAGCAAAATATTTACTTGCATGAAAAGTTTGCAAATTTGCAAAAAAACTAATTTGTGTCGGATGCTTTCCTATCACACACCTAGTGTGATCATTTAAGAGGAAGCATGTTGGAGCCAAGGTTAATGGAGATTCATACTAACTTTTCACAAAATCTACAAAAAACAGAAGATATTTTTTCCACTACATTTATTTTTAAATTATCCTGCTACTGCGCATTTGTTGGTCAAAACGGACACAAATCTGACAGATAGGGCGGGTACATCTAACAATGATTAACTGAAATTAGGTCAAAGAAACACTAGAATATAGCATGATATTTGTGGAGTTTTTGGATTATTTTATGCAATAATCCAGAACCAATTTACAGTAAATCCTTTTTCATAAAACAAACTTGAGTAATATCTGCTCACATATAGAGTGGAGCAGTGTGATTCCGATAGTCAAAATGTTATTCTTCGTAATTAAACATTAATCAGATCCGATTAAATCAAATACAATTAAATAAATAAGATATAAATCTTTTCTTAAATGATGCATACAATGTTACACATTTGCCCACATTAACCAGTTTAATCAGCAACTGACAGTCAGAAGTCACCATCTGCCTTTGTGTGAGTTTATTACGCTAATTATGATAAATGTAGGATCACAAGGACAAATTCTCAATATTTTGTACTTTGTGCAATAACACAAATACTATTTGCACGGTAATGAAACTGAAATTTAGAAAACAGAGGCTCGTAAACTACAACTCAGACTCATACGGAATAATACAAAAACACACAATCTAACTCTGTTAGGCATACAAAATGTATATAACTTTCGTATTTCAGCTTTACCAACTCTGCATCTCTATTTTTATGTTTCACATTATAAGTCTGTACAGGAGGTAATTCACCTGTTCTTTTATTCATTTATGTATGACCAGTTTCTGTAGCACAGTAATACCTGGCTTAATATTGTCGACAGTATCTTTTGCTAAATAAACTACAGTGTGGAAATCCCTCCACTTTGTATGTTGCCTATTTCTGACGCTCCGGAGCCCTGCTAACCGCTGCTACAGCTAGGCCTCATCACCGGCACCCTCGTTACAAGCAGAAAATTGTTAAAGTTTGTTAAAACATGAACGTGGAACATTAGCCAAGCATCCAAAAAGCTGATTATATTTAATCAATAGAGGAAACTGAAAATCATGCTTACAATTAAAATATGATTCATAGTGCAGCTGAACTGTGCTATCATTTGCTTCTGCACTCCCACAGGCAACTGTGAGCTTCCTCATCAACAATAGTGTTGTCTGTGTCAGCTGGATTACACACTCAAAAGGCTACAAAAGAGGCAGTCAGATCAGGCACTGCTCTTCTGTTGTCTAAAGCCAGAGAAAACTGACCATCAGCATCCCCCAAAGTGCATAACACAGTGACCTTTCCACATCAACATTGTAAAACTGAATGCTTGCCTCACAAAAATACTGCATGTTCAGACTGATTTCATACAACAGGCTCCATTCACAGCAAACACTATGAGCATATATAGCTATGCAAAACTCAAACATAAACTGGTTTCTTCCTTATTCAGTTACAGAGAGGTCACTCTTCTGGGTATGCATGTGACCTATTTAAATCAAAGCATACCCAGCTGATATATACAAATGTTCATACACCTTAGAGCATAACCCAATCAGTCACAACATTAGCACTTCCTGACTGGCCTGTGTCTAGGCAGCCCCATATGCAGCAAGCTGATACCTTTCGAGTGTTACAATAACTCTTTTGTTGGAGACCAGGTGTATAAGCATTCACTCCCCACTCATACCAATAACTTTGGGCACAGATGACACTCTAGCCAGTTCACTGGTTGCCCTTCCTTGGACCACCTTGGCACTCACCCTGAATACCATGAACACCCCACAAGACATGCAGCTTTGGAGATGAATAAGCCGTTACGCCATAACAATGGGGTGCATGTCAAAATCATTTAGATTTTTATCCTTCTTCTGCTTCCAACACAACAACTCTGTTTGCTTCTGCTTCCAACACAACGGACTGTTTGCTTTCTGCCTAAAACATCCAACTGATTGGCAGGTGCCAATATAATGAGATAATCAATGTTATTCACGTCACCTGTCAGCGAACATAATGGTTGTAATGTCATGGCTAATCTGTGTATAGTCCTATTTGATGTGAGGGATGCTGACTGTTTTTTACCTGGTGGAGTGCAGTTCCTCATAACCTTCAGCTCCCCAGTCTCATTGGTGAAGTGATGAAGGAGTCTGCGGCTCTCCCATGTCTCACTGACTTCAGACGACATACTGGACATGACATAACCTGTAAAACAAAGATTACACTCATTAGATTAGATAGTAGCATAATGTCACAGTGCACTGATACATTATAAGGCCAAATGTTTGTGAACAACTGGCCATTACACCTGTAGATATCATATGAGGAACATTTTTTTCAAGAAAATCATTTCTTTTTAGAGGAAATAAAATATTATCTGACGGAGTTTCACTTGTTCTGCAACAATTTATAACACAAGCTTGATGGTTTAGAAAGTGGAGCTATCAGTGGGACATGCACAGGTGCCTAAAAACAAAGGCTAGGGGAAATTATTATAATTTATTTTTTATTTAATTCTTCTTCTTCTTTTTTTTTTTTAAACAAAACTTGGCTTAGCAGGTGACATTTGTAAAGAGTAGGCCACTGCCTTGCCATCAGAGTTTTTCTGCCCTGTGATGGCCTTGTGAGCTGTCCAGGGTGTAATCTGTCCTCGCCCACGGGAATGGCTGAGATAGGTGCCAGCCTCCCCGTGACCCTAATTACGAATAAGCCATTCAGAAAATGAACGATGAATGGCTTAGCAGGTTTTGAAAGTGGACTCCTCATATAGAATAGGATATAAGATGCCTTTGTACTCTTTTACTGGAACTAAGAGGCCTCAACATATTCAATCGAGACAATACCCTGTGTATAAAGTGGGGTATGTGAAGACATTGTTTGCCAAGTTTATTGTGCTGGGACTGGACAAGGATGGTAATATACATCATTAATATGACAATAATACTATATAATAATAATAATATTAATACATCATATGTATTCAATATCATAATATTAATACAAAAAATTGCAATAACTTTCATGTAATTTTTCTCAAAAACTGATGGATTTTTTGCTCCTGACATTCTTTTAATGTAATTGCAGTAAAAATGCCAGTGGCATAGTCTACTTATGAGTTTATCTATAAATGTAGCTCAAGTTATAAAACATTAACACAACATTTAGAAATGCTGAACGGCACCTAAAAATTAAGCAACAACTGCAGCAAGTCAGCACTGTGAAAGTGGCTCCTGGGTTTTATTGCAAATTAAAGTAAGTGAGGTATCTTCGGTAAATAAAATTGGATGCAGTGTGTGTTTTTTGTTGCTTAGCTCCTCTGTTTACTATCAAATTGCATCACTGATTCTTGTTTAAAAAAGACAGTGATTATGTGATTGCAGAACAATATGAATGGCAGTTAATATTCAAGTTCTCAATGTAGGGTACTATGGCAGTGGGTGTATGCTCAAACATAATAACAGTATGTGATGATACATGACGAGTCGTACCTGGGTTGCATTGGGTGCTAATGAGAACTAAATGTCCGAGCTCTCAGGGAGGGAAAAACCCAGTGTCAAGTGTCAAGCGTGCATGTGTGTGTGGATAGTGAGGGAAAAAATGTTGACAAGTGAAAGCAGGAAAAAACTTAAATGAGACTGAGTTGTCTCAAGGCTGCCTCCTGTTTCATTATGTCTTCTGAACTGGAAAATGGGTATTCGCCATATATATAGCTAGTGATATGAGTACAACACTCATGATTACTTTAAAATGGACTGCATTCAATATATCACATTCGACATTACACTGTTATAAGAGACAGTCAAGTACAACTCAAACATTCATTCAATTCAGGAAAGTATTTCAGCATAGATACTAATGATCCATCTGGTACCTCATGTATCAGTGGTCAACAACAGATCCTGGTATGTGTAGTCACACACAGAGAGCGAGCTGTAAAATGTTACACCGTGTGACAGTCTCACAGGCGCAGGAGCGCCATGCATTACTTAGGGAGAGTGCAGTGCAGCGCCTTAACAGCCAACATGCCTCTGTGGAATATTCATGAAACCCGTCTGTTCACTGAGCGGGGAAGCATTCCTGCAGTAGGTCCAGAATCGAGCATACTGACTGGAGGCTGCATAAATCCAAGTACCCAGCAACTCCTCAATCCAGCCATCAGAAGTGAGTCATTCAGAGAATCTGCTAATGTCCGGTTCCTTGGGCTAAATATAACAAAATCTATAACATGGCTTGAGATAAGTAAAGTGCCATTTTAAAGCTTAAATAGCATCGCTGTGTCACAATAACAGAGAGACACAACAATCATTTAAAGACCCTGAGTGCTATTATTTAGTTTTCATTGCAGATGTAATTGCAGGGTCAGAAAACTTGATATCCACATAAGCACCAAGCAACAAAAAGCATTCTGCTACACATCTGCCAAGTTGGCAGTCGTGAGAATGAGTCTGTTTAATAATCCATGGCATCCTGTAAATTTCCAATATCAAGAAAATCACATGAAGTGAGGACAGTTGTGACAGCTACATTAAACGTATAACGTAACAATTAAATGTATCATTCTTTTTCAGACAGGAAAGAGACAGCAGTGATTCTTTTTTTCCAGAAAGAGAAATCCAGTGATGTGAAGCAGGGCATGGGAGAGTGCTTCAACATCTCTTCTCTCTCTCTCTCTCTCTCTCTCTCTCTCTCTCTCCATGTCACTCCACATTTCTGTACTACTATCACCCCCAGGCCAAAGTACATCAACACAACTTCCTGTTCACACAATGTAAAAAGCAGTGCACTGTGACCTCTGTGTGCAATATCATGTGTAAAGGTTTTTGAATCAATAAAAGGAACATGGCTCAGCTTAATTTAAACATACACATGGCTGAAGCAGTTGTGTCACTCTGCAAAACACTGCATTGCATTACACTAGCCAGCAGTGAAACATACTTATTGAATGTTATACTGTATGAGATAAAATCTTGGAATTACCTACCATTATACCCAGCGTTGTATTTCAGATCGCACTGAAATCTGTGCCACTCACATGGATATAATTCGTTTGCACTAATTAGTGACAACTAGAGCTGGGCGATATGGCCTAAAAACAAAATCATTTTAACCTGCATCCAATTTTCAATTCAGATTTTTTAAAGCAAACACTTTGTTCAAATAAGTTTTATTTTAACAGTATCCACAGAACAGCAAAGACATTTCTAAACTGGTCTAGAACTATAATTATTCCCTGAGTGCTGCTCAGAAGATTACACTTTCTCCTTGAGGATGAATGAAATATAAGCCGAGAGAAGCAAGTGTTTTACCAAGATGAATGCGCTGCTTGTGCTCACATATTCCACATTATTATGGTACCACTGACAGTAACAAGCTAATGTAGATCTATGTTTATGTGGTCGGCTATTTGGCCAGTAATTCCAGCAAAACACAGGTCTTTTAATCAATACAGTACATTATATTCATCATTATTACTCATTATTCATATAACTTTCTTGTTCCTCGTATTTTTGGCTAAAATGGGTCACCAAAAGTCATTTAATTAAATACAGAGAAGCACTGTAATGATGAGGAAATTGTGAACAAAAGTAAGATGTTTCAATTCAAAATGCAGTGGTTAAATAAAACATTTATGGATCATCACACATTACAAGTGGGACCATTGTGTCACATGAGGACTATTCAGAATTTCCCACATTTTCCCTAAAATCCATAAAGTATCCACATGTACCCCTTCCATGAGAAAGAAAAGTTAAATAAAGGACTTGCTGCTTGGTGGTCACCCCATGAAGTACATCACATGGGCCAAGTTGTAAGCAAGTAAACAATGCAGGACACAAAATAAAAAGAACATAACACGGGACCAGCACAGCACGATTGCCATCGGGAGTGGTTGAGGCATGGGTGGAATGTTGTTTCCAAACAAGCTTTTTTAAAAAAGTCCAAATGGAAACTGGGTTTTTCCTGGATGATTTAATGCTTCATGTTGATGAAAACAATGCATGACCTCAAAAAAATCAGAAAATGTAAACCTTTTTGTAAAGAAAATCTAACAATGCTAACATATAACACCCAGATTAATGGAATGTTAATATCTTTATATTTTTGAAAGTATGGACCATACAGTCCTGGGTCATTTCTCCATATTTTAACTAAAGTTATATATTCACACACACACACACACACACACACACACACACACACACACATATATAAAGCAACAGAGAAAAGTTCAACACCCACAAAAATTTTTAACAAGGTCAAGGGCACCCATCAGGTCAAGGGCACTTCCTGAGGGTAACCTATTCACCAAATCTAGTGATCCTATGTCATTTCCTTTGAAAGTTATTGCATTAACAAGCCTGACCTTGTGACTTTCAAATACAATCCCACCCTATTCGTCGCTGAGGGGAAGCAATAAACCAGATCTGGTAATCCGATGTCAAAGTGTCTAGTGACCAATCCAGTGACGGTGACGGCAGGAGCTAAAAATTATCAATATCCAGTGAAATTAAATGTTTTGAAGGCATGATGGAGCAACAAGACAGAGGTATGGAGTTTTAGATGTTCTCCATGTTTCCCACCAGCAACATTCCCATGGGTGAAGCCCACAGATGGTCACAACATAACTAAAATACAGTACAAAAAGCATTACAACTTACAAACTAGCTGTGTAAAAATACTGATCAGTCTATTCCGTTAAGAATGTTGGAACCACAATGCCTAACCACCTAGCACTGTTTTTGAAGGATTTATCTGGTTAATCTTAAAGATCAGTAGAGTGAAAACTTTCTGATGTCAAGCAACAAATCAAATCCGACTATGTTTCATTGCAAAGTAAATTAAATAAAAAAATCAGATCCATTAATCTAGCTTAAAAATGTGTTTGATACAGGCTGCTATATCTCCACTGTGTAATGTAAATGAAATCTTTAATGCTGTGCTGTATCCGGATATCTGAATTTCTTTCTTTTTGCACAGGCATGGTTTAGGTCATCTGACATTAACACAGATTAGATTTTCCTTTCTCTCATGGCCCAAAAAAACCAAGCCTCCACATGTTACATAAAACACAATTACATAAAAAGTTTATTTTATCATCTTTATACATTTGTGTTTTATGACATTTGTTTTATCCTCTGAGATGTTTGTTTTATGACGTACAGAAAACACATGGTGTGTGTCACTATACAAGCAGGCCTAACCAGAGATTTTTTGAATGGGTTGACCCTCAGCATAAACGCTACATACTGTAAGTAGTCCGAGGGAAGATATCAAAGAGCATACAATATTACACGGGGTGAACCGGTAAGAGAGAACAGAAAAATAGCCTTGTACTAAGAAAAGCCCTGAACATCTATCTGGATGTTCAAATAATTTAGTAAAGAACAGACATGGCTAAGACAAGTTATACAACATTGCACTAGTCACACAGCAGCGGGTCGTCTTGTGTGGAGGCAGTTGCTTTATCTAAACTGTCTCTGCTGTCTGCATCCAAAACAATTCTGGAGAGAAATATGATTGCAGAAAGATGGTTTTCCTAAACTATTTATATCACAGTGCTGTTAAATTCTCAAATCTGATAATCAGTAGATTGATCAGTAGGTGCTAACTAATAGTCTAGAACAGCTGTGACATTAACACCTGCTGAAATTTAACTTACAGGTGTATTAGTAATTCATTTGCAATAATACTTAAATGTAACAAGTCATTCAAAGAAAGGTGTCAGCACCTTAAGGTAAAGCTATACCTTCATGTTTTTTCTCCACAAGTAAACTCTTCAGTTATATGACACGCTACAACAAAAAGAGAGGCTACACATGTACATACAAATGTATGTCTGTTACAATGTATAAGTGTTAGGTCTTGGTGCCTACTTGTATGTCCAACAATGACAATGTAACATTACAAAAATCTATCAAGCTTTTGATGCAGTGTGTGCACATCATATGTTCATGTTTAGAGCACAGTCTGAAGTGCAATGCTGCCCCAAATAACAGGTGCACTTGGAAGAACTCAAAACCACACATTCGCCTGGCCGTGCACACCCAACCCCATACTGTCAACGTGGAGATAAATTTATACCCACAGGTGTCCACCATGCCAAACTGTAATTACCTTGTTTATCTTCATTACCTATGCAGGTGAGATGTACAATGTGGGACACAACTAGTTGGAAAAGAGGTTAAATGGACCTGTACCTAAAAATTCATAAAGGTCTAGCTTGCCGAGTCTTTAAATATTTCTTAAATGAATTTCATTACAACCCAGATGAACAAAGTAACAAAGTATTAAGAATTAAATACGACTCACTCATAATGCATACCAGCTAAGAATAGTCCTGTCTGCTCAATTCCTAGATAATGCCTGAGAAGAAAAAAAATCAATACTGTTCTATTTACAGGCAGTGATTGGGTATCAGTAATGGGTCGTTTAAGGATGTGACAGGCCATTAACAGGCTCATTAGCAACTAGTGTCACTAATACTCCTGCTGTGCATGTCTGCTAGCAGCCAAATTGAGCAAGAGGGGTGCTTCATCTTCACCATAATGTTGCTCCTACAGGAGCTAGGAAAAGAAGACTTTGAGGTTGGGGCTTGCCCAGCAGGAGGTTTCTGGGACGTCACTCTGAGGAACACAGCCCCTCCCTCCAGCTGGAGATTCCACTGTGCATGCAGAAGTGCACAATAAACAATGAGCTAAAGTGGGAGTTGGGAGTCAGTTTAGTTGTGACAGTTGTGAGAGAAATAATGAAATAATGATGAATTATACATCTATACACGCACATACACACACACACACACTAAATTTGTGCTCCATTTTTTTTTTTTACTTTTGCATAGCATGATTGAATGGTTTAGCGAGAGAAAAGAAAAAAATATATGTGAACACTATGCCTGAAAGGTTATCAAAGTAAAGGGTGGCCAAACTAAATATCGACCTTTTTTCCTCAAAAAGAGACTTATTTTTGTTATTACTACATATTGTTGTTTTGTTACTTATTCTCATCAATATGATCCAATACTACATGAAATAAATACTTGAATAGTACTTAGGTTTTTAATTTATCTTCATTCTGTTAAGTGTATAAGTGTCATCACTGCATCACTGTATTTTTTTATTCCTAAACTCGCTAAACCATTCCATATGGTAAGTTCATTCATGCAATGCAAAAGTAAAAAAAAAAATTAAATTTTGACACCTTTCAATTTTTTGAAGAATTGTTATTATTGAATTGTTTTTGTTTAGCCATACTTCTACCTCAATATACTTGGAATAATTTTTTTGGTTCTCACTGCCTACAATTGCATACATATACGTATACACACACATATATCCACACTGCTCAAAAAAATAAAGGGAACTGCCGGAGCCCTGCAAAATAACCTCCAGCAGGCCACAAATGTGCATGTGTCTGCTGAAAGGGTCAGAAACAGACTCCATAAAGGTGGTCTGAGGGCCGATGTCCACATGTTGTGCTTACAGCCCAACACCATGCAATACAGTTGCCATTTGCCAGAGAACACCAAGATTCCGCGAATTCGCCACTGGCGCCCTGTGCTCTTCACAGATGAGAGCAGGTTCATACTGAGCACGTGACAGACGTGACAGAGTCTGGAAACGCCGTGGAAAATGTTCTGCTGTCTGCAACATCCTCCAGCATGACCGGTTTAGCAGTGGGACCTTTTTGTGAGACCATATGCTGGTTCCTCCTAATGCAAGACAATGCTACACCTCATGTAGCTGGAGTGTGTCAGCAGTTCCTGCAAGACGAAGGCATTGATGCTATGGACTGGCCACCTATTTACCAAACCTGGATCCAATTGAGCACGTCTAGGACATCATGTCTCGCTCCATCCACCAATGCCACGTTGCACCACAGACTGCCCAGGACTTATTAGGAGATTCCTCAGGAGACCATCCGCCACCTCATTCAGATCAGCCCAGGTGTCGTAGGGAGGTCATACAGGCACGTGGAGGCCACACACACTACTGAGCCTCATTTTAACTTGTTTTAAGGACATTACATCAAAGTTGGATCAGCCTGCAATGTGTTTTTTCACTTTCATTTTGAGTGTGACTCCAAATCCAGACCTTAATGGGATAATAAATTTGATTTCCATTGATAATTTTTGTGTGATTTTGTTGTCAGCACATTCAACTATGCAAATAACAAAGTATTTAATAAGAAAATGTCATTCATTCAGATCTACCATGTGTTGTTTTAGTGTTCCCTTATACACACACACACACACACACACACACGCTACTGCACTTACATAGCTGGAGGCTTGATACAGACTCACACTTTCTTAAAAGTCTCAGAATGACAGATTTCAGTGCAAGATTTCTGCTTTGAAACATATCCTCTGGAAAATAATAAGGATAGAGTATATCATAATTAGCATATATTCTGTAAGGTTTTCGATGTGTACCTATGTTTCTTCCTGTGTTGTTTTATTTCAGCTCCAGGGGTTCAGTGTTTTCTCAGCTTACATCAGATACATTTCTATTTATGTAGCTTTCAGTCAGTGCCAAACATTGCTCCTGTTTATCTTGCCAACATATTTGAGGAATGTTGCAAGCCATGACTGCTGAGAGAATGGGAGATTGAGACTGATAGTGAATGGGAGCAGTGATGTAGCATTACAATTTCGCAATAACTTTTAAAAGGAAAGGCTCTATTCTGAGCTGGTAAACATTTAACACATGTAACGGTCTCTGTCGAAGAGAAAGTATTATCGTTCCTTTTTTTTCTTTTGCTCTACTGTACAATATGATGAAATATTTCAGCATCATCCAGATGGTTCCCATTCAGTGAGGGCTGGTTGCTGTGTGGCATTGAAACATGATTATATTTGGCTTCCATTGTGTTGATTTCTGTTTTTGCTATGTTGCTTGCACATTTGTAACCTCACTTTGCATGTTTAATGTTGTTTGGAACAGGCTGTCTTCAAGCAACTAAACATATATTGCAAAGAAAGATACTGGCAATGGCTCTTTTGAGCCAACATGATGGGCCCTGAAAAACACCTTTAGTTTCACTAAGCACTTAAGTCCATAATTCTTTAAGTATTTTTTTTATTGTTGCCAAAACAAGGTAAGCAACTTGTCCACATGTCCACACATGGCCTGCCACATCCTGCTAACATTTGTGATAGGAAAAGTTTTTTAGTGCTCTGTCATGAAACAGCTGTTTGAAAACTATTGTGGGATTTATTCTGGTTATGAAAATTTTTTAAATATAAACAGTTTCACTGAATGAAATTTCTTGCTTTAATTGCAAAAATTTTTTTGCAAAAAAATACATAATAATAGATGAATTCAGAGTCAACTAGTTTTAATGTAAGTGACATAAGTGACCCTATGTCATCTAAGCATTATCACTTAATATAAAAGTGTAAACCTTGGCTAATAACACTATTATATTGTCGTTATCTCAGATTTTTTTCTGTTTTTATTCCAAGGATTTTATCGTTTGATAAACTGAAGGACTATGGGCCAGTTCTGCATAGCAGGGTGTGGCAATAGTGAAAATCGCTCCAGCGATGAGACCAGAAAACCATCTTTCTATCGACTTCCTAACAAATAAACATGGCCTGAGTTCCAGAGGGAAGATTTTATCCCCTCAGATGCAACACGAATTTGCTCTGAACATTTTGAATGACTGTTTCACGTACTCAAGGATACCTCTCGCTGAAGGAGAAAGGCGTCCTCAGGGACGATGCGGTGCCCATCATTTTCCCTGTGAGGGCATGTCAGTTGCCACAAACAGAGACTGCCCGTGATCGCAGACTGCAGCGGAGGAGAACGCAAAAGGTACTTAAAACACTTAAAACAATAACAGACGCGCTGTATTTGCTCCCAGAAACCATTGCCCACCACTTCTTTCGGTGCTTTAACAAAAATCTTAGCCGGGCCTCAATAACGTCGCATGGTGGTCTGCGGATTGCAATCATGGCGGAATCAAGTCATATCCCACATATAATTTAGAACCAAACTTCCCTTTTTACTTCTATGTATTAAAGTAAATAGATTTATTTGAAGTTATTAACTGATATGCCTATTTTTCCACTGCCTCTTTGCGCATGGCCCACCCCAGGACTTTGAACATAAGGACTTTGAGGAGCTGAGTCAAATCGAGTTTGTGAACCTTTTAGAATTTCCTATATTTCTGCCTAAATATGATTTACAACATCAATCAGATTTTCACACAAGTCCTAAAAGTTTATAAAGAGAATCCAATTAAACAAATAAGGCAAAAATACTATGATAAAAGACATAAGTTGTACTACCAAAGAATAGTTAAAGAAGAATAATGCTTAATAAAGTAATCCAAGAGAAATGTTGTGTGAGCAGTTCGTTTGAGGAAACCAACTAA
Organism: Porochilus rendahli; assembly: GCA_039654305.1. Classification (NCBI taxonomy): domain Eukaryota; kingdom Metazoa; phylum Chordata; class Actinopteri; order Siluriformes; family Plotosidae; genus Porochilus; species Porochilus rendahli. Next base: position 27,869,298 of record JBCNYG010000025.1, read on the forward strand.
CGTCCCAGAGTTGATGCCTGGTCTCTACTGAGAAATGGACTAAAATCCCTCCAACTCAATGTGCAGTACTGATCAACAGTTACCATAAAGGTTTATTTAAAGTTAGATGACGGATTTGAGATTATTTGGATCATGGATATGCTGAAATACTTTTGCTGAAAAACAAAACGTCTGCGTGCATTTTTATTTTTATTTGAGGCGCCAAAGTGTACAAAGGAACTGGCCGCATAGATTTATTTCTCTTGTAGCAGCATTGTATTTATGCTATATCGCTAGTAAAAAGGAAACAACAGTCACTTCATAATGGCTTTGTGGTGGGGTGCTGTATCACTGATCCGAAGGTCAGGTGTTCAAGCCCCACTATCACCAAATTGTCACTGCTGTCCCCCCCAGTGCAGCTAACTGGATTATGGAAGGCCAGAATGACTGTCACTGTCTGTGGGGTGTAAAAGAACCATTGCTGTCATTTGTAAAGAGTAGGTCATTGGGTTGGTTTTTCATTGGTGTTTCTGCCCTGCAATGAACTGGCAAACTGTCCAGGGTGTACTCTGAATTAACCACATTGCATATCTAAGAAAGGTTTACCTCTTTAACGGTCACAAACCCATCTCATTCTTGGCCAAAACCTTGCACTGTACATGTAGTTTGTTGTTATTTTGTGATTCTGTGATTTGTTTTAATTAATTTTCATATTATTTAAATTTTTAAAATTGGCTATGTAATACTTGCTAGGCTCAGTCCTAAACGTCACATTGTTTCATACAGTGTGCACTAAGCAGTGCACATTTTAACATAAGCCTAGTGCCAGGATGTAGGGTGCAGGGCTGGGTTTGTAGTATTGCTCCTGAATCAGTTAAGGGGAGTCTTTTGTTACTTCATAGTCTCAATCTGACATTCAAATTTAAGAAAAAAAAACCAAACCCACTTTTAATTAAATTTTTATTTCGACCAACATCATCAGAAATATGTTTTTAAAAAACTATGAACCTAAAGATCAAAAATGAATGGCCTCAGTACTGTAAAGAAGATCTAAGTGCAACAGTTCACATACCTTTGCCAGACAGAGATATGTAACATTGGATCATTTTCCTCATAATCTTACATTCAAATTAATATTATTATGTCTTGTTTGTTTAACTGGGTTTTCTTTATCTACTTTTAGGACTTGTTTGAAAGTCTGATGATAATATTCTTTAGAAATATAAACAATTCCACTGTACAAATAACAGAAAGGTGTATATTTCTATTTTTGAAATAAATGGTTTCTGACTTAAAGCTTGCATGGATTTTCTCTCACACAGAACCTCTGTGTAGATAAAGCTCTCAAAACTAAAATCCAATTTTCTCCTTATATTAGGACTCAAAAAACGGAATATCGTCTTCTAGTCTACGGGATGAATCCTACTCCTGATCCTTAAAAACTTAATTTGCATTTGCAACAGAGGGCTGAGTCTGATTTTAACTCTGCACCAACTCCAAGCCGCCGGGACGGCAAGACATCGTAAATCATGTCTCTAATAAGCACATTTAGGCTGCCCTATATATAGCAGGCAGAAAAGGTATGTAGGACGCCACCTTTCTCCTCAATTAATGAACCCACTGTGCAACGACTGAGAGTCACAGAGGGAAGGACACATGGAGCCTGCAGAAAGGAAAACCCTCTCTTCCTTTTCATCTCTATCACTTCCTGCCACATTTTGACCTGATATTTTCATCATTCACATGTTTGACAGACACAGTACTCCTCGTTCACGCAAATGCATCCAGAAGAGTTGCAGTAAGACTGTACTTAATAGAGCAACGGAAAATTATTTTTTAATACCACAAAGATTTTTTATTAATTTTGACATACTAACCAACTTAACTGCCAAATGTTTTCGTCATCTGTAGAGGCACTGAAATAGAGATGGGGGGAAATGTATTTTCTTTTGGATGGCAATTTACACTTACTCCAAAATCGATTAAAAAAATAGTTCTCTATAGCTTTTTTGAGGAAAAAAACAGTCAACATTTCAAGCATAATGAAAAATACTATAAAAAGATCACTTCTGGAACAGAATTTTTATTATATGCTTGAAATATGCACTGAATATGATTAATATTAAGGACTTGTATGTGATCTTGTGTAACACGATGGAGATTTTTTTATCAGCATTGAGAGGGTAAACAGAAGGGCTATTACAATGCAATGTTCACAAGACAACAGCATGTAAATGGCAGCTCTCTAGGGAAGCTTTACATACACTACAAGTTTGAATAGGGGCAGCACTGGCACTGCAATTCACCCCATAACATGAGGACAGGCACTACCTAAAAATTATTCACTTTTTCTCAAACCAGTTACTGGAAATATTATTAAGCAGGGTTTCACAAAATTCTACCTGTTAAACACACACTGTATTATTTGAACAAACCAAAAAGAATCAGAGTTGTCTTTTACGCAATTTGCCGTGAAAATATTAAATAAATATTTTATTTACACAACGTGAATGGAATGTCCATTTTGTGCTTCCTCGCTCATGTAATGACTGTAAAAAATCGTGGAAGAAATACTGCGTGAAATTATCTTTATTATCTGTTCAACATCCATAAATGAAAAATATATGAGTTATGATTAAATATTACAAGAATTACTTAAGCTGGGCTTTCAAAGTTTGGCTATTACAAAAGACTAATACGCAGATGAACAGTCATATATATATATATATATATATACACACACACACACACACACATACAGCTTTATTGGACTCAACTTTAATTTACATGGTTAAAGGTTTTTAAAATTGTAATAAGTAATAAATAATTGCATATTGAATCGGAATATTTATAGAATCACAGTGCAAATCGATTTGGCACCTAGATATCGTGATAAAATCTCACCGGGTTGTCCCCAGCGAATTCAATCCATACAGTCCAAGCACTAACTCTACTTTTTTGTTGTTTCAGATCTAAAAACATAGAAACAAGCTCCAGTAAAAGCAAAGCTGTGCATAATAGTACTGATTAAAATTATACCACACAGGACGCAGCTTCTAATGAGCAGTGCAGAGACAGAAGCTGACCATTGCAGACTGAGCTGAAACACTGCCATAAAACTCTCAATTAGCTCTACAAACAAATTTAGCTTTACAAAAAAATTTCGCCCAATAATAGAATTGTTGTTTTCCATGAAGATAACACCTGTCACATGTAGAGCACAGAAAAGCACAAAAGTGTATTTTTTTACTGGAGACCAACAACATGTACCAACAGATACAAAATGACAATGTGCCGAAATAATGCAGCTAATTTTTGCAGTCAGCATCTGGGTGAGGCGTGTAACTGGCAACATTTTGACAGCAAGATCGTTATTTGCACTTCATCCCTGAATCAAATAACATGATTACCTTCAGTCACTGTGAACATGTTTGAGTATGCATCAGTAATAACATCAGCTCATCAGCAGTGAGGATGAATGCAGTGTTTGACAGGCTGAGGTTTCAAAGAGAATCATTGATTTATTATCTGAGGCACAGAGACGAGGCCTTTTCATGTGCACCAGCATAGTGGCTGGTCCACAAAATGCTATTTTATATACCAAAGGACCGCTGGCTTTTTACAAAGAATTACAAAAATGACTGAATGTACAAAGATAACAGTTTCTTGGACTGATGGAAAATTATACGCATGACAGTAAGAATGCGGACATTTACTGAGCAAATCAGGGGATTAAAATTACATTTTTGCTTGTTGTTCTTTTGTCTTATTGGTCTATGGTCAGCATCCAAGACTGTATAACAAGCTGATACCATTAAAACAATATACTTTATAGTAATAATTAATTATTAGAATCTGTCAAAATTACAGAGGCTACTTTAATACAGGTACAAAATTCAGAAAAATCTAATCTTGAAGTTTTAAAATGTACCTGTGTTGAATTAGTGCTGTTAGTGTGATTTAAAATGATCATGTATAACAACAGTGGATCCTTCTGACAATATCAGTCCATGAGACGTCAACCCCACCCAAGTTGTTGACGTCACTGCCAGGGGAAAACATCTGCTAATTTGCTAACTCCACTTAGTTTAGCACACTGCTAGTAATCCACAGGAACAAAATCACACTTTAAAAGCCAGGGAATTCTTTGCATAGGCAAATTTTTAGAATAGCAGTTGTCCTTGCAAAGTAGCTAAAAAAACACACAAACATGATTAAAAGATTCAGTAGGCCATTTTCCTAATACAACAGAAAGATTTTTCTATGACAGCAGTGGCAGCTGTGAGGGACGGTGGCATAGTGGTTAGCACATCTGCTTCACGTTATGAAGGTCCTGGTTTCGATTCCCAGGTTTCTGTGAGGAGTTTGCATGTTCTCCCCGTGCTTGCGTGGTTTTCCCCCAGGTACTCCACAGTCATGCATAGACATGCACACTCGGCTAATTGGCTGTTCCAAATTTACCATAAGTGTGGACGTGAGTGTCAGTGGTTGTGTTGGAACTGTGATGGTCTGGCAAGCTGTTCAGGGTGTACCCCACCTTCACCCAGCCTCCTCACAAGCCTAGTAGGAACAAGCAGCTCATCCACTGGCTGCCGGGGCAATAACCCTTTATAAATAACTAGAGAGGAAGTCTACTTAAATGTACATGACCAGCCAAAAAATCTAATATTTTCTTGAACTGCCTTTGTTCGTGACAGGGTTCACCCTGAACAGGATGCAGGTATACTGCAGGGTAAACACTGGCATATTCACACCTATGAGCAATTTAGAGTAGGCAGTTGACGCGTCTTTGTCATGTGCATGTCTTTGGACTGTGGAAAGAAATCAAGGAACCCAGAGGAAACCTACAGAAGCACACTCCCATCATGCAAACTCCCACACAGAATGGCTCTTGTTGGCTGTAAAATGCAAACCAAAAACCTTCACGCTGTGAGGTGACAGTGCAGACCATTGAGCCACCATGGTGGCTGCAAAATAACTAGGACAAAATTTTGTTTACTCATTCAGTGCACCTGGTGACCTGTCAGTATCTGTCAGCATTCATTAAAATTTGATTTTAAAATATTAATTTTACTTCATTTTCCTAACCCGCTTTATTCTTTATTAGGGTCTCAGAGAGTCTGGAACCAATCCTAGCTGACTGCATGAGAACAACCCGGAACTACTCAGCAGCAACACAGACACACAACCACTTACAGTCACATTCACACCCGGGGCAATCAAGAATATCCGGTCAACCTAATGTCTCCGGACATGTCTTTGGACTGCTGGAGGAAACTGGAGCACCCGGAAGAAACCCACGCAAGCACAGGAAGAACAGACTCCATACATCAATACAGGGCACGGGGCTCAAACTTTCTTCTTTAAGGACCTTCTCTTTTTAAGGCTGAAGAGCTAATCATCATGTCACCACGCTGCCCTATAACTGCCCCCCATCAAAATATTTTTAGCACATTGTCTAACAGTGATGATCCTGTAAGCTTTTAAATTTTTGTACTATATGAAACCATTCATCTAGAATAGACTGGTTGTCAGCTATTGCCACAGCATGGTTTCTAACTAGATAAAATTATAAAGTAGAGTCGGGGTAAAGTGACGGCCAGAGCAGATGTTGAATGGGGTGATCAGCATGGAATAGGAGTGAGTAAGGGGTACAGGTAACCAAACAAATAGCTGTCAAGCTTGTCTGACTCTAATATATCCATGATATATTTCAAAATTGCCTAATTTCCACTTTAACCTACATATAGAAATGTAAAGAATGAGACTGAGCTGCGGTTATCGAATCTTCAGTAACTCTTATGTGATCAGTCCTCCAACTACTGTGTCTGCAAACAGCTTAAACAAGCGTAACGTATTTTTAAATTGCAACAATCAAACTTCCAACTTAGGCCTTGGATTACTGGACAGTTATTGATATACTGATGAGACACAACCACAAGCTGATGTTTAAACTAATGTTATGGTTGTGCCCCTGCCACTAGCTCAAAATAGCTAAAAGACAACGAAAGTAGGAATGGAACAGAGACAGCACACAAGCATAAACATAAATGTCACTTTTCGGTTCATTTTCCAAACCGCTTAATGCTATTAGCGTCACGGGGAGGCTGGGCCCTATCCTGGGACAACACTGGGAAAAGGCAGGGTAGAATCTGAACAGCTCGCCAGACCACTGCAGAGCCAACACACCCACAATCATTTACTCACCTAAAGTCAATCTGAAACAGCAACAATTAACCTAATGTTCAAGTTTTTGGACTGTGGGATTAAACAGGAGTACCCACACAAGCACAGCAAGAACATGCGCCACAAAGCAAGAAGGTCTTGGGTTCGAATCCTGACCTTGGGCATTTCTGTGTGGAGTTTGCATGTTCCGCCTGTGCTTGCCTAGGCTTCATCTGGGTAGTCCAGTTTAATTGGCAGTTCCAAACTCCCCCAATGTGTGAATGTGAGAATAAATTGTTGTGTGTGTTGCCCTGTGATAGCCTGGCGTACCCCACCTCTGCCCAATGTCAGTTCCAGCATTCCTGTGACCCTAGTAGGATTCAGTGGTTTGGCAAACGAGTGAGTGAGACGAATGATAAATTATGAGTGGCTTGGTGGTGCAGTGTTTAGCATGTCCGCCTCACAAAAAGAAAGTCCTGGGTTTGAGTCCCATGCTTGTGTGGGTTTTATCTGGGTATTCCGATTTTATCCTACAATCCAAAGACATGCCCTTTAGGCTAACTGGCTGTTTCAAATTGCCCCTAGGTGTGAGTGTGTATGTGTGATGGCCCTGCGATGGATTGGTACCTGTTCAGGGTGTGCTCTGCCTTTGCCCAGACTCGACTAAGATAGGCTCCAGCTTTTCTCAACCCTAATAGGATGAAACAATTTTAGCAAATAAATGAATGATAAACTATGTCACAAAAACCTTTCAGAGATCTCATGACATCTTAATTTATTGGAAGCAAGTAGAGTGATGTTCAAACTCTGTGCTTAATCTGTAAAAAAAGGTGCAATTAAAAATATGCAGTATTAATTTTTTTTTATTAAAAATGCTTGTAAATTTAATAGAGGATATAATTTTGTATTATAATTTTATTATAATTATTAATAAAATATATATATTCACAACACTACTGCATTGCTGGCAGTTCATAAGCAAATACAGTATGTAATAATGTGATACCTAGAAAGGACAGTGAGAAACATGATATGACATATCGGTCATACTGCCCACCACAAAGTGACAAGACAGTAGGGAAAATGGTCTTTCCATTAATGCTAGACAGAAAAATCATGCAAAATAAAAAAAACCTACAAAGACAAACAGCTGCGGTCTAATACACTGAATTAAACAAATGAGACAAAAGCTGTCTGGAATGCAAGGTGCTTTTAGAGGAAGTAAGGGAGTGCTGAGGTGAAACTGATGGCCCAGTCACTTCTTATCCATCTGTAGCCCACTAATATGTCCACAGCAGCACTCACACGGTCCACCGCTTTTTTCTGAGCTAGTATAATGGACTATACATTTTGTGGGACATACAGAAAAAGCCAGGGGGCTGTAGTACCTCTCAAATAACAGTGCGTTGTTAATTTAACACAGCATTCACACAGTTCTAGGTAAACTGGGTATATAGGGAGACCCCCCCAAAAAACTCACTCATTTCAAGAGTAAAAAATAAATTAATAAGATAATCAAATTGTTATTTGCACACATGAAACTCAGTGGGGCAGGAGAGGCGGTGCTGAGGTCTGCTGATAGCCCAGTTCCGAATCGAACACCTTGAGCCTGAAGAACTTGATGCGTGATTGCAGCAAAATGGAGCTGTGCCACACAAAACTCGAAGATCAACATCATCAAATGTTTCCGAATCGGGTGATCCTGTTGTGTGGCAATGTTGGGTGGCCAGCCTGTTCCCCCTGACTGCGCCCGTTCTGATTTTTTTTTCTGTGTCAGAAATCATGAGTGTACAGTTATTGTGGACAGTGTGTACAGACCACAAACTAATGTTGCTATTTTAGGGGAGATAGATGTTGTTCCACCTCTAATAATTTTTTTATATAAAATATTTTTTTTGCTATACTGTATTAATCCAACAAGGGAAAGTATTGCCTTTGCTTTAGACCCATACAAAGTGAGCACACACACACGTAAACAGTGAGAAAGCACACACTCTGAGCAGTGGGCTGCCACACACATTGGGGGTGTCTGGGGAGCAGTTGGAGGTAAGGTGCCTTGCTCAAGGGCCCTTCATCCATGAATGTGAAGGAGGAGAAGGTGCAGCTTACTCCCACACCACCACACATTTTTCCTGCTGGTTCGGGAATCAAACCAGTGACCTTTTGGTCCCAAAGCTGCTTCTTTTACTATTTCGCGGGAGATAGCCATTGTTCCACCTGAGATAATTCATCGAGACAGGAGAGCCGTCAGAAATTGCCTTCAAGTGTTTAAAGACATTAACAGCCACAATTTAGAGGATGTTATCTTTAAAACATGATGTGAAACTGTGTTGAATGAAATTTCATGTATGCAAATAATAACTTGATTACATTTCATGATTCGTTTTCATTTGCCTTTGAAATGTTGGAACTGTTTTTGGGTCACCCTGCATTTTGTATGCTGTATTTTCACCCAAACTCTAAAATTCGACAAGAATTGGCAGTGCCCACTTATTTAACAACCAGATATGTACTACATGAAGTGTCCACGGATGAACAGGCACTCATTCTAGATTGTGGACAGACAAAACCAAATAGCATCCCGAAATGTAGGTTTATTTTGTTACTTATTGCAAAGCACGGATAACTGATGGCAGGTAATGGAAATATAAGGCTGATAATAGTTAATAGTTTGGATATACTACTTCTGTATTAAGCCGCATTACACAGGAAGCGACAAGCAACAAACAACCATGCAAAGCCAATGATCGCACGCAAAAAGGCAGATAAAAGGCAAAATCTTCTCAAGCGACACAAAGTGGGCAGGTGTGGAGTTCACCTGAGCTGAACTTTCATGCAGCATGATTCGAGCAATTACCAATCAGAGCTTAACGATACTGTTGACTGGCAGATGCCACCAAACAAACAGAGTTCGCCAAAACAATTCCACAGGACCAGAAGTAGAAACAAAATATGGATCCCCATTAAAAGTGGACTATTATTATTATTTTACATAGCTGTATTTTTGTCTTATTTATTTACCCATATTTGAAACTGATAATCCACTGTGGGGGGCAGGTGGGCTGAATGCAAGATGAGCACCATGAGCAGGTGACCATATCATCGCTGAGCAACCACAGAAACAAACAACCATTCATACTCACATTTTCAAATATAGGCTGTTGTCATAATGTGCATAATCTGTCGAGTGCGGGAGGAAACTGGAGCACACACAGGAAACCCACACATACACAAGGGAAACATGCAAGCTCTGCGCAGAAAGACCTCAGATCAACCAGCAGGCTCGAAACCCGATTCTGCTCACTGTGAGGTGACAATGCTAACCGCTGCACACCTATGATGGATTCTGAGCTTAGGAAAATGAAAACAAAAGCAGTGACAAATGGTGAGCTATGGGGACGGCTCTATATTCCAACCACCCATTAGTCTGACCGCGATACTCATATAGGATGGACAGCTTTCTTAAATCAGTTGGGCACCCTACTGAGTTAAGCTGGGTTAGGGTTCGGGCTGTAAGTGTCAAACTGCATGTGTCGGACCAATAGGCTGCCAGAATATAGGGCTGTAACCCTAAGGTATTGCGGCTGTCCATATTATTTTGGCTCATGAAGTTAGTCCCTGATTTAGTGCTTGCCTGCTTATTCACACACACTTATAGCTGCTTTAAACATTCTGTGCATGTCCTAGAATTTACACAAATGTACTGTCATGGTTCTAATGTTACAAATAAAGTCTAGTAATAGAACTTGACATGAAACAAAGAAAAGGAAAATTGACACTTAAACTGAATGACAAGTAGTATAAAAAGAATTTAATAGCCTAAATATAAGTAACATTGTACCATTAACAAAAGCCCTTTTGTTTCCTGTGGAAGGGAAATTCAAACACCTTTTACTTTATAGTAAACAAACCGTTATTTTCCTCGCCTTTCATGTTTACTTCCGTGATGTAAAATACTGAACATAAACATGGAAGTCGAATCTTTGTCGAGTCCACCGAGGAGAACCTTATTAAACCCAGATGCGCACTTCTAACATTCTCCATTTTTTCACTATTTACACCCCTGTTTTCTATAAAACTGCTCATGTTTTACTTTCAACAACCAAAACTCCTTCAAGACGAACGCATCCCCGTTTAGTGGAGCTCGGTTTAGCTCCCGCGCGCAGCAAACACTGGAGAGCGTGAGCAGCCCACAGGCTACCGCAGAACCCGGGAACCAAGCATGCCCATTTCCCCGTCACTCTCACGGACACATTCTTACAGTTGCCGCTCAAGAACTTACCCGTATTGCCAGCAGTCCAGTTGGCCAGTCCCGACAGCACGGCGAGCAGCAGCCCCATCACACACATCCTCGCTCCGAGCAGCTCGGATCTCCTTCTCCTCCGCGCGGAGCTTTTCCGCCGCTGCGGCCGCGTAGAACCGCACCGCAGCCGGACACACTCATCTCCGTCCATCGGGAGGATGGATGCTTTCAGAGAAACGCGGCGTCGGAGGGAAACGCAACAAAAGTTTCACCGCGCTAGAGACGGGGACAGAAGAAGGAGGTGCGCTGGTTATCGATAACTTTCGGCCAATGACGCTTTCTCCTATATTATGTCCGAGTGTAACGGGATGAGATGGAGATGCTGCGAGCGGAAGGGGCGCGCCATGGATGCGACAGATTTGCAGCCTCTTTTCCTGAGCCAAAGAGAAACTGAGGCGGAAGGAGAGAGAAAGTGAGCAAGCGAGTGAGGGAGGAGTGATAGGAGGAGTATGCGTGGTAAGGAGTGAGAGAGAGGGAGAGAGAGAGCGAGAGAGAGAGAAAGTGTCGCTGTGAAGTACCTGAACCTCGTGAAGTTCACGCGGATGTGCGGGGTTGGAGGAAGGGCGTGGCTTGGAGGAAGGGCGGGGCTTGGGAGACTGGACTGGCAGCCGGCAGGAGTTTTAATTACAAACTTTCATACCATCTAGCAAATTTACGATCTAATATAAACTTGTATAACAAAGTATGCTACATTGGCTAAAACATATGGGTTATTTTCTAAAACGCAATAAAAACTAAAGTTGTGATTTATTAATTCACACTCATTTTTATTTAACTGATACAAGTACAAAGAAATGATTTAATTATTATTATTATAATTTTTTTTTTTACCTAACATTCACCTAACAGTCACGTGAAAGCTCGAGCCAATACTGAGCAAGCTGGAGCTGCTTACACCACGAACAGCTTGGCAGTCCACTGCAGGGCCAACACCAACAAACATCCCTTGACAACTAGGCTCAATACTGCCCAGAACACCAAAAGGAAGTAAGTGACATTTTGGTAAAAAATAAGATTTTCCAATAAAAAGGCTCTGGGTAGCCGTTTACACCTTTTAAAAGTGTGTTTGTGTGAAAATTAAAACCAGCAGTGCAGAATTAGATTTGGAAAAGAAGTAATGACTGTTCGTATTACAAGGCCAGAAGGAAGCAAGTGCACTGGAAGTAACATCTTTATCAATGGGCTCTGTTGTATTGTAGTATTTTTTGAGAAGCAAAAAAAATACCAAATTGAAGCAAGTAACAAACATATGTCTATTTCAAGTCCAAATAATGTAAATTTTGTGGAAAAAAAAGATACATTATTTTTAAATTATTGACAATTTTTGCAACAAATTTGGTCCCCATAGCCCGAAGGTCACATGAGTGTCAATGTTTTCACAGGTGTTGATAGCCTTGGACTGACCACTGTTAATACAAGTGAAACCTGAAAAATGAGAACATCATGCAAAAGTTCACTTATTTCACTAATTCAACTTAAAAGGTGAAACTAATATATTATATAGACTCATTACATGCAAAGTGAAATATTTCAAGCCTTTAAATTTGATGGTTACGGCTTACAGCAGAGAAGCTTTGTAATTAGATGCCAGTGAGTCCTGAAGCCATATCTACCCATTTTGAACACCCTTTTCCTTAATTTTTTTGGTTGCATCTGGCTCCCTTGCATTTCATACAACCTACCTGCTTAATTTCTTTCTTACTTATTTATTTATCCATTTTCCTTTTAGTCTTACACTTTACTGGGGTACAGCTTTTGATGTTGTATTGTACACGGTCATTTCTTGCCTTGTGTTGTATTTGGTTCGGACTGTGCCTCTTTCAAGATGGTGTCTTTGTACTTGTTTTTTTTTTAATTTTTTCTTTTTATTTATTTCCTTTTCCTCTAGTTTGTATTTGTTTTGATAAAGCTTCAATGAACACAATTGAAAAAAAAATTACAAGACTGATGATACAAATTAAAGTGTAAAGTAGCTAGTAAATCAAACCCAGGTTCGGACAGCTTTATCATAGAGAAAACTGTCAGGAGCTCCACTTTTAGGCATTGCTTGTCTATATATTAGTGAAAAATAAAACAAATTGTTGTTACTACACTAATAAATGAATTTAATCCATATGTCAAGTGTTTATTAAATAATTAATACTTCTTAATACTTAATTCATACTTACAAGTAAAATTATGACCATATGATTATATTCATGTATAGGACTACCTCTGGAAATTCTCTACTAACTTTAAAAATGCCATGTTGCATCATTGTGAGAGAAAACACTTGAACCTGGTTGAATGATGAAAATTAGTTTTTTCCTGACGAGAAGTATCCAACTGTATGATTAGGTCCAGAGTCCAGATCAATTTTTTTTATCAAATTATTTTTAAGTGTAGCAGGTGAAGGGGGAAAACCTAGTAAGTCCAAAAATTTGTTAACAACCAATTTCTGCCAACCTGTGAAATACTAGGATTTTCAAGACCAGGGCATAAATTTAGAAAACAGAAAAAGTGTGCAATGGTAGTCACTGCCAATTCTTTGTCCCGCTGCATGACTGTTAGATTCTCTGACCCACAGGCATTATAACAATTACTAAGAAAATACATCTGAATATATATTCTTTTCATATAGAAACACTGTAGTTTAAGCACACTGGCCACTTTTCCATCCTGACCCTTCTCAGCAAGAGCTGCATCACTCACTACGCTCACATTGTTCTGCTGGCTAAGGTGCTTAAATCCTGTGCCGTGTGGGGACAATAATGCACATTGTCAGAGGAAAAAGAGAAAAGTGAGTGGTGAGCTCATCAGATTAAACCATGGCACAGTGCTGAAGGACAGATTGTGTGTAATCTCAGAGGACTAGAATTTAGAGGATTCTAGATTGACCATGAAAAATGGAATCAGTTGGATTATCATGAGAGGCTTCTGGGCCTTACATAATGTTTTTTTTTTTGACTATTCACAATATACAGTTCATCACAATAGGTGATGTCATACTTAAAGCACATGGTTTTCGTTTGGTTTTGTTACTAGGTTTGTGCTAATACTTAGCACTTTGTAACCCTTACAAGCATTTACCTTTTTAAGGCACTATTGTACCTAGTCCATGATGCATCTCTCTTGTCAACACCTTTCATCTGAAGCTTATGATCTTTGCTCCACCCTGTGTCTGTGTGTGCGTGCATGTGTTTGTCACACATAATTCTGCCTGTGTTTTGATGTGCTATTAGTGATGCATAGTCCAGGTTGTACAGGTGCATCTGTGTTATTTTGTGCCAGTAAGCCAATATTTATTCTCTGCAAGCCTTTGATCAGGCTCTACACACACATGTTCTGGGTTTTGGCTTGTTTATTTAAATATAAACTCTAATGCATATTTTATTATTGAACTAAAAGCCTAGAGTGAATTTTCACAAAATGAGTGCCATTAGTAATTTGTTATCTCATGTACTGGATTGTTAGTGTGTAAGAGTTTACATATATTTTATCAAGTAATGGGTAAATTAACTTTTTTTAACGTAAAAGAAAAGTGTAACAACTATTACTCACTGAAAGTTAATTACTTGCCTTGTAAGTTTTCATATAAATAGCTCTGGAAAATTTCAGCATGAAGGGAAAAAGTGGTTAAGCTCTAGGCAAATAGCTTTCCCCTTTAACCCCCATTAGGTTCTAACTCTTGGGAGGAATGTGAGAAATTCTAGGCTAGGAAAAATAGCGCAAGAGGAAAACATTTATCTGTTCATCGATCCATCATTTAATACCTTTTTTTATCCTGGTCAGGGTCATGGATCCAGAGTCTATCCTTGGAACACTGGACATTTTTCGGAATACACACTGCACAGAATTTGAGTGAAACCCAAGGTGAAATGTATACACAAATTAAAATCATCAGTCTCCCTCTCAAAATTTTTGGAAGGTGGGAGGAAATCAGAACCTGGAACCTATACAGACACAAGAATAACATATGCAACTCCACAAAAACAATAACCTGAGCTTAAGATCAAACAGGGACTGTGAGGCAGCTATGCTATCTACTACACCCTGCTTCTCTGAATGTGTTACTATAAATGTATAAACACTAATGTTACATCTGTCAAAAATATTGTATGGGTCTCTGTGAGTTAAGAGAGATTGAGAGATAGAACTTAATGCTAAGTTCACTGTTGGTTTCTTTCTGTATTCCTGTATGTATTCAGTCAGTGTTTTTTTGACTCATCTCAGTAAGCATGTAGAGCACATATGTGATGGAGACTGTATTTCTTCTGAATTCAGACTCTAGGACAAGTCATGGAACTTTCTGCTATAGATATATCTGAGATATATGACACAAATAGACTCATGTCTACTGTACAAAGATTTCCACCGTGTGTGAGAAAATGTAAGTGTAATTATTTAAATTCCTATCATGGTAAAAATTTGTATTTTTTAAAAATAAATTTGAATTTAAAAAGGTTAGGGTTAGGGTTAAGGAGTGTGTGTGTGTGTGTGTGTGTGTGTGTCGGGGGGGTTAGGCCTGCTTACATCGGAGAAGTATGTACACAAATACGAGAGAGAAAGAGAGTTCAAGGCATGAACTCCACCAAGGACAAAGAATGGCCTAGTTACACACCTGAATTCCTCCAGTCCACCCTAGAATAACTGAATATTTGTATGTGATGTTATTTTCTGAGCTGAAAATGAAGAGTGTATATCAAATGACTGGATTGTGAGAGTGGGAACATTTACTTTTTAAAACTAAAAGAACAAAAAGTAAGAATTATACTATTACTCTCTAAGAGACCACACCCAGGATAGGAAGGTTTCATAATTACAATAATTTATCACATCAATTTATGTAGTGACAGTGTCATTAACAAAGAACAGGTACACAAAGCACATTATTTTATTAAACAGTAAAACATGTATGCTTGATTGAAGGCTGGGAATTATATTTCTTTTAGCAGTGTACAGTATTAGGAAAAATTGATGTGATAAATTTATGTAATTATGAAACTTTTCTATCCTGATGGGAGTGGTCTCTTCCAGAGTACCATTACCCTTATTTACAGTGAATTAAGGCTCACTACATATTTTAAGTATGAAAATTAAATGAATCATTTGTTATTGCCTTTTTACAGATACCCGATGTGGCTTCAATGTGTTAGACAGTTCCCTCTTTTACCAACATCAAAATCAAGTGAGGGAATTCTTGTCTTGGAAGATTCAAGTAGACCTGTAGAATTAATGTTCAAGTGCATCAAAGCTATTCATGTGCCAACACCATACTGCGTTCGTTTTTCCTGTTTAATTTATCACTTTTCTCTAGCTGTGACTACATCTAGATTTGTCCTGGATTATATTTGTAGGATAGAGAGTGAGAAAACACAGAAGGTCTACTATACAATTAGTAGCCATCAGTATTCAAGCTACCGCAGTGTCTATACCCTTATAATATTAATAAATATGATTCCAAGGTACATACTAGTATATGGTGTTCTTGTCGATGACCACAGGCCTGAACAAAAATATAAGACTTTTCTTGAATGCACTAATTCATGTTATTAAAGTTATTAACCATATATTATATAAATGTTCTTCCTTTGTAAATCATGTTCTCTTTCTTCTTGATGTGTGCCCTTGAGCACCATACATTTTCTGTTCTTACATTAGCTTCATCCATATTCATGGAATAAGGCAAACATATTTTTGTAATTTCGTCATTTACTCAATGTCTGCCAAAGAGCAGAGTTATGGATAAATACCCCCTCTGCAATGTAAAGTGATACAGGCTGGCTGTTTAATCCTCCTGTCCTTGGAGAGAATATTTTGTTCTTTTTCTATTTTAGTTCACTCTCCTTTATAGCATAGCTACCTGCACATATAGCATCCTAGTTCTTCCTTCTTGACTCTCAGGAGGATTGGGCTGGGTGAGGAGAATAACTCACGCTGTCCTGTTACTCATTACTGATACCAAAACAAGTCTTTCCTTTTCATTGAAACACATTTCTCAAATAAATGAATTTTAACTGAGGTTTTTCTTCTGGCAACATAGTGGTTAGCACTATCGCCTCACAACAAAAAAATTCCGGGTTCAGAACACAAGGCCATCTGGGGCCTTTCTGTATGGAGTCTGCATCCATCAACAGGTTTCTTAAGGTTTCCTCCCACAGTCCATAGATATACTGATTAGGTCAATAATAATATTCTTTATCTTGTGTGTCTTACTTCATTTAAATTTCTGCAGTATGTCACTAGCCAATCAGGATAAAGTAAAAGTTACCTTTATGAAGATAAACATTCTTAACACACAGCCCTATTCTCCTTACTTCTTGGTATTTTATCTTTTATTTGATCACATGACTGTTAAAGTTAAGGTTAGGCTATATTAGCTTATTATACTACAATATTATAAGCTTATATAGATAAGGTAAGTTGGTTGGACTTTTTTACAACCAAGACTATTGGCTCATCACAGCAACATGTTAATCATGGTTTAAGTAGTGTGAAGCGACTGAGAGTTTAACTGCTTGGATGGGATCAATGGTTACCATCCCAGTATTTTTCCTGGGTACCCATTTACAGTATACTGCTAGGTGTCTTAGCTTGGTGGGAGACTAACAGGGATTTAAGCCCATGAACTCTCGATCATGAGCCCAGCACCCTAACCACTACACCACCGGCCCATAAGCCACTTAATGCTTAAAATGCTTATACTGGATTTTGATGTTTCTAATTATTTGTCAGCCTGTTTTTCTAAATAAATAAATAACATTTGTCTCTCATGTCCCTCATTTTTCTTAAACAATCAAGCATATGAGCTCACTCTGTCTCCCTGTCACTGGTAAAGAGAACAACTAATCTCAATCAAAGCCTAGATTGTACAACACTCCTATAGTCAATATTAATGCTAATCACTGCAAGAGAGATCCATATTATTCATTATGCTCTAAGGAAGAAGGCAGGGTTAAAAAGAAATTAAATTTCAAGCAAAACATTACTGAAATCTCACAACTAGGACAAGTCTTGAAATAATCTCTTCTTCTGCCATTTTAAATCTGTTTTTTTTATTACAATTTTGCTATGATATTGAACTTCAGCTGTCTTTGTTGCAACTCTCTTTCTGAGAGTAAAATAAAAAATACCTACCCTAAAAAGAAACGAATAGTAATGGACTTTTCCTTCCTGTTTGACCAAAACACATTTCAGTTCTAACGAAGACGGCAAAAGCAGAGGCAGATAATATTGATTGGGTGAAATTTAACACTGGTGCTGCTGCATCACCACACCAACATTGCCTTATTTTACCACTGAGACCACAGAAGGCTTGTCTATTCTAAGAGTCCCTCATTGTCTTTGGTTTCTCTATATTAGGAAATGATACATTACCCAGTGTCCAAAGTCAGGCCAAGGGCAGCAAGCAATATTAGAAAGGAAAGTGCTCCTGCAAAGAGGAGCAGGAGGTGTCCTGTGATGGAACCCATTTAGGGATCTTACCTGGAGGAAGGACAAAAAAGGTGAGCATATGTAATGAAAGGAATAAAAAAAACGATTTTCGGTGGATCATGTCATCTCCCTGACCTGCTTTCTGAAATTTCTCATGTTGGTACATGCATATAGTGGGCCAAAGCCCGTTTGCCTGGGCTTTGGCCCACTATATGTATGTAACAACATGAGAAATTTCAGAAAATGATAGTTTATATTATGGCTTAATCTAAATAAGATTATCAAATATCAAGCTCACCAATGCTTGTTAATTATTTGGAAATCTAATAGGAATCAGTAGCTGAACTGTGCAATGAGCAGCACACAAAGTATAATAGTCACCTATAGTTTTAAATAAATAAACTCAGAACAATGAGGTGAAGCATTAAATGAGTTTATATAGCTTGTATACTACAAAAATGCTTTTATAAATTTTTGGTTGGTGGCTGGCTAAGATGTCATGACCATGGGTCTGTAAGAACCTCAGTAGGTTTGGTCTGGTAGGACATGGTCACTTGGAGCAGTCGGTGTAATTATCATCACACATTCAAATGGGAAAATATACAATAAAGATTTCAATTTATTTTGTTTACCTTGTATTTTCATGTAGTTTATACTAAAATTTCAAATTATATATATCTCAGGTTGTGCTAAATGCATCACCAAATATTAAAAAATAAAACTGTTTTGTTGGGGACATAGCTGATAAAAAAGCCATAAGGAAGTATGGACAGCTGATCACACCTCAGAGATTTGCCTGCACTTTACCCAAACACCACACTGGACTGGAGGAGCTGAGGCCCTGCAGGCATACCATGACTTTTTATGTGTTTGGACAGTGCTCTATCCTCTGAGGAAATCAATGCACCCTGCTGTCACACTGAGGAGAAGAAGAAAGAGATTAACTGAAAGGTGCAGAACAGAGTTTGCTGCATCCTGTGAGTGTTTTTGTGCATCACACTATAAATATATAAAACCTTTAATTAAAGTGCTACCTGTACTTAAAGGACACTTACTGTAAATTTAACTCAATATGTTTCTCAAGAATTTGAAAACTAAGAAAAACTTTAAATTCTCTTGACATTACTAGTCCTGGAGACACTCTTAATCGAACCACTTGAAATACTGAAAATATGAAGAATGATAATGAGGTTGCACTGGATTCCTCTTAATGTGCAGACTGTGCCTAACATTTATTGTATTTCAGTGGGATCACATCCACAAATATATTTGTGGGAAGAATCTCAGCTTGACCAAGGCATGTTCAGCCAAGTGGAAATTCTTGAAATATTTGGTTCAGGGTTGTTTAAGAAGACTGCTGAGAGACAGGAGTCAGTTCCATATAATTCTTCTTACCAAGAATCTAGCACAAGAGAGCTTAATGTCTCTATACAAAAACTCTAGATTAGATTAGTGTAAAACTTGTTTTTTATTGAAATGATATGCTAAAAGTCAGTGCAGATTAGAAAAATAATAAATGATGGGGTGGTAAAGTCGACTATTTTCTTATTCCCACAGCCACACACAAAAATCATACTTTTTAATAATTCATGTTATCACAGGCATTATATCAGCTACAAGCCACTTACTCTCATTTGTAACTAGTTACATTAAGACAAAAGAGTTTTGTTGGTCAGACAACTTTTCCAAAGTACAGACACCAAAAATAATTTCTATAAATTAAAACAAAATCAATAAAAGCTCCTTACTGAATATTTCCGCATATTATGTAAATTAATGTAAAAGTTGTAAAAGAACCATTGCTGATTTTTATCAAGAGTAGGCTGCATAGCCGTCAGTGTGTTTCTGCCCCGCGATGGCCTGGCAAGCTGTCCAGGGTGTACTCTGCCCTCACCCAGAGTCGGCTGAGTTGGGCGCCAGCCTCCCCGCGACCCTAATTAGGATTAAGCGGTTCAGAAAATGAATGAATGAATTAGTATTAAATTATGTGAAGTGTCTTCCAATGAAGTCACCTTGAATGAGTTGTTACGATAGTAACAATACTATCGTATTGTAACTATCTAGCACAGCTGGTGCTAATGCCAGAGCTATACTGTTATAGAAAATTAATCAACCATAAGCCATTGCTATAAGCTTGAAGTACAAGTTGTGTTCCATTAAATATAATTTTTGAATGCAGCCAAAGACAACCTATATGAACACTGAAAATAAACAAGGAATTCTGGTGGTAATGGGAGGAATGCAGTTACTTTTAGTGAGGGTGCTATGGGAGAATGGCCTTGCTCTTGAAATATTGCTTGTTGCTGCAATAATCTTACAGTTTTCATGTAGGAGGAGTTGTTAATACATAAATGCAACTCTAACAGAACCAGTGTTTGCTAGACTCAGCATTTCACTATGATATGCATATGGAACGTTTATTTTAAAGTCCTTTTATGAAGAACTTTTGGCAGGGTGTCGTCACACATATAAATAAAAACAGTTGCCTCATCAATAATAGAGCACAGTATTTATGGAAGGCCTAACTATAAAAAAAATTTTGTTATAGGTTGAGATGTCTGCAGAAACTTTGCACAGGAAACAGCTGTCCTACTTTTAGTGGGTAGTTGCTGCGAGTCACCTTCATTTAGGGACAGCAAGGTAGCACAGAGGAGGACATTACTTTGAAATGCAGAGTTCGCATAGGAATCCTGCACTCAAAGGTTTAGCACTTTTATCTGTACAAGGCAATTCACGGTCTTCTGCAACAATGATTTTTTTATTGTGTATAATAACAAATATACTGTATATAAGTGCTATAAAGTGGGTATGAAGTCTATGCTATGCATTCTGTTAAAATGCCAAGTTTTTGTGTCCTGTGTGTGTTTTTGTACATCATACTATAAATATATAAGACTTTAAATTATAGTGCCTTCTGTACTTAAAGGACACTTACAAGGATGTAAAAAAAAAAAAAGGCAAAAAATACATTGTTTCAGATCTTTTTCCACCTTCACTGTAAAATCTGTAACCCTATAAACCTGTATAATTAAACAGAACTCAAGCTTTGTAGGAAAAAAACCTAAAATAAAATGGTTTCACAAGTGTGCACACCCTGTAATAATTGGGAATGTGGCTGTGCTCAGAATTAACCAATCACATAAATACTCATCGTAAATAATTGTCTGTACACACTTACCATTAATTAAAATGCCTCTGATGAACTCCAAATAAGATTTTTCTGACATGAAATTAAGCATCTTTCACAATAATTTTTTTAATGACAGATGGGACACATGGGTTTGTGTGAGTTGGATTTGAAAGTATGGGTTGTACATCTGTCATATATGAGGTATGTGCTGTACGTCTGTCAAGGGGGAAATAGGTCAGGTCTGTAAGTGTTATTGGATGATGTTCATTCAAAAAAAAATATGCAATTGTTACATAACAAAAAAAAAGACTTGTATGATAACGAGATATTATGATCAATGTATCACTGCCCTATGTATGCTACATGGCATATTATGTACACACTGTCGTATAAATTAATAAAATTTTTGTGGTTATCTTAAAAGGACCAGTGGGTTTAACTTAGGGCAAACATAGGGCTATTGTAAGAACATATGCAAGGCTGCAATTAAATTAAATATGTCCAAAACTGCATGACAAGGGTCTAGGATGCCATTTTAAGTCAGACGGTAGATAAATTTGGCATGATACACCATGAAACAGTAAAGTCGCCAAAATTGGACAAAATATGACAAACTACAAAGCACTTGACATCCCTCGAAAAATTATGACCAAATTTTTGGCAATTATTCCTAAAGATATGATTGGAGCAAAACAACATGTCCATGACATAACCAAATGAACATTGTACTCACGGTGAAGCATGGTGGTGGCAGCATAATACTTTGGGGCTGTTTTTCTTCAGCTGAAACTGGGGTCGTTATTCAAGGTGGAAGGATTTATAAACAGTTTCAAATACCTGCAAATTTTACCCCAAAAAACTTAATGGTTTAAAAATTTTTACTTTTTTTTTTTTTTTTTTAACAAAGTCTCTAACAAAGACCTCTTTTTTACGGAGCCACTAAAGGGACATGGAAAAAAAATGAACAGAAATGTTTCCAGCAATTTCTATTTGCAAAAGTCTATAAATTCGACCAACTCTGTCTACACTTTGGCAACCGGTATCCTTTTCAGAAAGGATTGATTGATTTAGAAGTCTTGGAGCTTATTTTTGATTCAAGTGCAGAGTGATTTAAAAGTGACTGTGCTCAACAGCTTTGCAGCCAGGCAACAAAAAGTCTCCTTTCAGCGCAGGTTAGAAATATAATTTATAACCAGGAAGCAAATGCTATGTACATGTCACTTTGCAAGTTTTGTGTGAGTCATAAGAACAGTCTTGGGGCTATTACACATACCATGTATAATTATGTTTCTTACGAACAAGACCAACTTCTTGTTATTTAGGTGTAACCATGGAGACCATGTCAGGAGGCCACTGAGCGGCCAGTTTCCCATTGCGAGAAGGACCAAAGCTATGCTACGCAGTGTTGTCGTAGTGAGGTACTGTCCACATGCGTGGGTATTCAAATACAGTGTTCAAAGGACACTATAACCCAACGCTGCCTGGTCAACATTTAAGTTTTAAAAATGTAAATTGACTTTAATCTGAAATAAATAGGAATGTAAAAGTTTGACATTACATTGAGCTCAAAATGAAACAATAACACCAGTTTTCTTGGAATGTAGTACAATGGATGAATTTCAAAATATCTTTAACTAGAATTAGTTTTATGGGCTAAAATTACAGAACAGTGAAAGCCAACACTCCCATCTAGTGTACAAGAAATGCCTGTACTTGTGTATTTAAGTACCCATTAATAAAGAATAAAAGGTAAGCAGTAAGATAAATAATAGTCAATATAAAGTTTTTTAAGGAAAGAATGTTCTGTTGCATTCAGATTTGACAGATTGTTTTTAGAAGTTTCATGGGGAGAACACAATATTCTTAAAATTTTTTTAAATTACAATACTATATCATGCAATAAGACTATAGTTTCCTATAGTTTTATTGGATATTACAAATCTGTATTATGAACTGAACACTTAATTTTCTACAGTTGTGACCTACATACAGCCACCCCAAACGTCCACCCTGGACCCCCTTTGAAAAACACAACAAAATCTCCATTTATAATCTATTAACTTTCATCTGGCTAAACCCCTTTCATGTACTCTGCCTCGGAACAGTCTTCCCAAGATCCAGTAACCATTTCATCAAACTAGCTGACATTAGCCAGAAGCAGCCCCAAATCATTTAGACGTATATAAAGTTGAATATATAAAACTTTATCTTTTTTGGCAAATATAACTCTACACTTGTGTCTATCTATAGCATGATGCATAAAGCTGGTATATATACACGTATATACGCAATACACATAGCTCCGAAACCGGCAGAAGCCAGGCAGGTTATACGTTTGTGTGACTTTTCTGACAGTTCGGAAAGGTGCATGTATGTGTGAAGTACTACTCGATGATAAAGGTAAACAGTGGGCCTTCAGCGCCAATTCTGTACATTTTATTTACATTTATGACATTTGGCAGTCTTATCCAGAGTGACTTAGAATTATCAATCTATCTATTTTATTTATTTTTTATACAACTGAGCAAGTGAGGGTTAAGGGCCATGCTCAAGGGCCCAACAGTTGTGGTACAGGGGCTTGAACCCCCAACCTGTGGATCAGTAACCCATTCCCTTAACTATTTAGCCACCACTGCCCTGTACATTTTCAAGGGTACACTATACTAACTTTCGAGGTGAAAGATATCTATACATACATTTATATACATTTGAAAAGTGCCACCCTGGCATGAAGCAAAAAATTCAGTACAGTATGTTTTCTTCTGCCAAAGCAGGATTTGGAATCATCTGACCAAAGAAAAAAACTGCCTTCTCTTCATCTTATTCTGTTTAAAATAGCCTCACCTGCATAAAAAGTGCTCAAGTCCAGAATTAATGAATGGATAAATAAAGGTAGGTGGTAGATGGCCCTAGAACGTTCTATCCAGATGAGCCAGTGTCCCATTTTGCAGTTCTACGAATGAAAAGAGGAGATGCAGAGCTGCAGTAGAGGCAAAGTGCAGGCTCAACACATTCCCCTGCTTTGCCAGAGGGAGAGGAGCGTGGACTAATTAGGCTGACTGTAGATCAGTCACAGTGACACACAGTCTCTTGTGGCCTGACCCATTTTCCCTAGCACCAAGGAGTATACATGTGAACATAAAGAGAAACACGATTATTCATATACATAGATAACCAATCACTGGCCATTCAGCTTCAGCTAGTTCTACAGCAAGTTTCTACATTGTAACTTGATGTTCAGGGTAGATTCCATAATTGAACACTTACTCTTTAAGACAGTGGTCTCCAACCCTGTTCCTGGAGATCTACCTTGCTGCAGGTTTTATCTCCAACTTTAATCATGCACACCTGACTACCTGATTTTACCTTGAATAAGTTTTTGAAAAGGTTAAAGCGGTGTGATTGATTTCGGTTGGAGATAAAAGCAGCAGGAAGGCAGATCTCCAGGAACAGGGATGGAGACCACTGACTTAAGATTATGTTTAAACAAATGAAGTGTTCATCAAGTTAAAAAAGGTGTTGATGACAATGTCTCTAAAGAGTGACGTATATCTCATAGCGAATCAGTTCAGAAACTGCATTTCAGGTTAGACTTGATCTGGACTGCTTGTCTGCATTTTCCTCATACCCATCTTTCTCAATCCTTTGCCTTAGGTACTTTATAAGAAAGGCATGTTTACAAAAAATAATTGTTTTTTTTGCTAACTAAATTTAAACACTGTACAAACAAAATGTTACTGTAATTTTTTTAGACAAATTTCTGATACTGTGATTGAGTAAACAGGTCTCTGCTATAAAAATATAAATAGACTGAGAATAGAATTAATAGGATATGTCCCAAACCTTTATTTCACAACATGTCAAGCAGCAGAGCTACTGGCTGTATGATTGGTTACACAGCATTACATACACCTGAAAATACATGAATTTCCTTCAGTACACCAACTTTATATATAACTTCCAAAGATAAAAAAAGGTTTCCTTCACAAAAGCTTTAATTAACTGGTTTACTGTAAAGACATACTTCAGACTGTCAAGCAACAGAGGTCCGACAGGATCTGCAGGTCCCATGCAGAAACATTTGGCAATGATTAATCCTTTCTGAGAAATTATAATTTTATAACAACTTAAGTGTTGACAAGTACAGGATCTACATGATTATATATATCAATTATATAAAAAATGCATATAAATTAATTAGTTGTCTCAGTTGCACATTAGTTCATATTCATAACGAGGAACATTTGTGTTAACATTTGTGTACTACCTCAAAAAAGAAAAACAAACAAACAAATAAATAAATAAAAAGAGCAAACTACTTTTAGAATTTTAGCCTTAAGGAAAGCAGAAAGGATTAGAAGCAGTGATTTTAAAAGCATTCTTCCATACACCTTAATTATACAAGTTCTTTCCTGAATGGGTTTTAAGTACAAACAAGGATATAGGGAAAAGAAACTATTCAGTAAGAGAGGTTTAGTCGTAAGAGTAATAGCATATGACCTCAGTAAAATTCCCAGAGTAAAATTAACGCTTTTAGAGTATATTAGAAAGGGTTTGATATACTTTTATATTTGATATACTTTGCAAGACTTCATTCAACTCTGGGAATTGCTGTACTGTGTGTGCTTCGTAGCTGTTAGTCACTGATTTTTAGTTTTAACTCAATTAGCATAAAGCCATACTTCATTGTGTCTGTTGAATAGGACCAAAGGAGGGTCATATACAGCTGCATCAAACGTAGCACCATTAAACATTTTCCCTGCAGCCACCAGATCGTTTTTCAGGATGTCCACATTATCAAAGGCACCCTGAATATCAATACCGCCAAATACCCTGCCAGATGTAAAGAAAAAAAAGAGGTACAAGACTTAGTGAAAAGCAAATTTAAATAAATTTGTTCCTAGACAAACAAGACCTTTGTGATAATAAATCAGTGTAAAAATTCAGAGTTCAGATACAAGAAACAATGTTTTAAAACAACCCTGCATATATTAACTAGTGCTAATGTATGTATTAGTGTATGAAGTATTTAAGTATGAATAAAAATTATTTAAACAATGTTCAACTGTTTAAATAATAAAAATTAAGAATAGCTTTTAATTTATTTTTAATGCAAAAATGACTCTACATGTGACAGTGAAATAAAATTTTTGTACATATGTAATTTCTTCCTAAATTTATTCAAGTAACTTTACAAAACAAAACAAAGGAAACCATTGGCCTTTGTTTCTGAGTCGAATTCCCAAAAAGACTAAACAGTACTCCAAATCTTATCTCTAAGCGCCACCTAATCATGGTAATAGTACGTCTACTGCTATTACTGTTATAAACAGCTTGCTACGTATGCTTGCACAGTAAAAATGCCACAGTTGAATTAACTCTTTCAGAGTTTGTGTCCAATTTACTGTGTGTGTATATGTGTAGTAATAAAATACACAATTTCCTCCGGGATCAATAAAGTATTCTGATTCTGATTTAATTAATAATTGTTTTGGTCTATACTATGGGAACATAAGAAGGCAAAATATTTTTTACAGTTTCTTGTACATTTTTTAAGCCTAACAGTGGCAGGTGAGCTCCAAACTTCTAGAACTGTGGCGAGAGAAAAAGTTTTCCTTACCTAACATACACTGTTGCAGCAGGCAGATTCTTTATTGTGATGGTGCCGTCGTTAGGTTGAGGAATGATTATGTCTGAGCTAATGAAGAAGGAGATTGAGACCTCCCTACCCCTGTTCCCATCTCCCTCACTTACTGACACCACTACTGGCTTGGTCAGGGCAATTTCCAGTTCTACAAAACAAACAATACATGCTGTTAAACTGTATTGTCTCACAATCATATCTTATGTTAATGTTTTAGAATTGTGGTTACCATCATTATTTTCCCCTTGCATGAAGTAATAGAGTTTCCAAAAGCCATCTCGGATGTAATTTTCTGTGGCGTCTTGAATGCTTGTTGTAATCCACTGACTGGCATTATAAAAACGCTCCTCAAAAGTCTGATCAGAAGTAAGTGCATGGTTATACAGGCAATTTATGTATACTGACTATTGTTTACATAAAATAAAAGATCAGTGGACAGCATTCAATAGTACATCCTACCGGATATGTATTCACAAGAGTGAAAACTGGGCATTCATAACCATTACAAAACGAAGGGGCTACCCAACATGCCCCAAGAGGGAGAAAAGCCGCAAGCAGAAGACAAATCTGTGAATTCATTGTGATCTCGTTTGCATCAGAAGGTTTGAAGTTCGAATGCTTCAGTCTGAAAACAAGCAGGTATGCAAGCTGCATTACAGACTTCCTCATACTTAAATATAATCATCTAGCTATCAGGGTATACTTGGTTCTGTGTTTACATATCTAAGCACTAGAAAATCATGTTTTGCCTTTCATTTTCAAGGTTTCATTTGATGATTACAAATAACTTAAAATAAGACAAATATTAGGAATAGCATTACGTACTCACCCCTGGTTTAATCTAGGACACTAACAGCCAACACCTGATGGTTAAATGGGGAGAAATGGTGACGAGAGAAAAGAAGGCGGAGATAAACTGCGTCCCAAACCACACCCCTTACTTTCTTTTTTCTTGCTTACCATGTCCTATAAAAAGCATTTTGTAAGTAAACTCCCATTAATATTGGCTACACTCCAAAACTATGGTAAGGTATAACTGTCTTGATTTTGGAATTAATACAAAATGAAATCCAGCTGGATTTAGATAATGTCTTATTTGGTTTTATGGAAATGAAGTGGGAAAGCTATGTTTTATTTGTATATAAATTATATTTATAACTATATAATTTTATATAATAATTATAATTTTCCC
>JBCNYG010000025.1:27898766-27913592 GCA_039654305.1 Porochilus rendahli
CACATATACAAAAACACTAAAACAAACAAACAAACAAACAATGTCTTGGTTTGTATAGAGTTTTCTCAATTATTTAAAAATCAAGTGAACTTTTTTTTTTTACCCAATCAAACAGCAGATGGAGCCCGACAACAAAAAGTGCTGGCCATCACTACTAGAGTAAAGTGGGCGTGTAATACTTGTGCGTCTACGTGTGTGTGTGTGTGTGTGTGTGTGTGTGTGAGAGAGAGGGAGAGAGCGAGAGAGAGAGAGGTTGGGCTTGTGCACCGGTTTGCTGGTCTGCGTTACTGATGTGTGATGCTGTAGTGGTCAGTATCGGTCCTCCATGGCGGGTTTAGCTCTCATCCTCAGGGTTGCGATGGAGGCATGACCGGAGAAACAGGAGGACAGGACCACTATCTCATCCTTAGAGACGGGCTTTCGCCAGCTTAAGGAGGAACAGGAGGGCGAGTTCTTCCCGGCACTCTCGGGTTGCAGCTGCAGGTTGAAGCGGACCGCATGCACAGCACTGGGAGTCTCACTATGAGAGTCTCCTGATTCGGATCCAAGCAAATTTCTGCAGAGCATCTGCGCTGGGCGGCTTTGCGTCTTCATTCTACAGTTCGGCTATTGCGGGGCGCTTTCTGTGCGCCACTGAGTTGGTGAAGGTGATGGAGAAGCCGGCCCAAACCCAGCTGCAGTCAGGTGCAGCCAAGAGCTCGGAGAGCGGTACCGAGGATTTGTCCAAAGTCACAGACCAGGAGCTCCTGAAGTGGAGTAAAGATGAGCTGGTGCGGCGGCTGCGCAGAGCCGAGGCCGAAAAGATGAGCGCCATAGTAGAGCACGGAAACCTGATCCGGGAGGTGAACCGCAGGCTTCAGCAGCACCTGAACGAGATCCGGGGACTGAAGGTAAAACGCTGCGATTGGGGCGTATACAGCCTTAAGCTTCACAATTCTAATATGTTGCAAAGTAGCATGTGCAATTAAAGAAAAAAAACTTTTACATAAATACTGCAATTGTCAATCTTGTTTACTTCATCCATTAATACTGCACTGGATTAAGATGCATTCATTTTCCGAGAAGTTTCAGGACCATGAAAGATGCAGAGCTGAACAGAGATGGGTCAGTGAGCTCAGATTACTTAGCATTCCAGAGATGCAGGACATAGATATTTGAAAGGCAGCAACTCAGTGGTTATGCCAGGGACAACAGTGATCTTGGATTTTGGCCTGACCTGGAGGTCAAATGTTCTTTCGCTGCCATTGTGTGCTTGGGCAGTGCATTTCAGAACTGGTCTGTGGATGTTGCAGTATAGTGCTTCCATATCCCCCTCACCTGCCCCACAACATTTACAGCTGGGAAAAAAAGAAAAAAGTAAGGAATGAAGACATTATGCTGATGTGAAGAACTAAGAATTAAACAGTATTTGGGATCAAATTTTACAAGCTAGACAGATTCTGGCATAACTTTTATTCAAAGTGTCTTGCATTTTAATGATCTGACAGTGACCCATCAGTGACTCTGGCAATTTTGTGATTATATTCACCACCTTCTGGTCAGGAATATATACCTATTAATTGAGTTTCCACTGACAAAAGTAATGCAGAAATAAATGCAATTCCTCTGCTTGACCTTGTGGTATTAATGTTGACTTTGATTTTAAAGTCACTGCAGTCATGCAGGGTTTTGTACTTATAACAATGTATTTATTGTTACCCAATGCTGTTTTATGGACATAAGCAGAAAGGTCTGGGAATCAGCAGTATATTAATTATTCTCTTCAGTATGCAGTGCATGTA
The DNA here is from genome assembly GCA_039654305.1 of Porochilus rendahli. Classification (NCBI taxonomy): domain Eukaryota; kingdom Metazoa; phylum Chordata; class Actinopteri; order Siluriformes; family Plotosidae; genus Porochilus; species Porochilus rendahli. The sequence continues at coordinate 27,900,548 of JBCNYG010000025.1, forward strand.
TCACTCCTCCTGTTTGTTGCAGTGTAGTTATGATGCTGACAGTAGCTTTGGTATCACACAGGGGTTGCCCTTTACTTCATATAGATGATTAGTCTTTCTACTCCTTGTTCTTGCAGGAGGTGAATCAGAAACTGCAAGAGGATAACCAGGAGTTACGTGACCTTTGCTGTTTCTTGGATGATGACCGGCAGAAGGGGAAGAAGGTGTCAAGGGAGTGGCAGCGGCTCGGCCGCTACAGTGCAGGCATAATGCGTAAGGAGGTGACACTGTACCTGCAGAAGCTGAAGGAGCTGGAGCAAAGGCAGGAGGAGGTGCTGAAAGAAAACCTAGAGCTGAGGGAGCTATGTCTCATGCTAGATGAGGAAAAGGGCTCTGGAGGCACAGGAGGCTTGCTGAGCACTGGTGGTCCAGCAGGCTGCAGGAACTCTATTGACAGCCAGAGCAGTCTCTCACATGCCAGCGTGCCAGGGCCAGGGTTGCTGAGGGATGTTGGCGATGGGAGTAGCACTTCTAGCGCTGGCAGTACCGACAGCCCTGATCATCTGACGCACAAGCAGCAGCTGCTGGCTGGTCCAGCTGGAGGCAGTCTTGAACATGTCCACAAACCCCGAGCAGGGGAGGAGATGCCAGTATCAGAGCAACTCAGCCGCAGAAGGAGCACAAGTCCGGAGTATGCCGCTCACACCTTTCCTCAAGTGTGCCGGCCCCGCTGTGGCTCCTTCTCAAGTCCTGACCACAAGGGCATGCGAGGTCTTAGTCCCGAAAAGCTTGGCAAAAGAGGCAGTCCAGAGCAGTTTTCAAAGCACTTGCCAGTGTCTTCTCAGCCTCCTGGTAGCCCTGACCTCTTTCAGAAGCACAGGACAAGCCTCGGGAGTCTATGTGGAAGTCCAGAGTCTAAACCGATACTGCCAGGGACTCCTGAACATCTGCAGAAGGGTCGTGTGATTGCAGGAAGTCCTGAGATGCTAAGGCACCAGTACAGTGGCAGTCCAGATCATGGCAAGTTTGGCAGCCATGGGCGGGATGTGGCACAAAGAAGGTCAGCAGCAGAGGAGCTGTCCCCGCATCATCGGAGCATCTACAGTGGTATGAATGGTGGGTCTGACTGGAGCCTGCTGTAGCACCCGAACATGGAGGCCTGTTTCAGTACACTACATGGTCACAATGGAGGGAATCAGTTTCAAAATATAATGCCACATAGCCAGGCGCTAAGTCATCTTATACATTATGCAATGGTCCGCATTTAGTTTTTTCATTTAGTTTTGTTCACCCAGCTCAAACTGGGGCCTTGAAGAGATAGAGCAGGGCTGGTAAAGATTGGTGGTGTCCAGTCATGGTTCTCAAGGGCCATGATTTGAACAGGCTTTAGCTGCTAACTGTGCTATTATTTCTTGGAAGCCTTTTATGCCTTGGAGCTCAACAGAGGGAACTGTAAGCAATTACAGACCATAATGTACAGAGGCACAGCAAAAACCTGAGGACAATACAACCCAGCAGGACCAGGAGTGGACACCACTGTTTTTGCCATATGTTTTCAGGTGAGTGGCGGGGCAAATTGAAGACTGCAGCAGAAACAGGGCTTCAGCTGTTGTAGTGATGAGAAACAGGCTTTTTCTGTAGTCTGTGTCTTTTCATTCTGTAGTCTGACTTTATTCTCATACTTCAACATCTTGAAGACGTATCTCAAGATTTATAATATGGATATGTTTGTGGGTAATAATCAATGTTTTCAGACTGAAAGTCGCACCCATCTTGCATTACGTTTTCACAGTCAAACTTTGTTGCACAAATCTATATCCAGTAATATCTCAATCTCAAAGCCAGATACACACTAAATAAAAACACACTAAAACATAGTTAAAAGGGTGAAACACAATTTAAGGGATAGAACACAACTGAAGTTCTAAAACACAAGGGGTCCATTTATTTTGTCATCATAATTTCTATTTGAGCCAACCACTGCTGCAGGTTATTAGGTATCCTATGGTGTTTTTTTTACCCATGTTTTTAATTAGCCAAAATTTCTTTGCTTCACATTGTACATAGAGGACATATATTTTATTATGCTACCAGACATAAGCAGAGAAAGGATTAAATAATTCTGATAAAACCTGATGTGAAGGCAATGTGAAAAGCACAAGAAATACTTTGAAGCATCATCGGAACAGTTGGAAGTTCTACATGAGTGAAATGTAATTCATACCACTTTGTAACGCATGGTAATGTGACTATACACTGCTGACAAAATCACATTAAGGTATAATGCAGCTTCCTGTCTAATGCCATTGAATGATCTAGAGCCTCTGCCTTTATCTTGATTTGCCTTTGTCTCAAAGTAAATGGGATAATTAATGTGTGCAAAGAGAAAAGTATCAGCTGCTTCTGTTGGTGTATGGCAGCTATTCTCTCCAGCAGGAGGCTGCTAATGATTTTCTGAGCGGGGAAAGTGCTGAATTGTGGAGCTAGCCAAGGCCATGGGACACTTCCTGAAGCAGTGCTGTTTACCTTACAGTGCATTTCAAAGACAAAAAAAAAACCAGTTAATTACCACCTGATTGCATTTAGCTGGAAGGCATTCCCAGATGCTCTGCAGTGACAGAGGATTCATGTTATGATGCAAGTGGGGTCTTTTTTTCCACTGTGTTCCCTTAATCTATTCAGTGGATCTGAATATAAATGTTCAGATTTGACATAATCTTTACACAGAGGTTGAGATGACAGTCTGATGGTTTTGTCTATTCTAGTAACAATAAAGTGGAAACAGTCTTTTTAAAAGGTTCCTGCTCTAACTCAAACTTAGGGCTGAAACTGTCTAAACTGAGCATGCACGGATGTGTGCCTCCTCAGCCAAGACGTTTATATAAACCATGTGCTTTGATATGTTGCTAGCAAAAATGGGGTTAGGTGAAAAATAAATCATTTTGTTGTCACTTCACCAAGCACACCTGTCTTTCATACAGGCGTATTACATTTATGCTGTATCTGTAACTATCAGAAGACCAAAGACCGAATATCTGAATATTAGAAAACTGGAGATCACCAGATTTCTACTACAATAATTGTGTTATAGGTCATTGCAAAGAAAAACATTCACATGTAAATGCATTTACATTGGCCTTAGTTTTCCTTCTGTCTCGTTTGAGTATTCATCCTTCGTCTTCTAAATTTTAAGAAGCTTGCAGTGACTTTCCTAGGTCCTAGGCACAATGCTTACCAACAGGCTTTAACGACTTTAATCTTGAGGTTTCTCAGAAGTACATTTTCAGAAGACTCTCCCAGTGAGGACCGCCAGTCACGCCTTAACACTTTAATGCATAAAGAGTTGGCTCCACCAAACACAGCATATAGTAATAATCTACAATACAATTTTGCATCTATATTTGGTATAATAGAGTTTCAGTCTGGAGCGAGCAGTAAATTAGCATTTGTCCATGGTTAGTCAAAATGGTTAGGCAGCAGTAACAACCCATTGATAGCAGGGCTTAAACCCCCGACCTTGGGGTCAGTAATCCAGCACCCTACCACCGGGCCACCACTGCCCAAGGCTGGTCAAATTGGATTACTAAAATACAAAAAGCATCAGTGATACTTTTTGAACATTTAGGGTTTAAAGCTGTGCTTTTAATATGCAGTATTTTGCTGCAGCTCTACAACTATCACACTCTCAATTGTGCAGTTATTCTTAATATGAGCACTGCTGTAATTAGCTGCCACATGAGTGCTGTAAGCAATCACGAGCATCCCAATGTTCAGTATAACTGCAAGAATACCAGTGTGATATTGCTTTAACAGCTCAATAAACAAGAAATTAGTATTGACTAAGTGACAGTTTGGACACAGCATGACCAAATATTCTGCTTATTTTTTTCAAATAGATCCTGAAGGCGCCATACTCCCTTCATAGCATGGTGGATAGCCTACTAGCGAGTTCACATTTATTTGAGCATCCCCTTTGAAAGTCGTTTTGGTAAAATTGGTAATTTTATTTTTATTAATAAAATAATATAATTAATATTTAAATTAGTGACATTCACTAAACTTGAGGCATCAAAAATGTTTTAATATATACTACATGGCATACAATATAAAAAGCAAAGTAAATCAAGGTTTTACTAGTTTATTCTTACATATTTTAATCATTATAGAGGCAGGTCAGGTGAGCTGATCCAAGCACAAGCACTGTGTAGCTAATAAATGCACTTTTTAAAACCTACTCGTGTTTTAGTTATATTAAATCATTAAAACGAGATTTTTACAGTCAGGTAGGTGAGCTTTGCTCACTCCACTCTGTGAGGATAAGTGTGTTAGGTAATGCCATGTTTTTAAACTCATTCAGAGATTTAGTATATTCTATACAGAAAGTAAATTTCAATTACAGCTTCAAGTCTCTTAAGGTATGTCCAATTCTGACCAGTTCCCAGTCCCAGCAGATAGTGTTCTTGGAGTGATGAGAGGTATTGGGTTTGGTTTTTTCCTTGATGGCCAGAAGGTTAGATTTAAGTCTCATCTGACCAATGACCTTCTTCTATATGTTTGGGGAGTCTTCCACGTGCCTTTTGGTGAATTCTAAATGTGCTTTTCTATTCTTTTCTGGCCTCTTTTCTGTAAAGCCTAGCTCTGTGGAGTGTATGGCTTAGAGTTATCCTGTGGACAAATATATAAGTCTCTCTTGTGGAGCTTTCCAGATTCATTAAGATTACCTTTAGTCTTTTTGTTGCCTTCTGATTAATGCCCACATTGCCTGGTTTGTGAGTTTCGGTGGACACCTCTCTATTGACAGGGTTGTTGGATTTAATCATGTTGTGGAATTTTTCAACTCAACCCTGATTTTACTTTTCCACAACTTGTCCTTGACCTCTGTGTAGCGCTTCTTGGTCTTCATGGTGTTGCCTGCTTGGTGATACCACTTGATTAGTGGTGTTGAAGACTCTGGGGCTTATACAAACTGAGATCATGTGACACATAAATTGCACACAGATGGACTTATTAACTAGTAATGTGAATTCTGAAAGTAATTGGTAGCACCAAATCTTATTTAGGGGCTTCACAGAAAATGGGGTGAATACATATGTTCAATTTATATATTTTGTTCTTTCTTTCTTTTTAAAATTATTATTATATTTATTATTTTTAAATTGTTTCACTAATTTAGACTATTTGATAAAATCTAAGAAAAAACCTCCAATAAGGTCACAGGTTGTAATGCAACAACATAGCAACAACAAAATTACTAATATACAAAATAGACTATACAGACAAAGACTTTTGGGCACATGACCTGTGTACATCCATATCTTTAATTCAACACTAGTTCATATAATATGCATTATGGAGAAGAAAAATTACTAACCTAGTGTGTCATTTGTCATGATCCAAGGTGAATGTGTTAATCTGGACTCATTGCTGTTGTAGCTTTCTGGAAATGTCAGGCCTGGTATATATGTCAGTCTATTTTTTTTTTTAGAAATGTAGTTTCGCACTGAAATATACTCCAGTGGTTTTGCAGGTATACACAGATATTGGTTTTGCAGGTGATTTTGAAATCACCTTTCAAATTTAAAATCAAAATCATATTCACCACTCATGCAAGGGTATTTGCCTGCACATCATTTTGTTGTCATTTTATTGTTTAATCACTGTAACCTCCTGGTGAGAGTCAGTGGTGGGTCGGCATGGATCATCTCTCCACTCAATCTCCCTTACACTGTTCTCTGAGCCCCAGGGAGAGCCAGAGAGTGAGCTGCATCTTTCTCTCTCACAGAGGACACTGCTGTGACCTTGACCACGCTCCAGCTAAATATAACTGTACAAACCAGAACTGGCTTCAAATAAGCCTTGGTAGGGGTTCCTTAGGGTCTTCTTCTCTGCAAATCTTAAACCGTCTATCAATCAAATGGCCTGACGATGCCGGCTGTAAATAATAATGCTTTAGATATACAGCATTTGCACTGCTAATATGACATGTAACAAGCCCTGTTTGCAGTCTGCTGACATGGCTGTATATTTCACCTGGGTGAGCAAAGTAGGATTTGTTTCTGCATCTTGGCTTTTAAGTTAAACCAGAAGTTAATTTAATTACTTACTTCAACTTCTCATCAAATCAGATTGTCTATGTTGTTGTCTGTCCCTTTAATTTAGACAATGAAATCCATTTGTGAGAAGGAGTCTTGCTGGTTACATTTTATAGCAGTTATGGATCAGTTACTGGATGAAATCTTCTCTTGTGCTGATTTAAAGATAGCAAGCGCTTGTGACCCAGGCCACTGACTGATCCTGAATATATTTTCATATCATTAAAACAATTTAGGGCATTTGTAATTGTTTACTTTTTCCTACTTCCAAGTTTTCAGTATGTATAGCAATATATAGTACAGTACGTATTAAGTATCCGCATGTAGGTGGAGAAGGAAACTTATAAAAAGCCAATAAAGAGTGGATGCATTGGATCATTGATTATTCATTAGGTCAGGAGTAAGCATTTGATTCAAGGCCTTCGTCATAAAAATCAGCTATCTTGAATGCTACAGGTTTAATTTCTGATGACATAACATTTTTTATATAGACAGCCTGTCTTACACTGCTTTTCTAATTCTTGTGTTGACTTAAGGCCACACAGAGAGTGTTTCTGTGTGGAGCTTACACGTTCTTTCCCTGCTCTCGGTTTGTGTGGGTTTCCTCTGGGTAGCACTGTTTCTTTCCACAGTCCAAAGACATGCACATTAGGCTAATTGACTTTGCCAAATTGCCCCTTGCTGTGAGAGTGAACATGTGTGTTTTAATGCTGCAATGTATTGGCGAGCTTTTCAGCCTTGCACAGAGTTGGGCTCCTGCCTCTGACCCTAGTAGGATTAAACTATCATCTAATCTAGCTGGTAGCTAATACTTCAGCTAATTTCTTGAAAGGAAATACTTTTACCTACTATAAAAGCATCTTCAGCATCTTCTGCACAACTGTACATGTAAACTAACCTGCAGTAAGTCCATTAGCATCTTAACTCACAACCTGAGTACCATTCCCACAAATTGCACTAGTCCACCACAAATGATTAGACACACATTTTTCTTACAGTACAATGTGAATGTAGTTAAACATGTAAATAATAAATATTACTGAAAGTGCTATGAACAATCATAAGACTGTGTGAAAAGTAACATTTTAAGATTTCTATGTTTCTTCAGTCTATGGTATTACTCAAATATATAGCATATATATTGAATTAATTGCTATTAAATGGATTTTTCATATATTTATTTCATATATATATTTGAAGATAAATGATAGGTGACAGCATTGCAACAGTATTGGTTAGCTAAAAAAACCCAAATATGTTTTATTTTGTTTGTTCACTATTGAAAGCTGAATAATAGGAAGGCCTTAAAAATCCTTCTGTTACACTGAATATGTTTATTTTCATCATCAGTTGGTTTTTACTTACATATACAGAATTGTAATCTGCTAAATTGTGTTCAATAATTTGCATTAGCCACTTTGAAAAGGCTGTGATTTGTAGTCTTTCATTTTTGCAAGGGTGCGGAATCATGTAGGCCCGGTAGTTCCAATCAGACATTAACATTAACAATAACATGCCATCAGAAATAACATTATACAGATTATAAACTAACAGGTCAGATATAAACTAATGAACCTCCGGATAAAATAAAGCTAATACGAATGCACATAATACAATACTTCATTACATTTCCATACATCAGACAGGTGTCTGGCTTTCACTTCCTTATATTTAGTTTTGCTGTTTTTGAAGAATTTGCATGGGCAGTGAAGTGTGTGTGCATGTGTGCATTGTGAGGAGAAGGTATTGACTGAATGTTCACCAGTATTTCAATTCTTCTCAGCTGAAATAAACAGAAAGGATGATGATTGTTGAATAATTGCCACCATTGTTCACCAATATCTGTTACCTGGATTATGCAAAATAATACTGAAGCGATTATAGATATCATGATCCGGATCCAGGAACTTAGTAAAGGCTTTCTAGCAAGTATTTAATAAGGGTGTTTTTCTGTTGGCAGACGTATGCAAAAAACTACTGATCTGATTTTTATTAAACGTGGTGGAGGGGTGGAGCCTGGGTCCGGGCCTTGAAAGAACCCGTTACATTTTGAAGCAGATCCAGGGTTCAGATCACAGTCCAGATCCAGGGTTTTTCTAAAAGGTTATTAGGGAAATTTTTCTGTCAACATGATTATGCAAAAAATACTGTAAGTGTTTTCATCAAATTTGGTGGACAGGTGATGTAAGGTCCTGGAAAGAATCTGTTGGATCCTTTGAATCAGTACATTAAGAATTTGACTTTTTTATTTAGGAAAAAGAAAATGCTAAAATCATTGAGAGTAGAAACAGTCATTTTCTTCAGTTTCTTTACAGTTCGTCAGGAAAACAGATACAGGTATATCTTTGTAGAAAACATTTTCCTGTAGTTAGACATTTATAACTTTATGAGGCTGTGAGTGATGTGATTGTTTGGAGGAATCAAAGGATTACAGAGTTTAGCCATTTTGCAGGTTTTGACTAGAGCATAAACTCAATACTGTACTGGACACATTTCAATCATTTTTGCCCCTGGTAAAAAATTACAATGAGCCATATAGAAAAATAGGATCCAAAAAAAAAAATTTTCTGTTTGAAGACATTGATCAAGTTTGGTAGTTATCTAGTGGTAAGAAACAGTAGCGGTGTGCAGAAATGGCTAGACACACACCATCATCTTGTGCTGATGTGTGTTACTTGTTTAACTTTTTGTATTAGTCAACCCTTCTCTTCCTTTTTCTGGCCTATTTACGTAAATAAGCCACATCATCTGTTTTGATTACTAATCATAGAATACATATTGCACTTTCCCTGGAAGATATCCCGGTGTGTCAGTGGAAGGCCTGTTTTCCATAAGGCCAGAATGTTTGACAACGCCAAAACCATGGAGATTTTAAGCATGGTTTTATGAGTTCATATTCAGAATATCATAGACATGTCTGATGGATGAGAAAGGGCAAGAGGAATTGTTGGTCAGATCTTTACTCTGGACCCCTGAGTGGGCATGGATTGTGATCAGTCACTGGAGCAACAAAGACAAATCTGCTGCTGGTCTTTTACTTAATCTGTCTTACGTCATCTTACACTTGGGTCCACAATAAATCATATACTGTGTTAGCATGACAGTTGGAAAATGTCTCTTGTGGCCACTCACAAATCTGCTCAATTTTTTAAAAGTGTAAAAGATACTTTATAATTTTTATAAAATGAAGCCAATTTACATTAGACATGTTTCTGAGTCTCTGAGTTGCCGTTTTATGCTGTTGATAGAATTCCACTGGAAATAAAGCACTTTGCATAATAACATGCACGCACATATGTCTGTGGAAGCAAAAGGGGGAGCTTTTATGTTTCAGTTAATTTTTTTAGCACATAAATGATCAATTTGTGTCCTTTTCATGTATAAAGAGCTGAATGGTGCGTACAGTTAATGTTGCAGTTCCTAATGAAGTTAGTGGTCACCATTACAGGCACGTTAAATGGACTTGCTTCCTCCAACAGTTCAAAGACATGCAAAGAAGGCTCACTGCCTGTTCCAAATTGCCCCTAGGTGAGAATGTGACTGTAAATGATTTGTGTGTTAGCCTTATGATGGTCTCGCGAGCAGTTCATGGTGTATCCTGCCTTCACCCAGTATTGGCTGGAATAGGCACCAGTCTCCCTGCGACCCTAATAGGATTAAGTGGTTTGGGAAATGAGTGAGTGACTAAACTCTCTGTATGCACTATATATCCATTCATTCCTCTATCCATCCAGCCATTCAGCCATCCATCCATCCATCCATCCATCCATCCATCCATCCATCCATCCATCCATCCATCCATCTATCCATCCATCCATCCATCCATCCATCCATCCAGTCCATTCAATCCTAGCTGACTTTGGGTGAGAGGCAGGATATACTCCGAAGAGGTAGTCAGTGAACGGCTTGCAGGATATATTAGATTCAGAACAACACCTACAAAGTTACTGACACTTATAGAGTTCTTTCAGAGTTGCTGCTTTGTAGCCGAACTGTCACCTTGGTTTCTACAGCAGTTTTTGTGGGCTATGAGCTGGTATAACATTCTCCAGTTTTAAATGACACGCTTCAGAAATGGACACAGTGTAAAGTTCATGCTTATACTTTGCTGACACCTTACTCTTGCTTGCTGGGTAACTTAGGTTTAAGACCACTATTCTACATGACCATGTCTTCTTCTTTTTCTTTGTCTTGATTCCATTAAAAAATCTGTACACCTGGCAGCTTATGAGGTAGCTTACATTATCCATGTGTGGGAGATGGTATTGCATCGATGTGAAAAAAAGGCCAGACTTCTACCACACTCAGCTTTTTTACTGCTGCAGGAACTTATTCACCCACTCAAAATCACTAGCAATGAGACATCTAGGATATATTGTACTTTGCTCCCACTCACCTTAGAAACCTAGTAAGATAGCCTAGAAAGTCAAGTAATTACTTAAGAGAAAGCAGTTTATACTAAAAATCTATGCATGGGTGGACAGATGAAATGAACAAAGCAGATTGTGCAATCAAAGCCATCATATATGACAAATATACCAAGAACATAAGGATGATCAAGTTCAAGTCTAGAGTCTGCATGAGACACATAAATAAGGAATGCTGTGTATTCACACTAGGTCATGTCCTTGTCAATTTAAAACAGCTACACATATAATGGCTTGCACACTGATGAGTTTTCAGCCATCCACTAGTGTCTTCTGCTGTGCCGTGTGCAATGCATGCATTACTATTCTATATGTGTGCAACTCTAGCTGCACACAATGACATTCTGTTTCCTGCCTTGAAGGGATATTGTTGAGAATTGATGACTTTAATCTTTTGTTGTGATATTCTCCATAACTCTTATGTAGCATTGTGCTGTGGCATTGTCAATTTGCAGGTTTGGCTTTGTTGGTTCAAAGGAAGGAAAATTGTAATGTGATGGTACATGAACCTTGTAGACAATTGTGTGTTTCTAACTTCGTGGCAACTATTTGGGGAAGAACCTTATGTGGGTGTGATGGAAAGATGACCACATACCCTTAAAGATATTCTGTAGCTTCTCTGGACACTATTGATTTGGTTTGTTGTTACTATATCGAGTTAATTAAGAATTATTCAAGCAGAGCTTAAGTGTGTTAGGTGATGGCATATGTTTAAACTCATTCAAAGTTTTAGTGTATTTACTATTCTTTCTGTCCTTATGTTACTATGCAGAAACATAAAGAAAAGCATTTTTTAATATTTGAATAGTTTTTGAATAGTTCTTCAATATTTAATAGTTTTGATAGTTCATTTTTATATGCAAAAAAGATTGGAAGTGTGACCCACTCTGGCATAATACGGATTAAGTCGCTAGGTAGTGTTTTGAGTAAGAGCCAAAGTAAGTTGAAAATGGCGTACCTGTATGAAAATGTGATTTCGCCAAAAATACATCCTTTAAACCATAGTCTTGGACATTACCAAGTTCAAATATCCATAAACACAATCTATCCATGCTATAATACATGTTTAAGAAAGGGTTCCATGTTCAAGTTGAAAGCCGGATTCATTAAGTTTATGGATGTTAAGTGTTAAGTTATGGAGTTTCAAATGCGGATATTCAAAATGGTTCTATAACTGTAACTGCTCTTTTCTCAAAAGTAGTATTTCCTGATTCACAACATACAAACTTATGTAACTCAGTCAATTTTCATGCTATAATCATGTATTATACCTCATTTTAAAGCATATTAAATAATTAAATTACTTTCCAAAATATCAGTATGTAATTTTCTACCTAATCTGTATTATGCTAGAGTTGGTCACCAATGATACATGGTTTTCAAAATATTTTCCAAATAAAAATCTGAAAAGTGTGGTGTGCATTCGTATTCAGCCCCCCCAAAAAATACTTTGTAGAACAAAGTATGTACAACTGCAATAATAAAAATCAGAGACTGAATTTTTTGCCCAATCCTCTTTGTAAAATTGGTTAACCTCTGCTAGATTGGATGGAGCATGTCTGTGAGCAGCAGTTTTCAAGTCTTGCCACAGATTCTTAATTGGATTGTTGTCATGGTGGAAGGTGAAGCTCTGCTCCAGTCTCAAGTTATTTGCAAACTCTTACAGGTTTTCTTCCAAGATTACCTGGTATTTGGCTTCATCCAGCTTCCCATCAACTCTGACCAACTTCCCTGTCCCTGCTAAAGAAAAGCATCTCCACAGCATGACACCACCACCACCATGTTTCATGGAGTGGATGGTGTGTTCAGGATGAAGTGCTGTGTTAGTTTTCCACCACACATAGCATTTTGCATTTAGGCCAAAATGTTTAACTTTGGTCTCATCTGACCAGGGTGCCTTCTTCACATGGTTGCTGTGTCCTCCACAGGATTTCTTATGGCTTTGGTTCAACAGTGGCTTTTTTCTTGCAACTCTTCCATGAAGGCCAGATTTGTGGAGTGCATGACTAATAGTTGTCATGCGGACAGATTTTCTGTCCTGAGTTGTGGATCTCTGCAGCACCTCCAGAATTACCATAAGCCTCTGGGCTCCATGAGATGTTCAGAGCTTGGAATATTTTTTTAAATAGCATAACCCTGCTTTAAACCTCCTCACAACTTTATCTTTGACCTGTCTGGTGTGTTCTTTGGGCTTCATGGTAGTGTTTTTTAACTAATGCTCTATTTACTAATTAGGTGACTGGATTTTATTTAGTGGTATCATAGTAAAACGGGATGAATACAAAATGCATGCCACTCTATTTAGATTTTGATTTTAATTTAAAGATTTTGAAAACCATGTATAATTTTTCTTCTACTGTCCAATTATGCATCACTCTGTATTGGTCTATCACTCAAATTTTCAATAAAGTACATTATTATTTGTAGTTGTAATGTGACAAAATATGAAAACCCATTGGTGTTCATATTTGTTGTTGTGTTTTTTGTAAAGCTACTTAAAAGAATAGTTTTTTTTATAGTTTAAACAACTGGACTTATCTGTTTTTT
>JBCNYG010000025.1:27945004-27964893 GCA_039654305.1 Porochilus rendahli
AAATTGTAGTAATTTTTTTCCTTATACCACATATTTAGCTCTACTTCACTGTATCGAGCACTGTCTTACGGAAAATCCACTAAGGATTTTATATATATAACAAAATGTTATTCAATTTCCATTTTTGACAAATAATATCAGATGGCTCTGTCGGTGGGAGCATCTGAACCCCATGTTCTTATACCCTGACAACAATGAAAAAGGTAGAATGTCTATATCAGTGGTCATTTTCATAAAGTGGCAGTCAGAGATGGCAACTATACAGTGAAAATAAAATAGCAATATTTAGTATGATGCCATCTCATGGATGTCCTAAAGCTTTCTCTATTTAATCTACACCTCAGGTGCATAAATAATATGATGCATATTTAACTGGATTTAAATACTGAAAAAGATGACACTCCCCTCACGTTCCGGGTTGAACTCAGCTATCAATAGACATGCAGCTGTTTCTCTGGAAGCCTCTCTCCAGATGGAAGGACACTGAAGTGGAGCTGCAAATAATATCTCATAGAAGAACTCAAAGCTTTTTTTTTTTAGATTTCAGATTGTATGTACCTCATATGCTAACTGGATTTAATTTCTCTCTTTACTTGCTAAGATAAAGACATTTACATACAAGAAACAACACATATAAATAAGTAGACTTAGATATACAGACAACATTTATATGGAAAGTCTTACAAATAGTTAATGGGGAATTAACTAACAACAGACACAGTTTTGGTGGAACAATAAGTGATGGACTTTTAATAAAATACATAAAATTTGCAGAGGTTCAGTTTTTCCATATCGTCATGTGTTTGGCTGTTTAATGCAATAATACTCTGATTTAATTAAATATCCAAATGTGTATTTTACAGGTCATCACTGAGTGCCGAAACTGAGTTTTCTGTGTGTACTGAGTGTAGTGCAGAGCAAATCAATTTTAATGTATGTTTTATTATATCATCAAGAATGAGATTTCCAGTCAGGCATTTTGAGTATGCAGTGAACGGAAGACAAATGCTTGGGTATGATTTCAATTTGTGCCTTAGTTCTCTATATGAGCCAGGTTGAAGGGAAGAAAACAACTGAGCATCTAATTGCATTAAAAAATTTACAGAAAATGAAATTATACTGCTGACAAATAAATAATATTAGTTATACACACACCAGTCAGCCTTAACATTAACTCCACCTGACTGGTCTGTGGCTAGGCAGTCCCATACACAGACGGCAGCAATGCACTGTGTGTTCTCATACCTTCTATCATAGCCAGCATTAACGGTTTCATCAGTTGGTGCTACCGTAACTCTTTTGTGGTATTAGACCAGATGTACAAGCTTTCAGTTCCCACGTGCATAAGTGAAGCACTCATTGGACCTCCTTACCACTTACCATGAAAATGAAAAAACTCCAGTCAACCAAAACCTTACAAACATGAGAGGTCAAATGAATAACAAGTGAAAAGTAATCACAGTGGCACCCACCAAGAAGTGGTATGCATTAGATAGAAAATGAACAGTCAATTCTTAAAGTTGATGTGGAAGCAGGAAAAATGAGCATGTGTAAGGATCTGAACTTTTTCATTTCCAAAATGGCAAGTCTTGTGGGGTGTAACTGGTATGTGGAGGTAAGTACCTACCAAATGTAGTCCAAAGAAGAACAACCAGTGAACTGGCAAAGAGAATAATGGGTGCCCAAGGATTATTGATGCATGTGGGGGGTGAAGGCTAGAACATCTGTTCTGATCCCACACAAGCTACTGTAGCATAAAATGCTGGCTGTGGGAGAACACACAGTACAGTGCAGTTTGCTGTATAAGGGGCTAGAGTCAGGTGGTGTTAAAGTTATAGCTGATTGCTGTAAGTTATAGTGTGGTGCACCCAAGCGTAAGTAAATAAAGAAAACAATGGATGGGAAAGAGAGTGAAAGAGCGACAGATTCACTGTCTCCTTGCTTGTTCTTTGCCCATGTTTGTTTATGTATATTTTGGATTAAACATTTAGCAAAATACATTTTTATATCTTTCTCCAAATTACTAAAAAACATACTGCATTGATATCCCAATCTACACATTAAAAACCACATTCATTTCACACACCAATGCACATAGAAGACGTCTGTCAAGTTGTACAGGTTGCACTCCTTTTAACATTTCCATTTAAATGATTGTGCAGAGCTTTTATCATGAGTGGCTTGCAAAATATGCAATTATTTGAAGGCAGAGTGATGGGAAGCATCCAGTAAATCTGCATGGATTCATGACTAAAAGACTCTAGACTAATGCTGGCTTTTACTAGAGCTTAAGTGGTCATGCAAGCAGTCGTCATACATAGTAATACAAATGAGTAAATTGCTACCTTAAGAAAGGCATATGTACACAGCTGTAAAAAGCTGAAACACAGTTTAAGTCATTTAGCACTGCATTCTTATAAGTTTGTACTTATACTTTCATGGCTTTTATGATTTTAAATAGAGTGACATAGTGGTGTAGTGGTTAGCACATCCGCCTCACAACAAAAAGGTCGAGGTTTTGAGTCCCCAGGCTCAGTAAGGGTGATTCTGCATGGAGTTGGCATGTTCTCCCCAAATTAGTGTGGTTTTCCCCACATTCCAAAGACATGGACATAACTATCGGTTCCAAATTTCCCCATAGGTGTGAGTGTGAATTATGGGGAGTGTGTTGGTCTTGCAGTGGACTGGTGAGCTGTTTGAGGTCTATCCCACCTTTGCCCAGAATCACCTGAGATAGGATCCCTCCTCCCAGCAACCCTAGTAGGATTAAATGGCTCGACAAATGAGTGAATGACAAACAAATTAATTTTAATTGTAAGTGTATTCAAAGAGATTA
Source organism: Porochilus rendahli (assembly GCA_039654305.1). Classification (NCBI taxonomy): domain Eukaryota; kingdom Metazoa; phylum Chordata; class Actinopteri; order Siluriformes; family Plotosidae; genus Porochilus; species Porochilus rendahli. The sequence goes on from JBCNYG010000025.1 coordinate 27,947,841, forward strand.
TTGCTAATACGTTAGCAGGTTCTGATGACAGTTAAGTGCTCTTGACAACATTCTTATTGCTGCAATGCTTAGTTCAGTCTTTTATTCAGTGCTCAGCAAAGTTTGGGTATAATTAACCGAGTATATCATGCACAATGTGACAATCTAACTCTTCAAAGGTTTGCAGTAAACATTATTAAGAGCTCTTGGGAACTCTCCGCTCTTGCCCTCAGCAGTGTGCTGTTTGGGAACACCATGTCTTCAGAAAAAGTCCTTTCCCCCCTTATTACCTCTCTGATCTGTCATGGGGAAAGAACACACTATCCTTTCAGTTATGGATTGTGTAAGCTCCTAAACCCCGAGTCTGATGTGGGTGGACAGGTAGAATTGACTCTTTGCATAGCCAGGAAAGCTGAAAGACGAAATATGAGAATGTGGATTCTGTTGATTTCCCCCTTTAAACTCCCTGCTTCTTCTCTTCACTACTTTTTTTAATCAAAAGTAGAGCTTCTCCACACTGCAGAGCTCATGTTGTGCAGTGCAGCAGAATAAATAAAAATTGTTGTTGTTGTTTTTTAATATTAGGAGGATGGTAACAAAATAATATTGTTGTATTATCTTCATGATTACTGACAAATGTGCTTCATAATATCAGAGTATAAGTGAATGTCGCATAGGCATAAAAACATTTCATTTTGCTAAATGACTGGCATTGCTAGAATCTTAAATTGCTTAGGTGCAAATTTCATTTGCAATGAATCACTTAGTTCATATGCACAGTAATAGGCAAGCACCGAAGTCTTTACAGCAGTTTTCTATGACTGTAATTGTTTATTTGGTATATGGCTGGGGAAAAAACATTTAACAATTCAGTAATTTTATACTTCAGTTAAAAATAATGGTGATCTTATCTCAAAGGACTGAATAAAGTGTGCTTCCATCTTCAGTGGTGTCACTAATTTCCAGTCCTTCCAGCATGCAATTTTAATTGTACTTAATGAAAACAAACAAACAAAAAATATATATCAATAGAAACTTTGGGATATACTTGTATTCTATCCTTAATGGCTAAGTGTAAATTGTCGCCTGTATAAAATGCAATAAAAACTTAAAATCCCAATCAATACAGCCTTTACAATTTAAATTAGAAACAGTAGGATTGTTGTGGCTGTAGCAAGAAATATAACAAATTGGATATTGGATCTTTGCTATGTACAACTCATATATTTTATTTAAGGATCTGTGTAACCTTTATTATTTTAATTTAGGCAATGCCTAGAAGCAGAGCCCCTGTTAGTTGTCTTTATTAATAGGTATCTGAGCTTAGGTTTGTTTTGCAGCGCTTATCCTTTCAATACCTGATTTCCATTTTCATTTGTATCACCTGGTTAATTATCTTTTTTTAGGAGTTCATGTTCTGTCAAGTTCTGATTTTGGCATTTGCTGCACAAACATTTATTTACCTGCAATATTGTCTGCCTACCTGAGTTAGATTGTGTGTTTTCTATTCTGTGTGAGTCTGAGCAGTGGTGTATGAGCCTTTATGTTTTTGGATCTCAGTTTTGTTATTAATAATAAATCTTTTATTTTTGATTGCTGCATATTTTCATGCAAGTCTGCAAGTCAGCAATACATAACAGTATCAACTCAGCAATGCGGCAGCCTTACTGGGTTTCCTGTGGTGTGAACAAAGAACAAATGACTATTGTCCCCTGCTCATTAGCTCCGGTAAAAATCTGCACCAGACCCTGAGCCCTTTGAAACAGTTCTTCATCATGGGGCATTAACCCTTTTTTCTTTACAATGTACAATGATTTTCTTGTATACTGGTGATTGAATTTTTGATCAATATGCATTTTTATGAACACTAATTGCGTGTAAAATAGAATCAGAGGAGGCACTTATTTTTATTGTGTTGATGTACTCATTGTTCTGAATTCACTTGTGGTGCTTTAGCTTGGTTTCATTAGACTCTTCTTGCACTAACATGATGAGTCAGTTCAAGTACACAACAAAGCATTTCTGTAGGTCTTTCAAGAGTATCTGCAGGGTAAGAGAGAAAGAGAGAGAGCGAGAGCGAGAGAGAGATACAACTAAATTGGTATAATGATAGTGATCTAGGGTAATTACTGTGGAAGAGTTGGTGAAACTATTAGTAACAGTAATTTTTGTGGTGATTAATGAAGGGTGTGTGTGTGTGTGTGTGTGTGTGTGTGTGTGTGTGTGTGCGCAAAAGAGAGATTTTTTGAAACTAATCTTCTCCTGTGGGTCACTACATGGATAGAAAACCTGCTGATAAAAATGTTCTGACAATCATAATTGATACATCCAGCCTGTGTGTGTGTCTGTCTGTCTGTCTGTCTGTCTCTCTCTCTCTCACACACACACACACACACACACACTGTACAAATATACATTCATCTAAATATTACTTACAAAAAAAGAACAATTGTCAGAAATGCCGTATGTATATATTGTATATAGCAAGTGATTAAATACTGACATCCTGATGTAGTATTAAAAAGCCTTTGCTTAAAAGTGTTCCTCTACAGCTTGCCATGTTGAAAGGATAGTCAATAGAGCTGTGTGTCAACTTTAATTATGGAAGCAACATGATACAATGGAGAGCACATTGGACTGAAAGCTTTCTTTGATGTCTCTATATTAGTCAGTGTTTCATGTGCAAAGCAGGGGTCGTGTGTCCTCACTTTATATTCCTGATTCAACAAGCTGGTTCTTTGTAACACAGTCACTCACATACACACGCAAACACAAAGGGACACAGGTGCACACTGATCTGATGATTATGACAAATATGCATGTTTTTAAGCAGACATGAGGCACCTGACCCTACAGAATCCTGATTTTGTTGTCCTCGGTGTTGCAAATTGAAATTCACACCTCACATTGGTACAGAATGAGTAAAACAGCCATGGACATGCAATGCAACATTTAGCATCACTAGGTCTATATTTCAGGATCAGGAGGAACAGCTACCTGAAGAACTTACACTATAATACATTTGTACTCAATATATTCTAATAAAAGATTGCATTAATGTTACAATTAATCATGTGTATTAATCATTTATAATGTCTAATAATTAGTCAGATACAGGGCTAAAGATCCATCAGGAGGAAGCAATAAATCACTTATATAATCAATGCCTGGCAAAAAAAAAAATTAAATCCTGATTGGATCTTGTGAAAGCTCCTGGTTCTGCAATCTCTTTAGAAAGAAAGATGCAGAGATAATGTATATGTATATGCCTTATGTATCAGATATACAGTAAGAGTATTATATAGATTATAATGAAATGAAGTGATGATGTCATCAGAAGAGTGGAAAGTTGGACAGCCTTTCTTCATCAACAAGAGTTTCATTCCATTTAAGCTCAGAAAATTCTACTGCAGCTGCTGAGACAGGAAGAATGTGTCCAAGAACAAGGCAAATCCATGCACATACATTGTGTAATGATGGCTTACTGGGAAACCCTTGTCTAGGGCCAGACATAATGCTCACTGAAAGCACATTAGAAAGCATTTGGGCTCTAGTGGTTACAAAGTGAACTACAAAAACATGTATATGATTTGTTTACCATCCATGCCAATGTATGCAAAGCCCCACCCACAGAATCTACAGTGACTGGTAGACTTTATCATCTAGATCTGGAGCTAGGTAACTTTCCATGATCTCACTGTGCACTCTAGACAGCAAGTCAAAGTACAGGTGAAGTGCAAGGCAGCTCTAAATATATTGCAAATATTGTCATACCAAATAAACTGGGATGCTGCAGGATACTGATAAAAAGGTTTTTTTTTTTTTGTTTTTCTGTCTGTTTGTTTTAGCGAACTAGATTATTTGTTGTAACCAGTAAACAACGACCATATGTCATGATATACAATAAAAATGGGCATCACGGTGGCATAGCGGTTAGCACGTCAGCCTCACAGCAAGAGGGCCTGGTTCGATTTCCAGCTTGGCCATTTCTGTGTGACGTTTGCATGTTTGGGTTTACTCCGGGTACTCCAGTTTCCTTCCACAGTCCAAAAACATGCGCAGTAGGCTAATTGACTGTTCCAAATCATCCCTAGGTGTGATGTGAGTGTTGGCCCTGTGATGGTCTGGCGAGCTGTCCAGGGTGTCCGCCCTCAAATAGAGTCAGCTAAGATGGGCACCAGCCTCCCTGCGACTCTATTTAGAATAAGTGACTTAGAATATGAATTAATGAATGATGGGTCATCTTTAGAAATTTTTTTTTTCACGCAAATATTAACCCTAATAATTGAAAAGGCCCTATGATTCATGCACACTCTAGCCTGGTTCCTCATTGGAAAAACAAAAAAAATAAATAAAAAAAGCCACGGCCTGACAAAATAGCAACGTCTCTGTGTATGTGGGTGTGTAGGTGTGAGCCTTCAAACTCCCAGGTGGCTGGAAGATGGGGTGTTATGACAGGCACTAAATAATAGCCTGCGTGGTAAAGAGGAAGAAGGACTTATCTGTTATAGTAAACATTGTAATCTTCACACCCTGGTATTTCTCTTGTCTGAATCTGTGATGGATCTCCCACTTAAAGTGACGTCTCTGCTCAAACACCTGATGAATCTGGATATAGATAAAGAGCATAACTAAATATGGGAATAGGGAATACTGGATATGAGATATGAGAATTCTGGCCTTGTGAAAAATTGCCATTCCAAACAATCAGAACTATTAAAAAAATGGATATGCGGGAATCTTTATTGATCTGTGCACAAAATGGCATGCACTGGTATGGCATGGTGTGCTAAACAATGAAAAATAAGAAAGTGTAGAAACACAGCAGTAGCTTAGGCAGAGTATGTGCTGACATAACAATAAAACTAGGTCTGGATATATGCTTACTGTGGTGGAAGCAGTAGAATGTCTATCCTTGGTAATTTTTTCAAATTAAAAGTGGTCTTTCAATTATTTCCATAACTATAGATTCCCACTCAGGGTGTACCCAGCAAATCACTATAAGACAGCTGAGATTGCTTCCAGCTTATTGCAGATCAGAAATGGAAATACAAGAATAACTGGTAGCAGAAAAAGTAAGATGCTGTGGCGTAGTATTTTACTTGATGACTGAGTGGAAGTGTGTTCAGTGTGTACCCAGCCTCTCGCACCAAAACAACTGGGATTAGCTTCATCATCGCTGACCCTGTCACGATAGGCTGTATGAATAATGAATGATAAAAAGTTTATTTTAGATGATAATTCCTTTCTGATAAATAAAACAATCCTTCATGTGTGAAATAAGTGCATATATATTGTACATTGTCACAGAAGTAGGCTGCAAACAGATGTCTGCAAACAGATTATAGACACCATGGCAAACATCCAAAATGCTTGGCAAAATCAGTGTCAATATCAGGCGAGGCCCAAACAGATAATTAGAGGCAAGGGCAAAGAAAAAAAAATAGAAATGTGAGTCAAAAAACATTTAATCAATGCAAAGAACAAAAGGCTTATTATCATCCGGAAAAAAGCACAGAGCACATATGTATTTCATAATGTGACTGTGAAACTAGAGTCTGTAAATACTGTAGCACTGATTGAAAACAGGTGTAGTGAATCAGAAATCAGACTGGTAAGACTCGAGTGAACGATGGATGAAGCTAAATACATGCAAATTCTTAAGGAGATTTTAGCAGTTTTGCTTTGAAGAATGTGCAAAAATCCCAGTGAATAGATGTGCCAAACTCATAAAGATATACCAGTATAGACTTGCAGCTGTAATTCGTGCAAAAGGTGGCTCTACAAAGTACTGACTCTAAGATTGAAGAGTTATGCATGTTCAAGTTTTCACTTTTTCTTTTTTGCACAATTTCTTTTTTGATTGACAATGAAAACTTTTTCAAGGTTGTTTGCAGGTTGGGTAAATTGACTGATAAAATCCCCCGAAAAAACAATCTATTTTAATTCTAGATTATAAGGCAACCAAATAGGAAAAAATGCCAATGGGGTGAATACTTTTTCAAGCCACTGTGACTAGGTTATTAATCAAATTCCTAACTTAATTAGGGCAAATGCAGGCAAGCGCAGTTGTTAAAAATATGCTGTGCTCATTATAATGTACTTAAAATTACATCTAAAACATGGATTAATATTACAGCTATGAAGAATTAAATACTCATAATGTGTATGTGTGTGTTTTTTGAAAGAAATTAGATTTTTTAGTGAAGGTGAAAAGAAGAAAAACACAACAGCCACATTTTAATATATATAATCTGGGATCAACAAAATACTGGGAATGTGTTACTTGGTCCCTGTGTACATGTGTGTAAAGTGTAGGCTTGGAGCAAATGGGAGCTCCATGGCAATGAAGGTGCACATGGTGAAAACAAACACATGCTGCAAATGAAGCAGTCCCAGGGGGTCATGGAATAATATCCTTAAAATACACCACACCAGTAGATCATTTCTAACAACTGTAGACATGTGTTATCAGCAAATCTAAAGTTAGAAAGCCACATTTACACCGCACTGAAATCTGACGAACACACAAATACATAACATGCCATTATCTATGTTATATAGCTTAACAAAATAACTGAAGGCTACATTCTGTATAATTTACACCTATATCATCTAATATAATCTGTATATATTAGGAGGGGATGAACTGATGAACAGATGTACTTGTGCTGAACTGTTAAAATAATAAGAGTTATGGTTGAGGCATGTAACTTGTGCTGTAAAATTTAAAAACAAAAAATAATAGGAACAAAAGTATACAAATATACAAGATAATATATTTAGATATTATATAAAGCTGGCACCAGTATATGTACACACCCAAACAAACACACAAGCACGGACGCGTGCGTACACACACACACACGCACACACACACACTCTACCGTTTAAAAGTTTGGGGTAATCCAGAAAGTTTTTCATTCTTCATGAACACTAATTGATACACATCAAATGAGTTGCGAAATGAATATGAAGTATAGTCAAGATATCAACAAGGTTAAAAATAAGGATTTTTATTTAAAAATCTAGCTGTCAGTTTGTCAAGATAAGATGAAGAAATTTCACCCCATGCTTTCTGAAACACCTCCCACATGTTGGACTGGCTTGATGGGTGCTTCCTCTGTACCAAACGGTCAAGCTGCTCCTACAATAGCTCACTCAGGTTGAGGTCTGGCGACTGCATTGGCCACTTCATAATTGAGAGCTGACGGCTTCTTTTCTAAATAAGATTCTAATAAAATTCTAAAAAGTTCTTGCATAGTTTGGATCTGAGTTTTGGGTCATTGCTCTGTTGCTGGTGGAAACCAGTCCCAATCAAGTGCCATCCACAGGGTGTGGCATGGTCTTGTAAAAGAGAGTGATAGCCTTTCATGCTCAAGGTCCCTTTTTATCATGTACAACTCTCCCACGCAAAGCACATTTCCTTTTATTGAACAGTCTCAGGTATGGCTTTTTCTTTGCAACTCTATCTATTTAATTGGCTCTTCATTGCTTAAGTTGAGACTGATGTTATGCAGGTACTATTTAATGAAGCGGCCAGCTGAGAAAATGCCATGCTCTGATGTACTTGTCCTCTTGCTCATTGTGCACTGGGGGCTCCCACTTCTCCTTCTACCCTAGTTAGAAACAGTTTGCACTGTTCTGTGAGTGATACAGAACTTTAATACAGAGTAAGACAGAATTTCTTGGCAATTTCTCTCATGGAATAGCCTTCATTTCTGAGAACAAATATAGACTGATGAAAATCTGATTCTCCAAATATTCAACAAATTTAAAGAAGGGTAATTTTATTGCTTCTTTAATCAACACAATAGTTATCAGCATTGCAGACGTATTTGCAAAAATCAATTAGCCACACTTGGATTATCTAACAGTATGCCATTGGAAGATAAGGATGATAGTTGATGAAAATAAGCCTCTGTATAAGTGATATAGTTTGATAGATAGATTAATAGATGGAAACACTTTGTCACAGAGACATATTGAGAGTAAATACACAGCCCTTATTACAGAAATTTATCTGTGAACCAAATTTGATTAAACTCGTTAATGCATTTTTAAATTTTTTTATTTTAGATTAGAGTATATAAATTGTATATACCAACTAGCTATACCACGATCACCAGGAACAGGCATATAGCCAGGGTTAGACTGCAAAAAACCTTGGAATTGCTCAACCCAATTACCAGCCCAAGTTCAATCAGGTTAACTTGGGCCCGCTGACAGGTGTAAGTATCAGAAATGATCCGGCCATTAATTTCAAACCACTGTTCATTTAATGACATCAGCACAAATAAATTTCAAATGACCAGTTTCTGTCTGAAAACGATCAAGCAATAAATATAAAATAAATATAAAATCAATGTTCCCTCCCCTGACAACACTTCTCTGAACTGACAGACTGACAGTGTCAATTAAATGACATGATTCTAGAGAATGTTTTGTTTTTCTTCATTAAAAAGTAATTGTATGAATATTATCAAGTAAGACAAGCCTAATAGTGTTAACAGGTTGTTTTTCTTGCATTCATTCATTCATTCATTCATTCATTTTCTAAGCTGCTTAATCCTAATTCAGGTTGTGTTGAGGCTGGTGCCTGTCTTAGCCGACTCCAGGAGAAGACGGGGTACACCCTGGACAGCTCGCCAGGCCACCGCAGGGCCCAATTTTATTCTTTACAGTTAATAAAAATATTATATTTTCAAATTAGTATTCCTATTGTTCTTTGGGGGTAATGGATACTTTGACCAGTAGAGTTCTTTTAAGGGCTCTTATATGGCAGCCTAATTGATTGAAATAATAGAGTAGTCTCCAGAGGAACATCATGGCTTTGCTTTGATTTACTGTGCCACAGTGGGAAAAGCCAGCATGGGAAAGATTCAGTGGCAGCCAGCTGTGTACATGGTTGTCAGTAGTGTGTCAGCAGACATCAGAAAAATAAATAAATCAAGCTTCAAGACTGAGAATGATGGTGACATTACCAATTTCCTCAAGCAGAAATTATCTTCAGTTTTCAGCATTTCATTTCATTCTGCAATCAAATAATGAAATCTCAGTTTTAGAAAAGAATTTATGATTGCTCAAAGGGCTAATGGTTCATAAAAGTATACAAGAAAATACCAGGAAGCCACGGCTAACAGTTTAAGGATCAGACTGTATGACTGAGTACTAGAGTTATTAAACCACAATGTCTGCTTGCACCCGTGCTCCCCACTGGTCTTATGTTAGCAGCACAGCACCAACATTTGACATCATGTGGAGTGGCACAGGAGCAGAGACACAACAGGAGAGCAAAGCATGTTTTGTCTCGATCAGAGAGAATTCAGAATCACATGCATCCCACAGCCACACTGCTTTATTATAAGATATATCTACGTTATGTAGAGTTTCCTTTACAGAATTTGGTACACTTTTGTTGAATACAACCATATTCGTTATACTTATTTATTCATATTCATACATTCATAATACTATATTGTTAAATAAATTTTGTATTAGTTACATATTATATATATATATATATATATATATACACACATACATACATAATTTGATTTAATTGCTTTTAATTTTCCCATTGGTAGTAACAAGCTCGAGATTTACACTTTTAAGCTTTAAGATGATTTATATTTTGAACCCTTCATATGATCATAATGATCCTTTAACATACTTCGCTTGGAAGATTAATCAGCAAGCTATGCTTTAGATTTCCCATGTGGTACATTATAACTAGATAACCCCATGTCTGGAGCTAGCCTTCTGCTACTAATGACGTATCTTATTAAGGCCAGTAAGCTGAAATTCTGGTGATAAGAACACAAAAATAACATATGTGGCAAAAATTGCCTTGACCATAATGAAAGAACAGCTACAGTCCCCATTGTGAGAGACATACTGTAAAATTGTGTGTGTGTGTGTGTGTGTGTGTGTGTGTGTGTGTGTGTGTGTGTGTGTGTGTGAGTGAGAGAGAGAGAGAGAGAAAGAGGAAACAGTAACAGCATGAGGGCTGTTGTTCGCACACTTGCCTGGTTATCTTATGTACATCTGGAGGAATGGAAAGGGACGTCCAGTCTAGCTGGTGCGTCAGAGACAAAACATCCCAGTCATTCAGGTTTTCTTTGAGCTAAAGCGTGAAAAGTTTAGTGAAAAAAAATTATTTCCTACTCTAAGAAATCCAGAAAAAAAACAGAGTGGTGCATAAAACCTACCTTTGAGTAAGTTTGTTTCTTTTTATTTCCGAGCTGTTCCAGTTTAGTGAAAAGACTAAAATGTGTGCTTTTCATTTAAATGGGGCTTTTTCACATATGTGACTCAGTAACGTTGCAAAAGAGGAAACTGTGAGTTTCCCACATAACCCCATTTGAAAATCAAGCGTCTCCGAGCTGGGTCGTGACCCCTGGTTTGGGAATCCCTGAAATGAATTTAATGCAGAAGGAAGACAAAAAGCAGCAATGATGATTAGTAATGGGATGTTCAGAACGTCTGGAAAGATGGTGATTAGAGTATGGTTATTTGTTATGATGACGATCAGTGACTGGCTGTAGGGAAAATGGTGGTCTCTGATTGGTTGTTTGGGAAAATTGTGAACTCTGATTGGTCGTTTGGGGAAATGGTGATCATTAATTTATTATTTGGGGAAATAGTGATCACTGATTGGTTGTTGGGGAAATAGTGAGCACTGATTAAATTTTATTATTTTTTAAAAATTATTTAACTATAACTTCCAATATTTTAAAGTGAGCGCACACGCTTGGAGCAGTGTATTGTCACACATTGCAGCACCCAGAGAGCAGTTGGGGGTCAGGTGCCTTGCTCAAGGACACTTCAGCCATGAATGTGTGGAGGAAGGGATGGTGCAGCTCATTCCCTCCACTGGCACGCATTTTCAGGAATCAAACCAGCGACCTTTTGGTCCCAAACCAGCTTCTCTAATAATTAGGCGATGGCTGTTCTTGTTGTTCAGGAAATAGCGATCACTGATTGGTTATTGGGGGAAATGGTGAAAAGTCATTGCTGGTTGGGGAAAATGATTTTCAATTATTTTTATTTGTATTTTTTTGGAAGGGGATGATTATGAAAATAATGATCAGTGATTGGATGACGGGAAAAGAGTCGATCAATGATCAGTTGATCAGGACAATGGTGATCAGTGGTTGGTTGTTGAGAGTGATTAACAGTGATTGGTCATTCCTTCAGAACACAAGAACAAGAAAGGCATGCATCATAGCTCTTCTCTGTTCTACTGCAAAGGTGGTGGATTTAACCTCTCGTAGATGTCTGAACACTGAATCACTGTCTGTTTTCAGAGCATGAATAAAGTCCTGCCTCTTCAGAGCATATGTCTATCAGCAAGTGTGATTTTCTTATTATATTACCATAGTCCTGGTCCTTTTAGCCCCTGACGTGACTAGGCGTCAACCAGTCAGAAGAATGTATTTATTGTTGAAAACTTCAAAGCACTTCTGCAAGTCGCTCTGAATAATGGAGTCTGTCAAATGCCTTACATGGAAATGTAAACAGACATGACAGATCAAGTCAGGCTTTACACACCGATGCTTTCTCTGCTCATATATTAAGCAGCTGTGTTCTGAGTTGCATGTTGGGTGCAGGTTATTGTCTAATGTCTGCTCAGAAAGTACATAGTTGTTGTCATGCTGTTGAAATTAAGCTGCTACAGTGGGCTTAAAATCACTAAAGTCAACAACGCTGATAGTTTGTGTGTGTGTGTGTTTGTGTTTGTGTTGGAAAGTTAATGACACATGAGTCATGAGTTCATGTTCAAGAGTATTTTTGGCACAAATTTTTGCAGTCCATTACCATACAACACACAGAAGAGACAAATGTCTAACATCTGAAATGTTCTTCTGTGAAATTGTTGAGTTTCAGTATAGATTAATATTGCTTTATTACCACATCCCCCAAAACAGCTATGAGCCCAAGAAAGACCTAAATTAAATTTACCGATCTACAAAATGGCCTGCAAGTCAAATCGACAATAACAGCCATGCATGTATTCAGAGCAATAATTAAAGGAGCTCTCTCAGGATTTTTCCTACATTAAGTTGCCAGAAAGTCATTAAAACATGCTATGGATGGTCAAAAATACCCTTCAGCTTGCAAATCAAAAGAAGTCGGGAGTTTTTTAGCCCGATGTTAAGGGTGTTAAGGAAAGCGTTTTAAAAGGAAAATGAAAGGAAAGCCTTCCAAACTCACCCCAACCTCACTGAATATATGTGTATTTTTATAATCAGGTTTTTTCTTATATTTTCGTAGTTACAGTCTGCAAAATGCATGCAATAGTTCATAGGCCTGTTTGAAAAGGCTGCCATTTGTAGAATGTTTCACTACCATGAGTGCATGGAATCATGAGAATAGGTCATGGATGCATCAGTTCCAATAAGGCAGGATAATGGCAAAAATAACAGTATACAGATATTAAACTCAAATATCAGATATAAACTAGTAAACTTCAAGAAAAAAATGCAAAGCTAGGCATATCTGCACATAATACAAAAACACAAAAAAAATGCTCATGTGACCCTATGGTATATATTCTGTTTCATTTAAACGCAAAACATTTCTGCATTTTCGGTTTAATTTATGTGAGTCACACCACCTTTAAAGACACTACACCTTTAAAGTATAGCAACTCGTTGTTAGCAACCAGTAATACAAGTCGATTAAGCGTCTAAGCAACTGACATGATGTTTCAGAAATATGTAATATTTAGGATTTATCCATGGCGCTCAGATATTTGGTGGATATGTTGATCTAACCTTACAGGTTTGTAGGTACTTTTAGAACACTTTGAATGATGCACGAAAATTCACAGAATAAAGGACTCGGTCCTTGGTACAATTCTAAAGGACTAGGCATCCATGAAATGCAGCAGTTAAAAGACATGTCTTAAGCTCTTTATTCACCACGATTACGAGCATCAAGTGATAACAATGCTAGTGCTAGAGTGCACCCGAGTCGTACTGCACTCACACTGGCCCCTTAATGAACCAGGACACTTGAAACTTCCCGCCCTCCGAATGCTTCCGAAAACGCTCTCTTCGGCATTTTCCGCCGAAACCGACTGCTGACGTCACTTACAAAAAACACTTCAGTGCGGAAGCGATTCCTTTAAAATGGTGACATCTTGCGCTGTTGCCGGGTGCAGCAATAACTACTCGGAGAACATTTACAACCCCCACCGAGCTGTCTCTCTCCGTCAGTAGCCGACTGACCCAGTAATATCCGCGAATCGAAAACTATTTGTAGAATCCACGAGGAAATGCAGTACCCAGTATCCGCCCTGTGAAGACTGACCCTCGCACGGCCCGAGGTGAGAGATGGAAAACAACCGTAACTAAGCTTAATTTCAGAAGGGTACGTCTACTTTTAATCATGTATAGCATGTAATCCGCCCTCGTACTAGTAGTAGAAACGATGTAACTAAGTAGAAAGTGTGTGTGTGTGTGTGTGTGTGTGTGTGTATACACATTACAATAGTAGCACAGTAATTGTCATGTTTGTAGGAATAATTAATACATTTATTAGATTAAGATTAATTCCGGACAGAACATAGAAATAAAACTTACCAGTCAGTGTTTTTGGCACGATTTTCACGGCCATCATTTCAGAGTTCCGCGTAGTTAGCAACTGCAGCCTGTGGAGGGAGCTACCGGCTCAAACCGGTAAGTCTCTTTTACCGCAGCCTGTTTAATCCCCATCGACACTTTCAACACTGTCCAATGTAAGTAAGTCAGGGGCTGAATAATTGTTTAAGTCCTCACTCCCATCGCTAAAAGACTCGTCCGAAGGGAACGGAAAAGCTTCTCTATCGCTGGCGGCCATTTTACTGAAGCGAAGCTAGTCTGTTGTTTTCTGAAATCTACGTCACATCGTCATGTGACCAACTTAGGCTCTGATGCGAGCATACTCGGGAATGTTCGGAAAACACTAAAGGTTCTCAGCTGGCTTTAATAACCGCAGTGGGTATTGGTCAAAACTAGCTGTGGTGTATTTATATACGCCGCCTAAACAATTTACATGATTTTACATTGTTAATTAAGACTTGTCCTTTAAACGATCTTTCCTCAACATGAGAATCACCCGCTGGCTCTTTTAGTATGTTCACTTTGAAATGGTCCCATTATGCAGCAATTCTTCTTTGCTCTCTCTTTCTGATGTGTAAGGGAAAGCCTGACACATTTTTATGTTCACTCCATATATTATTTACGGTACGACCCTCTCCTGCTGATGCACTAACCGCTGTTTGTCCTGGCTGTTATAAAAGTTCGGGAATTTATGGAATTTGTGATTACCTCATCTGTCCTCTAGGGGTCAGTCTGTTTTCCAACAGACTCCCAATGGTGTTGGTTTGTCAACATATTCATGCATATAAGTTATTAATTTTTTTTGATGATTTTCCTGGATGGGTGGAATACCCATAGGTTTTAGACAGGATCTGGATCTGAGTCTGTATCCAGGAACTTTTTTAAGGGTTTTTTTAACATTGTGAGATTATTTGTTTATTTATTTAGGTATATATTTTCGAAGTGTGGTTATACAGCAGACCCAGCAGAGGGTGAGGGGATATATAATATTATAGATCATATATAATATAATATGATAATGTAATATAATTTATATAATATATATATATAATATATAATATTCCCCAGATCCCATAAATGAGTTTATATCAGAACTCAAGTGTACAAAAACATAATTATTCTGTATTTGTAAATGTTTACAATAAACTGCTCTTTTTATATATAAGATGTATAATACTTAAAATACTTTTAATAAGCTCCACCTGCTACTAGCACACTCATCCATTTTTTAGTGTGGTAGTGTAGTATCTTTCAAAATGACCTGATCATAAGACAGCTACTTCTGCACCTGTATGATCTTGTCGGTGCAGACCCTGGCTCACTTTTCCCTGCACTATGTGTTGTACAGATCAGTCTGTACTTCATAACCCAGCTGTAATCTATAGTATTAAGCGCCTGTGCCTGGAATGCTATGCTATTATCCATAAATATCAGCATAACTACGGCCGGTACAATTTATTTAGTTATTTATTTATTTTTAAAAACACCTAACCGTCTTTAGAGTAGTAACAATAACTTCACTTTGTGTCAGGCTGCGTTGTTGATCATGTTCGTGTTACAAGATTCACTAAAGAGTTCTTATATAATACACGTGGAATATTATATAAGCTCGGATAGCTTTTAGCTTAATCACGTGTGTGCATGTGTGCGTGTGTGCCCCTACATTCTAGAGAATAGATGATGTGTGTTGACAGTGTTATAAAACCACATTACTAATGTAAGTGCTTCATGCCCAAGAGAATGCCTTCAAAGCACTGCGGTGTGCATGCGCGTATGCGTACGTGTTAAAAAAACTCATGAGTGTGTGTTAAACCGCCGAGTTTTATCTCCTCTCTCTCCCTCACGGCACTAGATGAGGAGATTTGCCTTCAGATAGGTGAAGAGACAGTTAAGAGAAAGAGGAACACTCTAAAATCGGCATATTGCTCACTTTCTAATTGCACGCCCGTGCATGCACACTTCCTGTTATCGAGGATTGAAGTGCACCAGGGAGCGATGCACTTTGTGTCTTTATCCAAGTAAACATTTAATTGTTGTTGATGTGTTATACCTTAATGCTTCACTCGTCACCTTGAGCCGAAAGCACGCTTCACGGTTTTAGAACCGATTTGTTTGTCGCAGGGTCATGAGTCATTTTAAGGCTCCGTCATGGAAGCTCCAGTGTCTTCAGGCGTGATGTCCTGATGAGTGACGAGAAACAGCTGACAGGAATCCAAGAAGAACCACTCGGAAAGCACAGACCTCCACCAAGCCCCCACATGAACCAAAATGTCAAAAATCGTCATCTCTTGCAATGTTAAAGAATCTTTAAAAACATTCCTACATCCAGAATTTGATCCGGATCAACTCCAAAGTCCAACAGACTGTAACCTCTTTTGGAAATTTTATGAAAATCCACATGTAACCTTTTTGTGTAATTTTACAAGCAAACCAACAAACCAGGGGTAAACCGTAACTCCCTAGGCGTCACACTTCACGTATGTAATCTGGTGTGTCTGAAGCGGTGATTGGACAATTCAAAGTACTTCACAGCAGCAACCATTACCAGCAGATCACTTGTATTTTAGATGAAAACACTTTTAATTTCCATCAAAATATTTTTTTAATGTTTTGTGTGATCCTGGTCAGTAATAAGGAAGGAGTAGGACGATGAAATTTCATGACTGTGATGTTATGATTCTACATCCAGGTAAAAAAAAGTAAAAAATCTGACCTCACAGAAGTTGTTGCCATTGTTTGGCGTAGTATGATGTTGCCACATTTCATTCGATTGTACACACGAATCATAGAGCAGTTGGAATTTGAGTTTTTGAATGTTTTCAGTTCATCATAATTCTGTTTCCAGTTCAAAATTCCAAAATCAGGCTCCATGGAGTTCTAGCTATTGTCCACAAGAACAAGTCTGCCCAGTTTCATGTGATTCTGATCGTTAATAACGGAGAAGGTGGAATTTTAGTGCCAGTTGTTCACAACAACAAGAGTTTGACACCTGGTGCTTAGGTGTTTACATTCCTTATTGTACAAAGCTCTCTTGGAAAGCGTGTTCCCCAAGTTAGGAGCTGCTGTTTCCAGTGACCTACCCCCCGAACAACTCTAAGGGTAAAGCTAACAGTGTTTTAAGTTGGACATGAATTTAAAAAATATATATTATAAAATAGAGTACTCGTTCGGTCCTAGTAAGTTATTACCTTTGGCGTGAGCTGTCTATTGTGTGTTATTTAGGGCTGGGTGTTGCCACTGATTTCGTGATTCGATATCGATTCATTGAGCGATATTTCAGCTACAGTCCCTGTTTTGATTGTATATGAAAGGCAGTCTTAAAGAACTAAGAGCAGAAATTATACTTTCAGTTAAATTATTAATAAGAAACCTTCTAACCAGGCACAATATGTAAAAAGTTCACACTAAAAACTGACCCCAAACTTGGTTCCTGAAAATACTTTTTATTTTTATTAACCAACACATCA
>JBCNYG010000025.1:27972359-27985275 GCA_039654305.1 Porochilus rendahli
GATCTTAAGCGGTTTAGAAAATGAATGAATGAATGAATGAATTCAATACACGTTACTTATGAAAAAACAGAACTACTAGGTAGAAGGAATGAAGAAATTTGATCAAATGTCAAATCACACCGCACATCTGGACTGAATTTGCTCACCAGCTGAATGTTATTTCTTATCAGAGGAGTGGTTTGTGAGCCTGGCATGTACCCAAGGTACATATTTGATCAACACAATTTAAAGAGAATCGACTGCAACATGCACTTACCAGAGTACCCATGTAGACTTCCTGAGGTCTTGCATAAATCGTACATTGCACATGTGTGATGTCCCATCTTAAGGAATACTTTCCATTTAATCAGTTAAATCAACAGAATTTTTATTAAAATTTCATTATCAATATACTTCAATAATCATAAGAAATGTACACAAATGTACAACTGGTGTAAAGCAACATTAAATAATATGAGAATACATCACAGAAATAGTGGTAAAACATTTTTAAACACTGAGGCTGGTGTTATAAGATATAGGAAATAAATAAATAAATAATAAGTAAGTATCCCCTGTTTTCCCAAATTTATTTTGGACTGGAAGAAGGCAAGGTTAACACTGCCATTCATTATGTGATTTCTGCACTTATTTGTGTTACCTGTCTTGTTGGTTTAATGATGTGTAGAAAGTTTATGTTCTGTGTTATCTGTGTTTTTGTGGATTTCAGGGGTGGGGGTGATGACGAGCACAAAGGTTTGAATACATTGTCATATAGAGCAACAATCAGCACGCCATCAGTTCTCAAATGTCCATACTCCCATCATGTACCTCTTGCATTGAAGGATGGACAGACACAAGACAAATGATTATGTCACGCCCATGCTTATGGAGCGCCACAGAAAACCGGATCTTACAGTTTATTAATTTTAAGTGGCACAGTTCACACAATAATATTAATAATGTTTAGCACATTCGACTCACAGCAAAAAGGTCCTGGGCTCAAGTCCTGGGCCCAGCGAGGGTGTTTCTGTGTGGAGTTTGCATGTTCTCCCCATACTTGTGTTGGTTTCCTCTGGGTACTGTGGTTTCCTCTTACAGTCCAAAGACATTACATTATTGCATTAACATTAGGCTAATTGGCTGTTCCAAATTGCCCTTAGGTGTGAAAGTGAATGGTTGTCTGTGTGTTGGATTTGCGATTAGTGCAAGATAAGCACCAGCCTCCCTTCGACACTAGTACGATTAGGTGGTTTGGAAAATAAATGAAGAAATAAATGCAAGAACTAATTACAGATAATAGTAATACTACTAATACTACTACTACTAATAATAATAATAATAAGAAGAAGAAGAAGAAGAAGAAGAAGAAGAAGAAGAAGAAGAAAAAGAAGAAGAAGAGGAAGAACTAAATACCAAGATCTGGGGGAAGGTGTAAATCTAAAATGAATTGCAGCTTCAGATACTATAAATGACAATCAAGCTAAGTCTGCATCAAGGCTAGAGTCTTCCACTGTCTGATAGGCTGTAAAGTATCCACTGAGGTAGTTCTGCCTTCTCAACTCTATATCTTAAAATATAAGACATTCTTCATCAATGCCTTCATCAAAAATTTGGCCCATGTACTGTATCCATCATAAAGCAAGAAAATTCAAAAACAATGGACACAAAGTATTACAAACAAAATACCTTTTGACTCCCCCACATCACTAACCCCTGGGCACTCATGACACTCTTGCCTGTTCACTGGTTGTCCTTCCTTCCAGCTTTGTGAGGTACTTTCCACAGCATACCTGGATTACCCCACAAGACCTGCTATTTTGGAGATGAGGAGACTGTTTCAACATCACGTTGTGGCCTTTGTCAAAATCTCTCACATTTTTCCTGCTTTCAACACATCTTAGAGAACTGACTGTATACCCTCTGCTTGGCAGGTGTCACTGAAATGAGATGTCAGTGTTACTCTCTTCACCTGTCTCTTTATATTTTATTAATTTATTTTTATGTATATATGCTGTATTTTGCCAAATACTGTGCTATATATGCAAATATTTCACAAAAATAAAAAAATAAATATTAAGATTTAATTCACTGTAATAATTCAAAGGTGTCTGATCTAAAATTATGAAATTTCACCCTAACTGAAAAAAATATACTGCAAGCCAGTCACAGAACAACAATTCATAATGTGAGTTGTGCTGCATGGTGCAGATTAATCTTACATCTTATTGTGCCAAGTCAATACACACTAGAATTCAAGGCTATGTTCCAAGCAGCAGACTGCACACAAAGTATTATGAGTAAATAAATAATCTGCTGTCATTATACCATGATAGAAGTGTTGAAAATGAAAGTTTTATTTTGAACCCCAATGCGATTTACTAATTAGATGAAAGAGAAAAGCTTTCCTTCTTTTAATTAAAAAAATATGTCATTCAACTGCCATCATATCCCATGAGCTCACACCATTGTTGCCTGATCAAGCAGTGTGCACCAGAGGTCCGCTACAATGTAAACATATGCTGTTGTCTCATAAACAGTAAATAACCAAGAGAATAAAATACTCATTTAACATTATACAGGATTTTTTTTCACTCCCTCCCACCCCTTCTTGCCTTCGCGTCACTGTATATATGAACTACAGTTTAGAGAGAAGTTACATTTCTAAACTAGTGAATGACATACAGTATGTGAACACATTTAATTTTAAGGAAAAAACCCATGATATTAAACTGACTATGGGTTGACAGGTTTAACAAAGTGACTTACAGGCAATTATAAACATTTCAGGGCGAAAACATACTGATGGTCATCCAGTGGCCTTCTCTTTACAAATGACAGCAATGGTTCTTTTACATGCCTCTCACTGTAGACAGTGAGAGACATGGCTGGCATTTAAAAATACAGATAGCTGCACTAAGGGGAGAAGGTTTGTAGGTGGTCATAACCAAATTGCTCGAACACCCGACCTTTGTACCAGTAAGCTAGTACCCTACCACCGGGCCACCACTGCTCCAATACCAGTCATATAAAAGAGTATTTTATATAAATATATGAATGAACAAATGGAGTTCGATGCAATACACTCTGTGTTATGTAATGCAAACTAAAATAAAAATTAATAAACACAACATGAACATAAATTAAGCACCCTACGCAACGTAACATTGATAACTATCAAAGTAAAATTTTAAAATAAACCTAAGACATTATTTGATAAATTGAGTCCAGCATCATGTGTGAACATATATATACCTGATGACAACCAAAAAATTTAAGCAATAAATAATTACCAAAAAATAAAGCAAAGAATATATCTTTTCAGCTGAAGTTGTTCACCATAGTGTATTATTTTGAGTCTCTGCTTTCATCTTTCTTTAAGATGTGTCTGCCAACATTCATGGCCTAGATCCGTATACGATTTAAAATAGCTGGCAGAGTAGGAGTGAGACCAAAGTTACAAAAAGTACCCAAACCAAACTCTTAAAAAAGCAGACCAAAACACTTGACTAGATGATATAATTGCACAAAGGTAACACAAATGATTATCAGATAACATTTCTAAGTCTTTTTCTATTATTATGTGTCTATGCATTTTAATGAATATTTTGTAGCATGAACAGCAAATGATGAACAGCAGAACATGCAGTAAATGATAAACCAGGCTCTGCACCAGAGCACGTTCTAAACTCCATGTTCTCAGTAAACAATGCCACCAGGGTTCCTAGTGTTCCAGAGCATGAGCGAGTGCTCTCATATTTACTTGAATTTGATTTCTTCCTCTCAGCAGTATGCAGGGTAGCAGACTGGAACATTAGAGAAACCTCACGCTGCATCTGCGTTTAAGTGTTTTAATGTTACTGTGGCTTTTACTATCTTTAACATGCTTTGAAAAGAGTATAACATACTGATTTCATGGGGAGTGGTGGAATTGTATTAGCAGAAAATTAACTAAAATAAAGTAAACCACTGTTGCCTCACAGCAAGCAGGTTCAGGGCTCAAATTACCTATGCCTGTGTGGGTTTTCTCCAGGTGCTCCCATCTCCTCCTGTAGTCCATAGACACTCACAAGAGGTCAAGAGGCTACCCTAAGGTGCCCATACGTACCCAGTCACACAACTGAACATGAGTGTTGATGGTTATTTGTGTCTTTGTTAGATCGGTTAAAGACTAGCAAACCGATTAGACTGTACACTGCTTTTCGCCCAATGTCGAATGTGATTGGCTCTAGCTTCACCTGTGGCCCTGATGGATAAATGGAATAGGTAGTGGATAGATGTCTGTTATACTGTTTAACTCTATGTTATGTTCCTATTTGTATTTTTGTTCATCCTTTATTGTTTTTTTGGTCTATGTCGGGGATGATCTTTAGGCCCAGCCCACTGCTGTGAATCCTGTTTCTTGTCCATTGAAGAATATGTTTAACATTGAACTTGTTCCCACCTTCTGTGCTGTGATTGTTGGAACGCACTTCCAGTGGTGTGTTTACACAGAAGCAAATCACCAATTGTTTTGCTCTGTTGTGTGCTGTTTATTTTGTTATTGTCTGTCATGTGTACGACCTTGTTTTTTAGTGCTGATTTTGCTTGTGTTGTTTTTGCCTAGATCTATATATTGATTTATATCTGGTGCCATTTATTCCCCCCCCCCCATGGTTTCTATTAGTTTTGGTATAGGTAGGGAGTGAGGGATGCCATTGTGTTTCCTTTGTGTTGTTACGTAAACTCGTTTATATAGATATAGATAAATGTGTTTTGGTTATTATTTTGCCTGGAGTTGCTTCTGGTGAACACTAAAAATAAAACAAACCAAAGCAAATGCAATCTTGGTCTCACCACTCTTATTAAACGATATGTTACTGCTTGACCTAGACTGGGTCTAATCAGAATTGAGGGTTTATCTTGTAACAGAATTGTCTTGTATCAGAATTAGGGGCTTGTTTTGTGCACTTCATAGATTCATTCCATTTCAATTCCATTTCAATTCGGATGTGTTTTTTCAGGCAGTTTTGTCTTTGTGGTGAGAGGACGGTGTGGGTGTTGCAATATGATGTTTAATCTGGATCTCTTTATTATTTGTCTCAAGTTAGAGCAGTCTGAGGAATGCCGTTTTTATTATTCCTTGCAGATTTAGTATTTGATTGTGTATTAAATCATAACTCTCCCATTCTTTGAACAGATGGGTAGATACCTTCATCTCTTGTGAAATTATTTTGCATGTTAATCTTGGCAACATCAACTTCAGTCTAACTGATGATCTTGGCCCAATCATGCCTGGCATCAAAGCCATACCCATCCATTTGTTACTGACGTAATGGACTTTCAGTCCAAGTGTGGCACATCAGTCATCATAACCACTCAAACTAATACTGCTCGCATGGCAGAACCAGGTTCTTAAACATAATGCATGAACTGCTACTACACATGTGGTGGTATACCTCCAAGAAAAGAGAAGCAATTAGAGAGCAAGGATTTCTCACACCTCCTATTTAATATAAATGCATAAACAAATATTCAGTTACTCATTTGCAGAAGTGCTTAATCCTTTATTGTAACTGAGAGGCTGGAGCCCATTTCAGCCGACACTGGGTAGAGGCTCTGATCATCACAATTCACCAGAATATCACAGGGTCAACACATACAACTATTCACAGTCACATCTACACCTACTAGCAATTTGGAACAGCCAGTTAGCCTAATATGCATGGCTCTGGTCTGTGAGAGTAAACTGGAGTACCTGGAGGAAACACGAAAGAACATGCAACCTCCATATAAAAATGCACCCAGGACTTAAACTTAGGACCTTCTTGCTGTGCGGTGGACATGATTCTCACTACGCCACCATGTTGCCCTATATAAAGAAATAGATTTAAAAAATACTCTTCAAAGAAAGAAGAAGCATTGTCTAGGTGATGAAAGTGCACTTATGGACAGTGCTTAAAAAATCCATGTAGAACTACACCCTTGAGCTCTAGAGGCTAAATTATATCTAATAGCCTCATGGACACAATTCTTCAGTTTAAATTTCAGCAATGAAATGTGTCAGGCATTGAAAGCCACAAAGAGCCATAACTGAAGTGTGGTAATAGTTATAATGAGTCATCAAGTCATCACATGCATCAGTAGATGAGTGGTAGATAATAGGATGGTGTGTTTCACATTAGAGTTTCTATTCATTTATGCCTTACAAACCTCATGTTTATCAGAACATGCTGGTAATCAGGTATTTCTACTATTGACTCTGTGACTGAGTATAAATATAAACATAGGATCATAAGGATAAGTACATTGTGTGATCGGTGGTAATTGCTATGTATATAATCAGTGTTTAGCCTATGTCTAATGTACACTGTGGACCTTGTCTCATTGAAGCCAAGAAATGCAGCTATTATGCTGGACACCATATGTGCAAGCGCAATTAATATAATAAAATTTTCAAGTTTAGGTCATGAGGAGGCTGGAGCTCATCCCAAGCAACTCTGGGTGAAGGCAGAGTACACCCTGAAAAGCTCATTAGACCATCGTAGGGCCAACATAGACACAAAACCAATTATGCTCACATTTATAAACTCACCTTTATACTTTGGGGCAATTGAGAACATCCAGTTAGCTTAATGTACTTGTCATTGGACTGTGGGAGGAAGGCAGGGCACTGGGAAGAAACCATGGAAGCACGGAAAGAACATGTAAACACCACACAGACACGTCCTCACCAGGATCTTCTTGCTGTGAGGCCAAAGTACTAACCACTTGCCATGATGATGCCCACATAAACATCAAAGTAAACATTAATTAATAAAAGCATCCATAACAAGCCAAAAAAAAAGGTGTTCATTATAATATTTTCGATCTGAATGGAAATAAATGTTATGTTTCTGTAGTTTGTTGAAACAATGGCATGAAGCATATGTGCTGTAAGCAAGGCTAACAGCAATGAACCACTCCATAAAGCATGTAATCATCATGCCATTGTTTCAACAAACTTAAGCAGCATTACATTTATTTCCATCCAGAGTTGATCTCATTTCTCACCAAGGGTAAAATTTAACCACTCAATACTTCTCCAGCACATCCCAAAGACTCACAATAGGGTTAAGGTCAGGACTCTGGGGTACCAATAAATATGTGAAAATGACTTCCCATTCTCTCTGAACCACTCTTTCATCATTTGGGAAGAAAAAAGGGATGAAAAGTCATGAAAATCTGCTTATTCAGTACATTCAGATCATCAACTCACTTCATTTTATTAATGTTGCTGAGCTTTGACCTGACTGAAGCAACAATGCCATGGTGATTACATGCTGTGATCAAGAATAAATGCACTCTATGAAAATATTCCATGAAAGTGTGTGACTTGTTATTGTTATTTTTTTTTTGTTGTTTGGGCAGTGTATATCTCATGATAAACATTATCCAAGCAACTGTAAACTGGGTTTGGGGTGCTCAGGGAGGCTCAGCTGTTTTGCTGCCACCTGGAATTAGATCAGTTCTTTCTGTCATTAAAGAAACATCTGGGGAAGAAGAGAAATTAAATTTCAAATTGTGACGAACAGAGAAGGACTGAAATATCATATAATGAGCTTTGTGTGTAGGAATTCTACTGAGATTCTCTCTCTCTCTTTCTCTCTCTCTCTCTCTCTCTCTCTCTCTCTTTCTCTCTTTCTCTCTCTCTCTCTCTCTCTCTCCCTCCCTCCCCTGTTTACAGTAGTGTACAGTGGATATTATACGCTACCACTTTTGTCTAAAAGTGCTCCGAATAAAAAGAAGTAAAATATTATTACTTTATAATTTTTTGGTGAAAATGTGTTAAACAATGCTATTGTAGGCAACAAGAACCAAAAAACTAATTCTGACATGTATATTGAGGTAAAAGTATGGCTAATAAACAAAAATACTATACGGTAAACCATATGGTTTAAAGTTCATTCATGCTATGCAAAACAAGACAAAAAAACAAATTGCACACTTTTACTTTTTTTTGAAAAATTGTTTATTAGCCATTTATTTTACCTGAATATACTTGTCGGAATTATATTTTTGGTCCCCATTTCCTATAATTTCATTATTTAATATATTTTCACCAAAAAGTTATAGAGAAGTAATTTTTTTACTTTTCTTTATTAGGAACCCTTTTAGACAAAAGTCTAATAATCATATAATTTTAATTTGCTCCACTTTAACTTTGGTGGTAGCTATATCAGCTTAAAGGTGGGGGAAAGAGCTGGTATGGTTCATCAGTGTCGGTGGAATTAATTAATTAATTCATTCATTTTCTGAACCACTTATTCATAATTAGGGTCACGTGGAGGCTGGCACCCATCTCAGCCGACTCTGGGCAAGGGCAGAGTACACCCTGGACAGCTCGCCAGGCCATCGCAGGGCCAGTGGAATTAAGCCTGCTAAAATTTTAGTAACAATAATAATAATAATTTAACATGTTATTATTTTATAATTGTCACTGAAACTCTGCACTGACCCCACTGGCATCTCACACAATACCAAAATTGAAACATATGCTTAATAGTTTGAAATAAATGGGACAATCAATTTTAGCTAATTATTTTTTATATGCCAAATGACTTCTGCAGTGGTCAAACACACTGTATCATGCAGTGACTCTGAAGTAGTATGACCTTTAGTAGTGAAGTAGGTTGTGTCTCTGGGAAAGGCCTGCTGGAATATCATACCCCAAAGGAGCTGCTTCCACCCCCCTGATTGATGCCCATGTTAATAAGAAATGAGGAGGAGGATGGTGATCTTTATTTAATGGCAATGGTGTTCTTCCATTTTCTTGCCACTGAAAGAAGATCTACACTGATCTACAGTTCTGTGAGCTAGAGTAATGAGGACATTAGCATAAATGAACAAAGAGTCTTTAAACTTGCTGAAATACTGTCATCAGCTGCCTTACTCTTGTCATGTCTGCAATCCTCAGAATGGTAATGTTATTTACAAAAAATTATGATCCAGAGAAAAAATTAACACTGTGTTCTATCTATTGATAAAAAAACAATCTATGTCTTTTTTCATGAAAATGTAATAAATTTATAGCTATGCAAATAATAATGTACAGTATTAATTTGATATACTGAAACATTGTGGCATGTGCAAAACTTTGGTCAAGTACTTCACTAAATTAGTGATTATAGTGTGATTAGTACGTCCGCCTCACAGTAAGAAGATCCCGGGTGCTTGTGTAAGTTTCCTCTGTTCCTTGCAGAACATTTTGTTCCTGGGGTATTTTTGGGGTATCGTGCATGCACAGCATGCTGGAATTTCTTGAAGTTATTCATGATGGATTTTGGGGAATGTTTACACCTGAAGGCATAACACATCCACAGATGATAAATACCTTTAACATCTTAACTTTAGACCTCACCTTACCTTAACAACAGCTCTTTGCTCGTTGTTCTCATAAGTAAATTGAGACTTATTGAATCATTCCGAAAAGTTCTTAGGCATTTGGAAGGGTTAACTAAATATTTGAAAATTCATGCATTCATTTTCTACACCACTTAATCACAATTAGGGTCGCCAGAAGGCTGGCACCCATCTCAGCCGACTCTGGGCGAGGGCAGACCGTGAACAGCTCGCCAGGCCATCGCAGTGCATGAACACGCTGACTGCAAAGCAGCCTACTGTTTACGAAAGTCAGCAATTGTTCTTTTACATGCCTCTCACCATAGACAGTGAGACACATGGCTGGCCTTTGATAACCCAGTTAGCTGCACTGGGGTAAATATTTGCACATACCACACAATATTTGAATGAATACATTATTTAAATATCTGTCTTATCATTTGTATTAAAAAAGCTTTTAATTCATAACTGCAGTAGATTGCTGCTTTTCACTAAAAATGTATTGGAGCCTTTTCTTGTCCAAAGCCCCATCTTTGGAAGGAATTTTATGAAAATATAATTTTCATGCACACAACATATTGCAAAATTCTGCTAATAAACATACTAACAATCACACACAATTGATAATTAGCAAAACATGTAATTTAGAAAGGGGTCCCATACAGTTGAGTTCAGCCTTAAGCGATGTGTACTGAGACTTGGTTCTGAGAGCTTTTTTCTCATTTTAGAACTTCCGGCAAATTTAAATCATTTAGGATGCACAACTAGTAACTGAGACCACTCTATTGGTAGTGTCATTGCCTTTCCACTTCAATTATGGAACACTCTCGTTCCAGTCAAGAGCTCTCTTGAGACTTTTGAAAAGCCAAACTTGAAATCAAGAGGACTTCACACTTTGCAAAATAATACCATTTGAGGTAAACAAATAAGAAACATGTTAGTGAACACACTGTTCATTCATTATGACTAATACTTATTTAGTCTGACAGGAATGAAGCATCTCTCTCCAGTGCTATTTCATCAAGTCTGATCTTGTTGGTGGGGCTAGATGTTATGTTTGGTTGTTTAACACGTCAGCATCCCCCAGGAACAATTTACCATGTGCAGCAGCTCGTTCTGATCTCTACATGCATAATGTCTTTGCCATTTAGGCAGTGAGAGTTTTAGCTCTGCTTCATTGCAAGACAGAAGTGCTGACTCCGGTCACATTTTGACACTCATTGAAAAAATAGCATTCCCTATTTTTTAACCCCTTGTTATGGTTTAATATTGTTTAATATTGAAAGTTTAATATGAACTGTAAGTGAGCAGACACAGCACCTGTCACGGCAGATGCAAAGATGCAGAACTCACAGAAATGTTTTTTTTTATTAATAAACCCAGCTGGGGAATCCAATAACACAGTCCAAGCTCCAAGTCGGATGTGCATAGGTCAAACGATAGGACATGTAGAACATTAAAGGCAGTGCAAACTCACAGACATAAAACAGGCAAAGAAATTTTATATATGAGGCAGGCAATGCCACAGGTTAGGGGTCATAAGCACAGTCCAGTTGCACAGAGCAGTACATAAGCACAATCACTCATATGATCAGAGACTTTAAAATGGGTCTTTAAGCAGTAAGTTGTTAAATACCGTAACACTCTCCTGTCTTTTGCTCACGTTTTGTATACCTTTTTGAAACCACCCAAAATGGCACCAGGGAGTGTGTCGTTCACGTGACTGACAAAGACCGATTGGTTCCTGACAAGAACACTGGAGTGGAGACTGCCCTGTCAGCCTTAGATGAGAGCACTAGAGTGCAGGTCAACCTGTCTGCCTCTGATGATGCTGCAACATTAGTCCCCTCACTGTGCTCAGGTTTGGTGGTTGCCATGTAAGCCTCCTTGGGATGTGCAGGGTTGGAGGCTGCCATGTTAGTTTCCTCAAACTGCTCAGGGTTGGAAGTCATGTAAGCCTGCTCAGGGTGTGCAGAGTTGGAGGCTGCCATGTTCACATCCTCAGAATGTTCAGGAATAAAGGCTGCCAGGTTTGCCTCCTCAGAGTGATTGTGGTTAGAGTCTGCCATGTGAGCCCCCTCTGGGTACTGACCATCACTTCATTTATCCTCAATGAAGATAGCATAAGTTCGCCTTATACAAAGAGTCCATCCCAACCCTCAATATATACTCCATATCCCATTCCAGCTCAGAGTCTGACTCATGTTACTCTTCATCATTAGACTCATAGCTCTAACTGTCATAAGCTGTTCTGGTGACTTCTAGCAGGAATGCTGAAATGGACATTGCCTTATTAACCTCCATAGTGAGATCGGAGAACATAAAAAAACTCATAAATAAATAAAAATCCAACGGGAACCACTTCTCATCTCTTGGCTGGCCTGTGTGGAAGCAGATCTGCCTGGCATACAGCACTGTCTTGTAAACATATGGCAGAAAACTGTGACAGCACCAATATGAGGTGGTTTTAATTGTGCAAAGCAAAGGATAGCCTTAGAGAATTAAAAGCAGTCAACCCAACAAGGAGAGAAAACCATCAAACAAACAAATAAATCAAGATTCTGTTGCCCAAATTCAGCAATGCATTTAACACTGGTTCACAAAATGCTGTAATAATAGATTATAAAACCATGGTTGTTCATATTTCTCATTTAAAAAGGCATGGCCTTTAATTTTCTGCTTTAAGACTTTATATAAGAAGGTCCACCATGCAGAGTTGTTTATAAGTGGAAAAGAGATTATACTGTGCATAGATATCTAAACTAGCTTCTCTGTTATAAAAAGCCAGTGGCCCTCAGGGAGTTCTCACAAGGACACCTTCTTAAGTCTATTATTCTCTTTTTTGACATTCTTCCCTCTTCTTTATCCACCAAGGCCATTTTGAAAACCCACTGCTTTTATGTTCATATGAAAAATACTTCAAGTTCTATTGCCATGAGACGAGTTTACACTTGATTTAACAAACTTGTCATACCGAAGCTTGTCACACTGCCACAGAAAACTCCATTCCCATGTTTCTTCTCTGTGTTATACAATGACATCTTGGCATTAAAAAATGCTCTATATGATCTACCTCGAGAATGAGAACATATTTAAAAACGCATTGCCACCATAAGATAGAAAAGGTGTGTAACGTAATAATGCTTCCAAATTAGTTATTTGTGAAAGAACAACCAGCTATAAATTCATTAAAATGCTTCAATCACACAACCAGCAACAGTCAGTGTTTGTGTTACAAAACCAAAATAGCATATAACTTGCTTCTGGCGATTCATAATTAGTTACTGTGTTTAAATAAGAAATGACTGATGCTGTCTAATTGTGAACTGCTGTTTCCAGAGTCCTAATTTTTTTATCTACACAGTATCCAATCTTGGGCGGCACGGTGGCGTAGTGGATAGCATGTCTGCCTCACAGCAAGAAGGTCCTGGCTCGGGCGTTTCTGTGTGGTGTTTGCATGTTCTCCCTGTGCTTGCGTGGGTTTCCTCTGGGTACTCCGGTTATCTTCCACATAGGATAATTGGCTGTTCCAAATCACCCCGAGGTGTGAGTGTGAGTGCAAATGGTTGTGTGACTG
>JBCNYG010000025.1:28035746-28066172 GCA_039654305.1 Porochilus rendahli
ACACACACACACACACACACACACACACCGGGTGTATAGATAGAGAGAGAGAGATAGAGAGAGAGAGAGAGGGAGAGAGAGAGAGAGAGAGAGAGAGAGAGAGAGAGAGAGAGAGAGAGAGAGGTTAATGTTCCGGTCAGCTTTAAGTTAAAGAATTTGCTTTCTTGAATAGTTGGTGCTTTTTTTAATTTCCAATAATTTGCTTGTACTTTACTAGTTTAAATCATAAAGTGTGAAATATATTAAATAATATAAGTTTGTTCATAAAACAAAGATTTGCATAATAACAATTCATTAATTTTTTTTATCCGCCAAATCCTACTCGGGTCACAGGGAGGCTGAAGCCTATCTCAGTTGACTTCTATAGAAACGATCATGTCTTCTTTGATAACCTCACTGATGTTAATCAGGCAATTTTCTTTGAGGCAGATCTCAGATTCCCAAAAACCAAACACGTTCTTTACAATTTCAACCTCCAGTCACTTATCCAGGAGTTCATTCAAAACTGAAAAGCCTCCCACTGATTTTCTGTTGCCTTTATGGAGGTTATATACACCATGGATTTAAAATAATGACATGAGAATTTTTCCTGTGAGAAATATCTGTATTGTGTGTCATCACAGAGAGACTGTTACATCTCTAATGAGCTCGAGACATATTTTAAAAAGTGAGGAGGAGGTGTATAGTATAATAAAAATAATGATAATAATAACAATAATCATCATCATCATCATCATACTTTATTCATCCGAGACAAAATTGTGCAATAATAATAATAATAATAATAATAATAATAATAATAATGATAATGATAATGATAATGATAATGATAATAATAATAATAATAATAATTATTATTATTATTATTATTATTATCATTATTATTATTATTATCATTATCATTATCATTATTATTATTATTGTTGTTGTTGTTGTTGTTGTTGTTATTAGATTTTTTATTTTACTTTTCACAGATCACTGTCGTGGCGTCTGACTCAAAATCATCTTGAACACAGCCAGAAGAAAGTACCGTCACTGACCACAGGAGGGCTTTTTTCTCCACACATACGGGGTTTGTAATTCTGCAACTAGTATGTCAGATGTAGTGGAGGAAAAAAAAAAGAGGAGGAACCTCTTAAATACCCCACTGACATTGCTTGCAAATACTCAAGCAAATATATCCAGACAATGGTGGTTATGTGTTCTAAAACCCCCACTGATAGGGCTAAAAGATGATTACCACATTGTGCCTGAAGGTATACATTAAAATAAATGTTAAATAAATAAATAAATAAGATAACACCAAAATCATTGCGCACAATATATAATGGCTTGGTTATTTCACAATTAATAAAAACTGATTTAGCATTCACATATAACGTGATATATCAAAATATTACTAAATACACTTAATGATTTCAGTTTTTGTGCTAGTCCAGTAGTGACTATAGGGGTTGTGAAATAACAGTAATGGAAATCTATATGAGTATATAGAGCTAACAGAAGAGTCGTTCATTTTCAGTATTTGCACACACATTCATCCACTCATTTCTAAATAGAGTCACTTTAATGTAGCCAGTTCACCCACTGGCCTATTTTAGGGAACCAGTTAACCTAGAAATATCTTACGTAAACATAGAAATATATGTCAAAGCTCACACAGACACATTCAGCTCAGGTTCAGACTTTGTATCCTGGAGCTGTGAGGTGGCAAATATATTCACTAAAGGAAAAATAAAAGTGGTTTTGTATGTTTCATGCACACTTCTGTACACAAAATATTCCAGTCAGATGATGAGGTTATGCTCATTATAGGGAAGCTCATGAGGTTAAACTCCGACAGTACATTAGAAGATTTTGGTAAAAGTAAAACACGTCTATGAACGAGTCCCTGTGCCACAGTGTATAAATAACTTGAAATAACAGTAGAGAGATGGGTCTAAAAGACCCATCCTTCACATGTGTGGCTTTATTTACCTGTAAATGCTAAGACAGATAGAATTCATTATTATGCAGTGTTGGTCCTTTTGAAAATTTGTTTAGCTGTCTTTACAGATGACTGAAGTCTTTGCTGGTTGGTGAAGTTAGACTGACGAAATGTCTCCCACCTAGCCATCTAAATCTGAATCGCTTTTCAGCTTACAAGATGCAAACATCCATCTATCCATGTCCGTTCAATTCCCTCGCTCTGCTCCCTCCTTTAATGATAGGCTCTAGCTGGAGTGCCTGGTGAGATGCTCTGTCTACAGAAAGTAATTTATGTAACCAATCAAGCGCTCATTTGTCAACCATCACTCTTCATTTGAGTGACTGCAGGACACCCGTGCTGTGGTCTCTGGGGTGTTGACATATGTTGTTTTGTTATTTTGATTGCAATTAGTGGATGTGTCTGAGTAATAAAGGATGGTGGAACAGGGCCATGGCAATATGGTCATCTTACAATGACAGAGATAGATAGACAGATCAGAAGAAGATTACTTAACATTACACTAATGATGTACACTTTTACACAGCAGCTAGAGCTAAAGGACAATGCACAAGGACATGCTGACTAAACTTTCTCTCTTTTGCACTGGGGTGGCATGCACTAAATTAACAGCTGCATCAACAATACTGCATTTCAGAAATAATAATAATTTAAAAAACAACGTCTTCAGTGAATTTTAATCTGTGCATCAATGTAATAAATGCTATTAACCATAATCCCACACTTTAATGCTGGTAGATTGAAATGAAAATCCTCTTCTGGTGCATAGCTTCTTTCTTCTCCCCTCCTTTTCTGTCGTTTTCCCTTCTTCTCTGTGCCTGACTGACTTCTTATTAGCTAGCCCATATTTCTCTTCAAAAGCACAGATGCCAATAACCTCACTCTGCCCCCTAAATGCTAAATTATTATTATTAAAGTGTGATTGACGGGCCCGCTTATTAATTATAATCTTGTGCACATATGCAGGGTGACAGTAGGAGAGGAAACGGCTTTGTGTGCCAAGGCGCTACCACACAGAAGCTAATTTGCTCTGACACACTATCAAAGCGGGCACATCAGCCCTCCCATGGCAGCTCCTATAGGAGGCACATGCGTTTTAAGGGGGCACGTGCAGCATGGCAGCAAGATCATGCTCTCTCTCTCTCTCTCTCTTACACACACACATACACACACTCTCTTTTTTCTCAATTGAAACAACAACAACAAAAAAGATCAGTAGTATGAGAAGATTGCATACACCCTATCCAAACATGATGATGCTATGTACCATTTTACTCACAGAAAAAATTGTATGATGCAAATATCTTCCTGTATCTTTGAAGAGTTTGTAATTCAACATTGTGTACATGGGTGTATCCCAAATAACAGCAATAACAGTATGCTACCTTTTCCTGTAATATCTAAATAATAGAAGCCATTGGTGTAATTATTGCATGAATGAATGTTTGCTCAGTTATGAATATTTCTGTAATGAATGTGCCCAAGCTCAAGACTGTCATCAAGTATGAAACCCTGACATAAACTTCTCATTGTTTTAGTATCTAGGATGTATTTTTATGGTACTCGTTAACATAAAGTGACAATGTTTGAGCTGCTAAACTAAAAGAGATGCTATATTGAGCATGCACCCTTGTAAGCAGTTTGTTGAGTCCCATGTTTGGGAAAGCACGAGGAGAGCTGTGACTCACTAATGTAATTTGTAAAGATGCTTTGTAATACACTTAAGACATCCTTATAAAACTTTACCTGCTGGACTTTTACCACTCTTAGGAATGAAGGGTCATTTGTGTGAAATAAAAGTCAAGCCAGTTCTTATCGACTCCATCAAGTGAGTGAGTGGAGGGTAGGTTTATAAAGGTAAGAGACATGGGGAGGGAGAGAAGTGTGTGAGTGGATGTGACTTAGTAGGCCATTTATCAGCTTTAAATGTAATTTTTATTACTGTTAAGATGACCGTTGAATCAACACAATCAGGGAAGAGTCCTTGTAATCCTGTACTTTATAACAAAGCATGTCCTTTAATAAGTTTACAATCTAAGGTACATAGATAAGGTAACGTGTCCAACATTTCTTTTATTCACTTCTACCTAAAATAAATGTGCAAATGTTTGCATAACCATTTCCACAAATTAAACTGAAGACTGAAGAACCAATCAAGCAAACATCATCCAGTACAGTACATACAGTCGCAGCACAGCCATGGATGAAATTCACCTCAAAAGCTGAACAATAGGGGGCACTAAAACATCATGCTTCCTAACAGACAGGTAAAGTAGTCCGAGTTAAAAACCTTTTCACACACAAACACTCATACACACATACGAGACAGAGCAGGTGGATTTCAACATGCCACACAGAGACTTGATGATGAATTATTGCTGTCATTTACAATAGATATACTATAACGCTTCCTGATTTTCACTAGTGCATCACCTTACTGCCTGATAAACTGTTACTACAAGCCATTATCCTGTAAAGGTACAGCATGTTTTCTTTTTGTTTTTTTATGCAGCTCAGTAACCTCCAATATTATTAATGTAACAGAGATGGTATACATTTGGTAAAGTTGACATTTGGCACCAATAAAAGTGTGATGCTCTTTCTGAACTAACACTTTCATACAATATTAAATCATTCTTAGGAAGCCAAATACACACACACACACACACACACACACACACACACACACACACACACACACACACACACACACACAGACAGTTGTGCTCTAGCTCTGTGAGGTGAAAAATAGGTAACCTTAGAACAAGGATCTGTACATGTGTGTTAGTATTTGAAGCCAAATGTCTATCAAACGGCATTTTTAATGGACTAAAAGGACTTAAGAGATTAAATTGAAACCCTCTGAAGACACTCAGCTCAATTTATCAGCATGACAATTCATTCAAACGGGCCAGGCTAAGCTCTATAATTTCTCCATCTCACTGCTTTCCACTCTCACTGCATAAATGGACACCTTGCACTAGTCTTTACCTTCACATTCATCAGGCCCTACAAACCGCCCGCACTATATGATCCCAGAGACCGGTACATTGTTCCGTTTCATAATGCCTGTATGTATATTTCAAATAAAATAAAACACAGCTGCTATTTGAGCAGCCACCTCACTCTAGCAAATGGAGTTCAAATTGCTTCAAATGAGGGAAGAAAAGTGAGGGGAGAAGAAAAAAAAGGAGGGGAAAAAGAGGAGAATTTCTTGCTAGAAAATGACTAATAGCTATTTCTGCTGAAAACCGTGCAATCATGTCGGACTATTCAAAAGGAGAGGGTGCCTAATTTGCCAGTGCATTTTTCTCTCCATTGTACTCCCCTCTTGCAGTCTTCTCCCTTTCTTCCGGCTCCACTTGCTCCACTCCTCCGCCTTCCAGCCGTCATCCCCCCTCTCGTTCTTCTCTCTAAATGCAAAGATGTACCCAAGGGCAGTGTCGGATCATGGTCAATCACAGTGCACAGATCTGCATATTCAGTGAGTCATAAATCTTCTATTAGCTGTTCCATTCTACCTGCCTCCTGACCCTTATTTCTCCAAGAGATCGAGGTCTTGAGGAGACAAGGACAAGCTAACTTCCTCCTCTTTCTCTATCCCTCTGTGAATGACACTCAGTCCAAGTGCCATATATATACTTCCTGGGATTCACAAACCAATAACTGTTAACATACTGTATCCTGTCTGAAATTTGAGCACTGTTTTCATAATCAAAATCAAACAAAGAAATATTATATAAACACACACTGTGGGTACATGGATATACTCATATTAGTTTTCCCCATTCCTGTACTCTTTTTTTTCCTCCCACAGTCCAAATACATGCACAGTAGGATAATCGGCTGTTCCAAATCACCCCAAAGTGTGAGTGTGAATGGTTGTATGTGTATTGGCCCTGCCATGGCCTGGCAAGCTGTCCAGGGTGTACCCCGCCCACGACTCGAGTCAGATGAGAGGGGCGCCAGCCTCCCCGTGACCCCAGTTAATTGGCTTATAAAATGAGTGAATTAATGAAATTGACCCTAGTTGTGAGGATGAATGGTTTGAAAGGATGAAAGGGTGAATGTTTGTGTGTTAGCCTTGCAATGAACTGTCGAGCTGTTCAGGGTGTACCCAGCCATCGTTCAGAGTCGCCTGAGATAGGCTCCAGTCCTTAATAGACTTACGTTATTTGGCAAATGGATGGATTGTAATAAATAGTACAGGATTTTTTCACCAAGCTGTACATTAAAATGAGATCTTAAGGTGGTTTCATTAGGACAGCCCCAAATTTGGGAATGCCACTGTGCCTTTAGAATTTGTTTGTCATCCATCCTGCTTCACCCACAACAGCAAAGACTTTAATTTCACATAATGAAAACAGGAGCTAGGCAACTGCATCCAAATAGCTATAGATCAGTACGATAAGATTAAGTTATGATTAAGTAAAGAAGTCAAGCTCCTTGTACTTCTTTTTGCCTGATCATGGTCTACCTGATGGTTAGGCAAAAGCACAAGATGTCCTAAGATGACAGAAGACACAACACACACTATTAGACCTCAGCTCTCCTTCAGGAGTACAAGATGTGCAGTAAGGTGTAAAAAAGTATCAGCAACTCTTTAATGAAGAGAAATAATAAAAAAATTGCTGCATTTTTCATGTGTCTGAAAATGTCTTCTCACATTGAGATACTCTCTGATAATGTGAGAGTAAGAAGGTGAGAAAGAGAACCATCAGCGATGTGCAAATTAGAGGTGGTAGTTAGATTATCCTTCCACATCTCCTATTTTTTAAGCAATTGTTCACCCAGTGCAAAATGTATGCAAATGTAAGATGGCAAAGAGAAGGAGCCTTTGGAGTGAAGGGAATTGTGAGACAGTGGAAAGAAAGGAACAAGAGAGAAAAAGAGCTGTGAATGCTGTGGAATTTTCTATC
Organism: Porochilus rendahli; assembly: GCA_039654305.1. Lineage (NCBI taxonomy): Eukaryota > Metazoa > Chordata > Actinopteri > Siluriformes > Plotosidae > Porochilus > Porochilus rendahli. Next base: position 28,042,653 of record JBCNYG010000025.1, read on the forward strand.
GACCGCTCATAAATTCGTGGTGGAGGGTGCACAGTGAATGCTATAACAACTTGCCTTGCCAGCCATCAGCGCAGCGTTTAACGGTAGGGAAAAAGCCTCTGTGACAGCAGCTCTCCACATTCATTATTTAAAGCAGAACTTCATGCACCACACAGCAACGTGGGACAGCCACGGAACGGCCGCGGTACGGCCTCTTAATGATCCTACAGGCCCGCTGTGAAAGGGAAAGGAGTGGGAACTGAAGAGAAAGGGGTATGAGGGGAAAAAAGTGAAAACTTAGACAGCCAGTAGAGAGAGGGAGAAAGAGTGAGAGAGAGAGAGAGAGAGAGAGAGAGACTGAGAGAGAGAGAGAGAGAAAGAGAATGAAGGCTAGCCTGAAATAAAGTGTAACACCTCAGAAGAGAGGGATGGATGGTGCAGGAAGAGAAAAGTAAAGAAGAGGCGAGATAGGGAGGGAGCTTCAGTTTCTTTGTCTGTGTCCCATAGAGATGACATCAACATCATTCTTCATATCGTCACATCCATAACTCTTTTTATTGGCACTCTTATTTATGATGTTATCCCAATGCTGGGTTAATAAAACACAGGTAAGAAGAGACCAGGGCCGGGAATGAGACCGTCCACAATTTAGCGCCTCCATTTTTCATTTATTCATTTAACTAACAAGGCAGCTCCAGGCTTAAGAGCAGGTTTGATGTATCAGCCAAGTTTTCCCAGCAGGCTAAGCTTAGTCAGGCCTTTTTCTTCTTCCTTTTTACTGGCAAAATGCTGGGGAAAAAGTTTTGAGGGTTAGTAGTGAGACAGCCCTGGAGGGGTATGACAGTCCAAGAGTAACCTTTATGTTCCCTATACTCCAGCAGCTAAACACAACAGAAGCGAGAAAAGAAGAGAGAGAAAGAAAAACAACAGCACCCTGGAAAAGCTTATAGTATTTATGAGGAGCATTTTAAGTCTCTTTATATTTGCTACCTGTATGTATATGTACTTATATATTTACCTCCTTGTTATTGTTGTGGATGTGCATAAAGTATAAAGTACAAATCCAGAATCTGAACTGGTAAAATGGATTAATAAGAGGACAAGTCATCCATAAAAAGGAGGCAATCATTTCATTTAATGCTCCTTTAATTGGTTAACAGTGCACTTTGAAAGCAGCAATTACTCTATTTATGAAAGAAAATTATCTCTTTCTTTCGGCCTCTCTTTCTGTCCCTTGGCATTCAGTGGCCTTTTGTGAGGTCAAGCGTTGGCATTAAGTGTGACATTTGGCTGAAATCTATTTAAAAAAAGAAAAAGAAGAAGAAGCTCCTGCCTGCTTGAGGTCAAAGTTCAGATACTACAGTCAGGTCTTGTGACCCAAACAAAGAGATGTAATACTAGAGGAGACATTTTACTACAGACAAATAACTAGCATTGCTGTTTAACCATGGCAACTTTGGTCCCAGTAACTGTTGAAATCCCTGTCTTTCACACATTTATACATACAGGCTACGCATATACCCGTACATGAATGTCGTACCTGACAAGGTTTGTCTCATTCATCCCACTCACATTACACATTATATCTTTATAACCATAATCACATGTCTGGCTTCACGGGTGCTGTTACTATGACTGTGTCTGTATTCTTTTTTTCTTTCCTTAGTTTGGGGTCAAAGTTCAATCTAAACATGTTTTCTCTCTATCTGAAATAAAATCTGTCAGTAAACGTGGACTCATATAGACACATGCTGACTTATGACTTTGTGAGAGCTGGGGTTCTGTGGTCATATTACCTTGTAGTCCCCTCAGAAATGAGTCAAGATCGGAAATGCTCTTAGTCCAACCTCTGCAGAGAAAAAGCACCTAAGGAGAAATAGAGTGGGGGGGGGTCTAAATCCTTGGCTATATACCTGCTGTTTTGCATAAGTCAGGCATCTGGTTAAGGGTGAGGAGAGAGCTCATAACTCTTGGAAGGCTGATATAAAATCCGTATGCATGTAGATGTATGTGGACAGTAATGGATTACCTGGCCCTGCTTCCTCTCCCAGCTCGGTCTGCCTTGGCTCAGCCCACCGACCCCGACTGTCTGGAATGTGACAAGATAGCAAGAGGCTGCCAGGGCTGCTGCAAGGCCTGATTTATCTCACCTTACTCTGACGGATGATAAAAATGTCAGACCATGATGTTTGAACCGGGTCGGCAGCCGGAAGACCTGCCCGAGAAAACTGTGAGCCAAAGCCGGACCTGCTGACAACGTACACACACGTGTGCAAACAGAGGATGCGTGCACCTTTTCAATCACTTGTTCGTACAATCTGACCTCACCCAGAACTCTGTGTGATCCCGTCATTTTTCTAAGCCTGCTGCCTAAAATAACTCACAGGTGTAGCACCCTGGCCCATCTTTTACAGCACTGGTAACATCAGTCTCCTAACACAAACACACTTTATAGTCAAATATTATATCAGAATGCATGAAAGACCAGAGCTGTGTGCATAATCCTCTAGAGCGTTTTGTAAGTGATGACAGACAATTTATTAATCCTGTGAAAAGGTAATAATAGCCATTAGAGACTATTTCAAATGAACTTACAATTGCACATGATCATTACTTTAATAAAGTCTTATAGTCTCATCTTTCCCTAAATTTAAAATGGGAGATGGGAAAGAAAGTAAAACAAATAGAACAACTTTGACAGGCAGAGTAAGCTAGACAAAACTGAGAGAGAAAGAAAGACGGGGTGGGGGGTGGGGGGGATAAAAAGGACAGAGCCTTCTTGGCAGCAGGCCAAAGTCCACAGACTGTGTCCACGACAACGGAGGGATGAGCCTTTGAAAATCAACCATCCACCCAATTATGTCCTCCTGAGGCAATTATGTCCAATGACACCAGCTCTGCCCAGCTCAACACTGCTTTTCACCAGCTTTAATTACACATGCTAATGCCCCACATCAGTGACATCACTATGCCTGTCTGCGCCAGAGGAAGAGAAATTAATTTAGAGTAACGCAAGTTTAAAAATTCTATATGCTATTGCAAAGACAGAAAAAGAGGAAGGGAGGGAAAGGATTATGCATCACAAAGGTGGGTATGCATGTGCCTAGCAGGCCAGCTGTGCAATAAAGATGTAACATAGCCGCAGACAGGCCCGGCTCACAGTTTTAATGTTATTTAAAAGAAAAATATGCCAGCGTGACAGTTTAACACTGATTGATAGGGCTGCTAGTGTAAAGCAGATAAACAAGCAGGTGATGGATTTGCCGCTATCCGAGTGAAGACATTATGGCGGGTGCAGAAGCCGGTGCCAGACACCTATGAGCGGTGGGTGGCCGGAGGTTAGCCATTTTGTGCCCACTCAGTAATGCTGCCTTAATCGCTCCCTATATTTCCAGTTAAAAAGGAGGCTTAATGAGCCAGTTTCACAAGCCCAGAGAAACTGATTATTATCTGAGAGTTCCTACTGAGTTGGTGTTTGTCCAAGTCTCTCTCTCTTCCTCTCTCTCTCTTTCTCTCTCTCTGTCTCTCTCTTTGTGCCTCCCTCATGAGTGCTTTCTCTCAGTAGATGGCACTGTTGTCTTTTCCGTGAAGCATTTTGAATCACACTCAAGCTCAATGCCAAGCGTGTCCATGACAGCATATTCTCTCCCTCCTGTCCTTATCATGACTGTCTGTGTGTGTGTGTGTGTGTGTGTGTCTGTGTGTTCGTGTACGCGAGTTCAATTGTTTATAGACTTTAGATTCTCCAAACTATATAGCAGAACTATATACAGTCAGTTCTATTATTATTAGAACCCTTGGTAAATATGGGTAAAGAGTATTATGAATCAATATCTTATTGGGTAATTAGCTTAACCTTGCACTAAAATAGGAAAGTAATTTAGCCTTTTTCATATATTCATTCATTCTGGACAGCTCACCAGGCCATCGCAGAGCCCTTTTCTAAACTAAACTAAAATAATAATAAAAAAAAGATAAATAAATAAGAAAATGAGTCATATGTCACAATTATTGACACTCCTGCATGCAATAAAACAAAGCCCCATTTGCCAACATTTGTGTGATTTATTTTTGACAACCTAGCTAATGTTGTCTTCCAGATTAGTCTGGGTGTACATATTAAAGTACCTACCTCTCCCTGGACCAGCAAAACACTAAACATACAACCTACACTGTCACGCAGGGATAAGCGCAGGAGTTAAGATGGAAATGAGTGTCTAGGGATGAGGAATCACAAATGGAAATTTAAAGCAGTAAGTAAACAATAAAGACCCGAACATGCTAGACAGTCGTCCATTTAGGAAATTTCAGGATCCATTGTAGCAAAGGAATGAAGAAAACATGAGAAAATGTAAATCCATTCCTCCTCCTCTTGCAGACTTTGTACATAATGGAGATGGTGGATGGACTCTACATCTTTATTTATCTACATCCTGATACAACACATTTTATATTCATACACAACCCACACAAGCAAGGAAGAACAAAAAAGCAATAAATTTGTGCTTTATGTATATCCATAAATATTAGACAAATTATTACAGAGTGTTTTTGTGTGTGCGTTCGTGTTCATTTTAGGTGTGTAAACATACAGCTCTGAGCGGTTCTGCATGTGTGAAACCTGCAGGCTGCAAGGAAGCAACTTTTCAGGAGGCACAGGCACAAACTGTGAAGAGATGGGCTTAATTAAAAACCACATGAATATGCATGAGACACTTGTACCGTTCCAGTAATTACATATTGAAAAAGGTTTCATGAGCTAGGGAGGCACTGGCAAAAGTATTCTTAAGTGATATCTAATTCCAGCACAGCACAAAGCGTGCAGATACAAGAGACAAAACAACTAAAAATTTTAAAGAGTGTAGGAAGTGGTGAGGAATAAATACAAAGTAGAGAACCATTTTAAAATGGTAATCCATTATAAAGTGAAATAAAAAAATGATAAAAATACTGATAGTACAAGCTAGCCAGTTTCAACAGTGCTTAACTAAATGTCATAATCTGACCTTCTTTCCCAATTATATTAATAAATGACATGGCATAAAGCTTTAAAACCATAAATCATTCATCATCTCCAACATCTAGGCATCAAATGAAAATGTCCAGCACAAATGCAGTCACGGCGTAACCATGGGGGCAATACTTCAACAACACAGAAAATTGAAAATGACAATATTAGCTTAAGATGTGATAATGAGCATCTCCATGGGAAGTATTAGTGTCTCTGATCTTAAGTGACATACAGGGGGAGAGAAGGGGTGGGAAAGTGGAGAGAAAGTGAAGAGAGATACAGAGACATAGGGAGATTCGGAGAGGGGGAAGTGAAGGAAGGGAATTGCAATGGCAAGTATGATAGGATGGTTAATCACCACTTTGCCTGGCTAATTTTGAGCCCCCATGGTAACAAAGCATGTTTTATTCAAGCAATTTATTAGCTCCCGATCTACTCTGGCACTTACCACTTAAGAGCAGCAGTGTAGAGGGTCTGCAATGCGCAATATTTACCAAAGATCACTGGAGAAGATCACAGGCCTTGACCAGACATCTATAAATGTCTGATTCATTAAAATATATAAAAGGTCAGCTTCTGTATACTCTTCTACCAAAAAGTTTTTGCATATCTATATATAATTATACAAAAAGCTACACAGATTAACTTTGTTAAGAGAAAACGCTCACAATGAGGACAAGCACACAAGAGAAGAGGTGAGAAACGAGAATAATTTGGAGTATATCTGATGATTACAGTGGGCCTCTCCATTTCACCACCTTCTATTTGTTTACTCCACCATGGTTTGGCATGATATAACAGATGCTTCCTGCTTTATTTCACCCAAGTCTAGATATTAGATCGAGTCGTTATTACTGAGTTTGTTTTGTTTTGGGTGTACTGAACTTCTGTACCAAATGCATTGACCAAAAATAAAATCTACAATTATTGCATTCCACAATATGACTAACCATGATAGTTTACTGTGTGTATGTGTAGTTATGACTGTAAGGGCTATACAAGTACTAAATTGTGAAAGAAATGATGATATAGCTCTACATATTATTGGGGCTACACATTAGTTTTGCTTATACTAAATAAGCAAGAGACTAATTAAAATAATTACCAAAAGCAAAAAAAAAAAAAAAAAAGAAGAAAAAAAAAGGCATGTGCACAATGAGTTGTTGCAAAAACTTTGTGTTAAAGAATTGATTTTCAGTGTACTGTAAGTAAATCGCACTGGAAAGGTTCACAGCTGTGCATGCAATATACTCATGACACAACTTAATGAACAGGTAAAACATTGTTGTAAAAACAGTAATTAGTGAGGTAATTAGATTTACTAAAGTAATTATAAAGAAGCAGTAATTGTATCTCTTGAGCAATATTTTAAGCACATATTGCAAAGTTTCCACATCTGTGAAATTTCCAGTTGGAACATTTAATATTGTTGGACATTACACATAATGCACACATAATAAACATAGATCTGCTGTTATCGAAATGTAGAAAAAGTCAGTGTATTGAGAAAATAACACACACACACACACACACACACACACACACACACACACACACGTGCGTGCACACACAAAACAGCATGTGATAAAGAACGGAGAAAGTGGAGATGATGGGTTGGGGACAGCAGCATCAGGCAGGTTACTAATGGCTCCCAGTGCTGTGAGACACAGGCATTATGCAGAAACATGCTGGCCATATGGAAAAGACAATGAAGTACAGTAATTAAAACAGAAGAAAGAGACTGAAGCACTGTGCCATAATTAGAACACTGATTAATCAGCTGATAATTTTATCTTGATTAATGTTCCTGATTTTCACTTCATATTGACCTGAGCCAGTTGGGTATGGTCCAATTAAATTTGAATTAAGCCATAGAAAATTCCTCATCAGAAAAGAATGTCACAGGACACTGTTGAAAGCATAAGTGTTTTACAGAGAGACATTATATATAACAGCTTAGAAAAGGTTAAAAAATCTATTTTCATTTTATTAATTTTTCTTCACATTTGAAGTGTTCAAAGATCATACTCAGCTATACTTCTGATGGAAATTATTAAGTGGTATATGTGATATAAGTGGTCCATGCTTTCATTAACTTGGACGTTGTTTTGCATGAGTCCTGTTCCTCATACAATGCTTTACATACAAAAGATATATAAAGAGTTGGGCCCTCACCCACTACAAAATATAAATAAATGTAAAAAATTTAAAACCTCACAAACTGCAGTAGAGGCAAGCAGCAGTTCCAATACAGCCCGACTCCCCGGGTGGTTCCTCTCAACACTGGCCCCTATGACACCAACCCCTCCATCACAGCCAAAACTAATCTGCTCAATATTACACAATGGCAGGTGCATTTATTCTGTCAATTAAGAGGAGAGGAAAGAAACAGTTGGGTGGCTAAATGAAAAAGCTGGCTTCCTCTCTTGTGGCCGCCCTGCATGGTGATCGAGTCCAGTTCAGGCCTGCTGGCTGGGCTTCAGCTGACTGGCTGGCCGCCAGCCCCTACAGAGTCACTTTGGGCAGGGTCTGCCAGCCATGCCAGTCTGCCAGAGACTCTTCCAGCAAAGTTAGTGGAGGGCACCGCTACTGTCACCAAAGCCCCAGCAGACTCGACCCACTGTGTCATGTTAATTCGCTCAGATCTATTTAAAAGCAGGGTGACAGCTCTGTTACAGATGAGGAGGTGGCAAGGGCAGCTGCTCCCCTTCCCCAAAACACACACATGTTGTGGAATGCAGAATTTGTATTTTTAAAATTATTTTTTGTTTTGTTTTTGTTTACCTAATGTACTTTTATGTTTATTCTGAGCGAGTGTCTGCGTTAACAGAAACTTCGTTGTCAGTTGACACATGTCGCATGGTCAGTTTACAGACAACCTGGTAATGCTATTTAATATCAAATCTTACCAAGTTTGGGTGAGGAAAAAAAAGGTTCACTGCATGAAGCCTCCATTATATCAAGCCAAATCAGGATGAAGTAAATAAAGAAATAAAAGAGAGTGAAATTGAGAAAGCAGCAAAAGGCCCCCTGTAATCTTCAGATATGAGGTTTGCTAAATTACCATGTGGTCTCCAGTCGAGGGAGGCACACCACGGGATATCTCATCGACACGGCCAGAGGAAAATAAATAAATAAATAAAACCACCGAAAGCTAAAATTCATCTGCAGCAGTCGAGTAGGGGAAAGCTGGGAAGAGATCCAAAATTTTGCTCACCAGTTTATATGCAATGACCCACTCCTGATGGGGGCCTCTGAGCTCATCTAGGCCCCTTTATCCTCTCCCTGGTGGGACCCAAACACCATCAAGGCTGGATTGTGCTTGTAATTGACCATTAGAGAGCCAGGTACAAATCATTCAGCTATCTCCCTGAGACAAACACAACAACAGCCACACAACATGACAACATTCCATTAGTGCGGCATTTAAGAGGGCTTACGATCCGATATTGATTGAATGTGACAAGCAATGTGCAAATATCCATAAACATTTGCTTGGCTTTCGGCATCTTCCATTGTTAGGTACTTTCAATTTGCTCTGGAGTGTAAATCAAACCTAAAGTGGCAGATGACACTTTTTTCTATTCAAATGTTCGGGAATCTTATTTCTTCAGAAGGGCCATGAGCGCTGGTGCCATGTTTCCTTCAGACGCTTAAGTTTAATTACGTGGAAACCTTCCTTTCTCCAGGCCATGGCACAGAAATGTTTTGACAAGTAAGTATTCATACTGACAACATTGCTGAGGAATTATTTAGGATGAATAGAATAGAACAGGGCAGATAATATTAGCCCATTAATAAGAGCAAGTTGCTCTGCTGCTCTGATATTCAATGTTGTGCAAGCGATAAAATAAATGATTATTAGGCTATAAAACCTGCACTAATTTAATTTAGACCTTGGGATTCCAGTGCACTGTTAGCCCCTGAAATAGCAGAATAGTTACTGATCCAATAAAATCCTGCAACATGAAATAAATAAATATGTGAATAACTCTGGGTTTGACATAAGCTGACAGCATTGAATAGGAAATTAGCCACAAAGCCGTGGTAAAAGTCTATTACTGGGTTTGGTATCTGTTTAGCAGCCATATGATTGGATTTGACACATCTGCGAACAGGTGCACATTTATCTCCTAAGTAAAATAAAGTGACTCATTGCTCGTTTCAGTGCTGGTATTTACCAAAAATGAAGCAAGCATTCAATAGGTCTTAAATTTCTATTTCAAAAGGCAAGAAATAAGTCAACTAAAAAGAAAATATGTAAATTTCTATTAGTGCAGTACTACAGCTCAATCCTAGTCCACATTTTGCACAGTTTATGCAAGACCTTTTTTCCCTTTGTGGCCTTTTTGATATTCTAATAACAGGCGGTGAGCTGGACGCAGGTGTGGTGTTCTGGGCAATAACAAGGCCTGAATAATTACTGCCGCCATATCCATAACAGCCCCAAACCTCCGAAGTGTGTTCAGTCTGTGGAGCCACTTCTTTGCAGTGCACAGAGCCGTCTCTCCGATGGTAAATGGCAGAACTGGGATCTTTTCCAGATTTAGTGATGCCCAGTTAAAGGGAAATAAAGCTGGCAATCCTCAAGAGGACTCTCTAATGTCTCTGTTAATTGTGAGTTATGGGTAAACATTGCAGGCTTGCTGAGGTCAGACCTGTCAGCAATAATACTTTTCAGAAAGAATTTATGAGATCGCCCTGTTTATTCCACTGTTACAGGAAGTAACAGAAGGAATTAGGCACAACCTGCTGTTGTCATTTGTTTTGGCTGTTGTTTGGTTGTGTCATTCGTTCTTCCTCTTACGTCTCGATTCGTGTTAAACCTAAAGAGCTACTCATCGCTGTTGTGTGACAGTGCTAATATTAGTGGATTTGACTTTATGGCATGATGGAAAGAAATACAACTTTTCAATCTTGTAGAAATGTCAGATAAGAAACTATAGACAAATGGAATGTTTCCTTTCAAATTCCTCTCTCTGTACATGCAAATTTGGCAAAATCTCACAACATAAAAATCCATATAAGGAGATGTTGAACATCATGTAGTTTGCACCAATAAAGAATTAAAGACAATGCAGAGAGAAACAGATAGGCAGTAGTGTAGGATGGCATTGGCAGCCTCTCTGGAGGGTATCCTCTCTTCAAAAGAGTGGAATTAGACGCATCCAGATTCAGGCTCAAGCCTTGGGAAACATCCTGTATGGGGTAGCATTACTTTAACAGCTGTGTAAATAACTTTAATTCCTGCTTTGGATGGGCCTCTGGCCAGTTACCAGATCGCACAGTCAACACAGAGCTAATGATACCAAAGCCCTCACTGCTTGCTCTAAAACCTCCAGGATGAATTGAGATCTTCTGCTCCTAAAAATACCAGCTCCTCGCCACCTTCTCCAAAAAACCCACCTTGTGCCAACAGAAGGAGCAGATGAAGCGAGAGCACACAGGGGAGAAGTGTTAATAAACCCAAGGACAGGGAGAACAAGTGTCTCTCCATCTATCACCATCAGCACCAGCATGCCACAATACACCATGAAAGACAATGACTCCAACTGAATTATCATTCAAATGTTGCTTGACGGACGGAAACGAAGAAAAAAGCAAATCGTAAAGGGGGAACAAACACACGCACACACACACACACACACACTACATGATGTTTACAGACGCATCATGATTAATCAGGAGGCTGTGTTGCATATAAGAAGGGTATACTGCTAGAAACATGCACGATGACAAATTTGTGTGCCTTGCAACATGATGCAAAGTGCCTTGCTAATTACATAACAATAATTAATCACAAAGAACACTGTGCCTCAAGCCTTTGTGCTTCTTTGAGCAGAACAGAGCTGAAGTTCATAAAAAAATAAAGATTTCGCTCTGTTCCTCATGCATATGTTCATTCATGTATTTTCTCTCACACAAATACAAATATGTACACCTGTGTACTCTATACTAATCATCAAAATGTTACCAAGTCAGACAAGAGCACGAAGCATATTACTAGCTGCTCTTGAGCCACTCTTAACATCATTTCAGTCTTCCCTCTACAGGACAGAGGCCCCTTAAGCAAGCCGGGTGGATCATCCTGTCACCTGCCCTCTGGCTCTCACCATGCTCTCTGTCCCCCTGACTCCGCCCCTCCATCCTGCCAAACCTCTCCACCCTTCAGCCAGCATGAAAGGGAGCTCTAGCCCTCTAAATACATAAAACATGCAAATGATGGAAGTGACTGACACAGCATAAATAATCCACAAAGGCACATGAGAGGATATGTGGGCTACAGGACTCACTGTAATGATAAATAATGTATTACAGGAGACAGGCCTTGCTTATTTCAGTAGCTTGTGCGATTCCTCACAGACGAATTATTCCACCTCTGTGACTGATAGGCAAACACAACAGACAATAGCAAGGAGCTGCATTCATCTTCTGTTTTTAGAACTGTGTGGGATGGGATTATTGGTGTTTGTGCTATATAGATGTGTAAATATAGAGAGGAAAATGTCAAAAAAAAAAAAGACTGGACATTCAAAAGCTGTGAATTCAAAAGCTCATGTTGTAATAGTAATAGCAAAGTTAACAGAAAACTAGTTGGGATTTCTATTTTTTTTCTTTTTTTAACTATAATTATAGTGGAATCCTCAAGCATCTCTACCATCTCCTTAATACAGAAGAAAAGATAATCAAAAGAAACTTGGGCTGCTGTTTATGAGGAAAATGTCCACAGCAAAACAACTCCTCCAAGAATCTCATTTGCATCCTAAGGGAGCGGTATCTAGGTAACCACATCGGTATGTGGCTTTGTGACAGTGCTGATGGTGACAGTGTTAAATATGCCCAGTGAAACACACCTCAAACACACACTCACACACACACACACACACACACACACACACACACACACACCACCTTGTGGCACATCACAACCATCCTGGACACCTGGAGGTGTGATCTGCCATGCAGGCCTGAAAAGCAGAAACACTGTGAAATGTCCATACAGAATTAGCAACAGCAATTAGAGGCATTTCAACACAAGAACGAACAGAGATGAGCTGAACCTCGAAGAGACCAATCTCAGAAAAAGGAGACTTCATATGCTGGAAAAGTGCATGTGGGAAGAAAAGTACATGTTCACGGGCATGCCACTGTGCTGAGGAAATGTAACGGCATAGATAGTGTTTTTTTTTTCCCGCCCAAGACCATCATGGACTCATGGAGGCTAAAAGAAGTCAATATATTCTTGAACGAAAGTAAAAGCTGAGAGCTCAGTGAAGAAACCCTCAGTGGCTTCAGAAATCCACAGGGATGACAGGAAGTGAAAAAAAAAAAACTCAAACACACAATACACAAGCTAAAACATCAGCAAAACAAATCACCAGAAAGAGTAGCTGTAATAATCCTGTGAAACAAAAATAAATAATATGATTTTATAAAATAAGAGAAGGAGGGATAGAGTAGAAATGTAAAACATTAAGTCTCAGAGTGATAGAGATTGATCATGAGAGAAAGAATGTGAATTCCATCAGCAGTTGGGAGCAATAACCGGGGGAGTAGGGGATATGGCAGGGAGGGGCCGCATCTCGGAAGGGCAGTGCGGGCACAGGTGACTGTCATGTGTGATAATTATTATTACTGTACACCTGCTCCTCCACACTAATTAACTTTGGATATGCAAATCAGCCCTATTGCATCATGGCCCCTCTCTCCTCCCCTACAGATAAGAGGATGTTCAGCTGCTGGATTTAATTAGGATAATGAACGGTCGGACCACGGAGAGAGAGGAGGAGGAGGAGGAGGAGGAGAGGGGGAAAAAGGAATGAAGATAGGAAGTGAAAATGGGAGGTAAACGAAAGTGGATGCTAGGGAGAGGTATGGTGGGATTTAAAGACAGGAAAATGAAACATGTCAAGGGAGAAATACTATTAGACAAAGTCAAGAAAACAAGCAGCCGGATTACTAAGTGAGTCTGAGGGAAGTAGAGAGAATGAAGAGGCATTTCTTCCAGAGTAAAGTCGACCAATAAGAATTATTAAACTAGTGCTGTGCCAAAAGCACATTCACTTATTAATAACCATCGCAGATTTGCGTACACCACTCATGCCAATGTGAAGCTATTATATACATGGGGGTGTATGATGGTCTTCATAATCGCTGTTGTTGTCATGACTCTCTGCGTCTCAAGCTGGCAAGAGTTTTGATGAACCTGGACTGATGAGGTGTCACTAAGAGGAGGGGTAGGAGGCAGGAAGAAGGCCTACAGAGAAGACAGCAGGTGTTCTGACAAGGGCACCAGCCCTCACGCCTCCATGTAAAAGCCTTTGTGCCCTTCAGCAAAGAGGGGCCTGATCTAAACTCCACAGCCCCTGTCTATAGAGGTTTCAGGGAAGAAGAATAACATCACACCTTTCAATTAGGCACTCAGCCAATATGAATATGAACTCCTGACCAACACAATTCCAGACATGCCTAATCACTATTAACCTCCTAAACTACAAGGACACACTCCAAAAACCCACCTTCTTTTAGGTTCGTTTCATCCTTTTGTATTGTCTGCTGTGTCGTTACCAGAAAATAAGCACCGGTGTTTGATATGTAAGGGATCATAAACAAAGTGTCATCATTACTGTGTTTTATGCTGATGAGCTGATGTTGGAGAATATTTGGGCATGCTAAAAGCCTTAATCAAAAGTGTTAAGAAACCTGACGCTTAGACTTATTGCCCTGTCAACAGAATGCATAGCAACATTGGCATCTTTGTGAGCGAGATGTGATCAGACAAGTGAAGGTGAGTGAGGAAAAAAAGACATGTAGGGGAGACACATTACTTTAGACCGTCTAATTAACCATAAGATGATTCTTATCTTAAAACTGGCTGTCTCATGCATGTTAAAAGTGCACTTTCCAAAACAAAGCAAAGCTATCATTGTCCTCTATAGACAATACTGATGATGAACAGTCTACTACAGTGAGAACGTACTTCACGTGTACTGTATATACAACGCGGCATGGTGGTGTAGTGGTTAGCACACCCACCTCACAGCAGAAAGGTCCTGGGTTTGGGCATTTCTGTGTGGAGTTTGCATGTTCTCCCCTGCTTACGTGGGTTTCCTTCAGGTACTCTGGTTTCCTCCCACAGTCCAAGGACATGCACATTAGGCAAATTGGATGTTTCAAATTGCCCCTATGTGTTTATGTGAGTGTGAATGGTTGTGTCTGTGTTGACCCTGCAATGACCTGGCGAACTGTTCAGGGTGTACCCTACCTTCGTGCATCCTCCCCGTGATGAAATGGTTTAGCAAATGAGTGAGTAAGTGTACATACAGCTATATAGTTTCTTCTATATTGCAACCCCAGTACGACCAAGCTCCACTGTTGGGCCATTGAGCTCAATTGCTCAGTAGTATAGTATTAATATTAAGAGAATAAATACCAAATTAAAGTCCCTTTGAACAAGGGCGTCTGCCAAATACCATGAATGTAAATGTATATAGCATATGTGAACATGTTTACCCCATCCCCCCTTGATAATTACATGTGTTAGGATCATGTGTTAGAGAAGGACAACCCCTTAAATGGTAACTGAGAATCACTTACCAAATGAGCATGGAAAATGAGTGAAATGCTGCTCTCCACAATTTCATCCACCATATGGAATTCAGTGGAGTGAATCGGATTATTATGTGCATCGTGCCGAGAGCAAAAAAAAAAAATCCTAAGTTTGACATGAGAACACAATTCTTTTTTTCTCATTTGGAAGGGCAGTGCAAATAAACTTTCAAACTAACATTTTCACTACAGTTTCCTGCTGTAGTAGCCCGTACACTCTCAATTGTGGGCTGTGTATAAATATAAAGCCTGCAAGTACAAGGTAAAGCACTTTATTATTATTGTGTTACAACGTAAGGGGTGAATTTAAAATCCGAAAGGCATAGTGACGATTTAAAAGCAGAGCTCAGTTATTTGACAGTACAATAAATGAAAAAAGGAGCTAAAAACAGGGGAATCAAAAAAAATATGGAAAAAAATGTTTGGCAAAGATACCAAATACAGTGTTATGTGCAAAAACAATCAGCACAGATTGATATTACACAAGTGTACAGCATTGTGTTAATTAGTAATTCACATATTAGTGAAGAGCATATTGCACATTGCTAACATAGTTTATTGTATTTGGTCATTACGAGGTTATCTCAGACAGGAGTTATCAGTTCAGCATGTTTATGGCAGTTGGGTAAAGCTCTTTTTAGTCAGTGTGTATGGACTGATCTGAAGCACCTACATGATGGAAGGAGGTTAAAAACATTATGTCAAGAATGAATGATGTCTGTGATGTTTTTGTCTTTTCTCACACTTGTAAAGGTGTTAAAGTGATGACAGCTTAGTTCCAACAATGACCTATACTGTTTTTACAACACATTGCAGGTCTTTTTGTCAGCTTTGGTGCAGCTGCTGTACCTGGCTGTCATGCAGTTAGTAAAGAGGCTCTGTATGGTTCAGCTATAAAAGTTGTGACACTGGGATGGCCATTCCAAAAGCATATTGTTAGACTGCTGTTTTCACTGAAAACCACATGTGTATTTGAGGTCACTGTCCTTTTGAAACACCTAATTTTGTACAAAACTGTTCTGTTGGTAGAGCATTCTTGAGGTTGAATGGTTCATCTTCATTTCTTTACATATGTCTGGTTATTGTGGCCAAATTTATCTTCAGGATTTTTCACTGTCAGTGGGGTCAGCTGCAAACTTTAGCCAAGCTTGAAATTGTGGATTTTGGCGCAGGGCCTTATTTTTTGGTTGGAAGTATTAGGGGTGTATTAGGCAGCAAGTGAACAGTCAGTTCTCAAAGTTGATGTGTTGGAAGCTGGAGAATGGGCAAGTGGAAAGATATGAGTGATTCTGACAAGGGCCAAGTTATCACAGCTAAACAACTGGGTCAGAGCATCTCCAAATCCACAATTCTTGTGGAGTTTTCCTGGTATGCAGTGGTTTATTACCTACCAAGGGTGGTACACGGAAGAACAAACAGTGAACCAGGAAGAGGTTCACATGCATCTACACAGTAAAAATTAAAGTAATTCACTGGCAGCAGAAGTTTTATGGTAAGGAATTATTTGCTGTAAATATACACAACATGAACTGCTGTAATTTTGTAATTGTGTAAGTATGAAACAGCTTACCGTAAATGATACAACAATAAAGTACTTTTTAAATGTGTAATTTTAACGGATATTTTACAGCAAAACTTGGCAACAGTACATTTACAGCATTTGGCTGGTGATAGTGGAATTAAACCGCTGACCTTCGGATGAGTAACCCATCGCCTTAACCACTAAGCCACCACTGCCCTACAGCTTTAAATGTATCCGTAAATCGGAAACTTTACAATTTCAAAAAATTTGCTGCAAAAATTACAGTAATTTACTGGCAGCACAGGTGCCTGTAAATCGCAGTAATTTTTACAGTAAGAATTAAATGTAAAATTCAAATACAGAATCTGTATAAGTATCAGGTATCAGATGAGTACTGTATGTCTATTTATTTACTGTATGTCTACAGTAATTTACTGTAAGAAATTACAATAAACGAAATTTTACAGTGGAGGGCTCAGGGACGTGAAGGGTTGGTGAAAGCTAGTATGTCTGAGCTGATCCTAAAGAAGAACAAATTGCTGAACAAGGTAATGCTATAACAGAAAGGTGTCAGAACACACAGTACATTGCAGATTATCGTATATTAGTCTGCGTAGCTACAGACACATGCTTGACCCCAGTCCAATATTAAAAGTGCCTACAAAGGACAAATGAGAATCAATACTGGACCATCGAGCAATGGGAGAAGGTGGACCAATCTGATTACATTTTGTGTATGTATGGCCTATATGTAGAAAAGCAAGCCACCAGAAGCAGTGTGAAGCCTTGGGTCCTGGAAATCATGTGGATCGTACGTTGAAATGTAGTATAGGAATAGATTCATATGCATCTAGGGCTCACTGTGGTGCATATACCCCTTTATGGCAATGGTGTTCTCTAATGGCACTAGACTCTTTCGGCAGGAAAATACACCATTTTGTAGTGCAAAAATATGTTCAGGAATTGTTTGAGGGAAACTGACATCACAACTAATATGTAAAAAAAGGCACAGCTCTGGAATTTCATCATGTTAGAGTTGGCAACTTGTAACCTAAGTTTATTCTACTTGTTGAATAAAAGCTGTAGAAAAAGAGAGAAAAGTGCATGCAAATGTTGGCCGTGGAAATCAAACCAGCAAGGCAGTCTCATGTTAACTTATGTTTACCTCTCTGTCTTGGTTGGGATCACCACCTTACTTGTGGTGAGGTTTACGTGTCCCACTGACCCCTAGAGCTAAGCCGGCTGAATTCTTGGACTCCTGGCCACGCATGCCAGACAGGTCGAAGGGTAGGGGCCAGATGAAGAGATATCCCACTGGTCCTCCAGGTTGGGGGTTGGGCTGAGGGCTGATTACCCCATCTCGGAAAAACAATGTAATTACAGAAACCAGAAGCCGAGCAAATGCACCAGCTTGAGGGGTTTCTATCGCAGTACCTCATAGATGATGCTCAGTGATGCGCAGGAACCAAAGTCAGCTGGACGCACCCAAAATACACCAATGCCTGAAGTGCCACGAGGCATAAGGAGGATAGGTAACAGGTAAATTTTACTTCTGATTAAAGCCTAAAGCAGCAGATATTCACTAAACCTGCACTATAAACACATTCCTCATTCCAGTGTTTTCAGGTTTAAATAGCACTTTTGTGTTTGCTAAAAATCATCACTTGACACAGATCCACATTTGTTAATGCTTAAAAAAGTTCCTAAATGATCAATACTGAGGCATTGCTCTGATCAGTACTAATTTCACACACAATGTACACAAGATTGAATCAGGACTCCATATCGCCACAAATATTTACTCATGCAGTTCAGTGGACTACTTTACTTAAGGGATTTTCAAATGATGCTATTTTTATATGTTTTGTGAAACCCTTCATAACTGCTGCAGTAATAAAGCAAGCTCTGTGAAAATGAGTAAATTCCAGCTCTGTTGTTATTGTTTTATGAGAGGGCAATGCAGACTGCCTTCAGGATCCAGCGCAGATTTTACACACCAACCTGCAGCCTGGAGTCTCTTCCCCCTACTTTTAATCTTTCTGCTTGAGGTGATTGATTGAAAAAGGAATGAGCTGTTTATTGGATGCAAGGGAAACAAATTGCTGTTTTAAGTGTGTTGCCTTAATACCAGACATGACTCAAGATGAAGCATCTAGCACCCTCTCGCTCCCTCCTCTCTCCCTGGTGTGTGCAATACAGTCTTCATTTGGAGAGCTGCCAGTGCAATCCCACTCACACAAACTGCTTAAGTGTGCCCTACACACACTCCCCATTTAACATGGCATCTGTTTCAGCTGCTTTTTTGTCAATCCGTAAAATCAGCCCCAAGGTTTTCCTTATGAGTATTCCAAGCTCTGAAGTCTGACATGGGCGAAGTGTTACATTTCACACCAGGAAACAGTATCTTGTAAATTTTTTACTCTTATTTCATATGAAGCCCCTGTGGTGATTGATCACATCAGAACAATGTCAGAATGCCACAAATGTGGCACAAGGTGGATACAATTCATGCATGTTCAATCGGAAATTAATAACCTCTTGGTAAGAAATAACAGCAAGTGCTTAGCTGTGAATCTAGAACACATGACCCTGCACTATTATGGAGAGTGTAGACTTATTGCTATGCATAATCCACAAAGATAAATCATTATGTCTTCCCTCAGTCAAAACACCAAGAGTTTGGCTTTCAGTGAATTTATTCCAGACGTTCTCTTTCTCATTTCCTCTGGCTCACCCTCTCTTTATTATTTTATTGCGTGAACGTATGTGCCCATTCTCTGGAGGCGAGCAGTCACGTGACCTACTTAATGACAATCTGTCTCTGAGCTCACATTTCTCCACACGGCTTATTTATTTGATAAAGTGTGATGCCTCTACTTTTGTGGCCTTAATCGGAGCTTAACGTCTTTACTCAGAGATCAATAAACTTTATGAATTATCTCACCGGCGTCTATTTTTATGGCTTCTCTTTGCTCATTAGCATGGCTTGCTTTATTAGCTAAGGCTTGCCAGTGTCTTTAGCCCGTCCTGTGTTCCTTAGGTACAGTAAATATCATTCATGTTGTAATTAATATGCACACCCTCAGCACTAATTAAAACATAGACCCCTCCAACCAGCTGGGTCCAAGCAGCCAGAGCCGCCGCCGCACCGTAATGAACTTGTTGTAAATGTGAGCTCAGCCATCGGATATCATATCCCTAGGAGCTGACAGCATGCGATGGAGGGGGGGAAGTAATAAGATCTATGAACTTGTTAATACCCAGCCAACCATCCACAAGATTTCCCCTACTCCCCTCTGAAAAAAGAGGATATTTTAATGACACAACTCTAATTAAAGCCTTACTTTCTCCTGTGTGTTTGCTTAAAAGGACAGAGAGAAGGAAAAAAAGAGCAAGGAGAGATTTGATTATGTCAAGTTACAACTATATAATAAAAAGTTTTTAGAGAAGAGAAAATTTGGGCTACTTGTAAACACATTATTGTCCTAGACACTAAGTTATCACTGTTGGTTTAAATAAATATATAAGACTGACCTTAATGCTCTTTTTTACGTCAATGCTTCTGGAACATGAAAAAAAAACATTTATTTATAAAACAACTGTCCATAACATGGTGTACACTGTACACTATTTCGACTAAAAACTATCAGTGCATTTAAATTTTATTAACAATAATATTCTAAAGTAGCACTGCAGTTATACACAATCATTAACTCAGAGATAAACATGAAAAGATTTACGTCAGCATCACAGTGCTAAATATATTTCAACACACGGTCACAAGCCAGTATAGTGATTTAAAGAACTGTATTGTGGGGATTTAGACTCAACAGTTTTTCATTAATATAGAAAATTCCTTTATAAATCCCTAAACAGTTCCTTTGAACACTTAATCTAACATTATTGTAGCCTTCATAATTGAGCAAACAGTTAGAAAGGTCAAGGCTTAAAACAAGGAGAACATAGACGTGCTGGAGGAAAGAATGAATGAACTCTAGCACTTAGCTCTGATCTCACCACTAGTCTCTGCTGTTGCTTCACTTTTCCCATTTCTGCCTTTATACTCCACATATACATATATAGTACACATTGAGTTAAAAAACAAAAAACAAAACAGCTATTCAGACAAGTTGTCTTTTGCTTTGCACCGGAGGTCTTCTACTACATTATGTTCACAACTCAGAAGAGCTTATGAGAAAGTAGGCACAAACATATGTCTACCATTTAGGATCACTGTATATGAGTATTGTACTGTTGTTAATTGTTTTGTATACAAATACACAAAGTCCAAGCTTAGACTTGCAGCAATATGCAAATTATGATACATAAAATCCAATATAAATGTCTGAACCCTACACAACATGAGCGACGTTAAAAGTAATTATGTAAACACACTTTATTGCTCTGGAAACAAATAACTAAAAATTGGTTACCTTTTGACTTTTCATCTAATTCTCTTGAGCTATGAGCTTTATATATCACACTGAGCTTTATTCAGGATGCAGCTATACATGTGGTCAAAGTTGAGCCTAGCCGGGGCTTTAATTTGGTTATAGTTTATTAATGTCAGAGATACAAGTCCATTAATGAAGTTATAACACGGCTGTGTACAGGGAGAGCCGGCAGCACTTCCTTCTGGTAATAAGATCACATAAGTTTGAAAGGGCTGCTATTATCTCTGTGGGTTTCCGAGCTTAAGTTAGAACTCCAAAAATGATTTTCATCCTGTGCTCATTAATATGCAAAATTATTCAAATGAGATTGTAATTAAGCATCTACTCAGTGGAAACCCTTTTCATGATAATTTATGATAAACTTAGCTGCTTTGATTGAGATTGATTTTTTCCCCCTAAGGATCTGTCATGAATACAAAACTGATTTTAGCATTCAGGTAGATACTTTGAGAGAAAGATATTTTAAAAAAAATAAATAAATAAATTTGTGAACACACCTGGATAATGGAGTGTGATGAATCTGAGTATTAATTGTTTTTTGTGTGTGTTTTCTTTAAATGTACCTATCTGTCATGAAAAATGTAAGAAATGGCCAGGATGAGTTCAAAAATGTGTGCGTGTGTGAGAGGGAGAGAGAGAGATAGAGAGAGAGACAGAGAGAGAGAGAGAGAGAGAGAGAGAGAGAGAGAGAGAGAGAGGGCTGGGGGGTAGATGCCATAGCCCACAGGCTTCTCTTTCACTTAGTCAATTCCTGCTCTTAATAAGCCACTGGAGAATGAATTAAAAGGTACTGTTAACTTATGAGGTTCAAAACTACACCACACTTGATGTGTAATGGCATCTAATGGCTTGTTATAAACTGATGAAGCTAAAAAAGAGAGCTCAGAGGCATTTATGAGGGCATTAATGTAAAGCAAAGGAGTTTCATTCTCACCCAGCTTTTCCTCCAATTACTGTAACGATTTTCATCTCCATATACTTCACATTTCTTTGAGGAAAACAGTTTTCAGATGATGGATATAAGTTTATATGCAACGAAGAAACATCTTATTGGTTATCTGAATTGGTTCAAGATATGTTAATGATAACCTATATACTGGAACGGCTGTGTGTGTTTGTTTATCTATGAGACAATGTGAAAGTGTATGTGAGTGAACAATGCGATGGACATGGATGAGCAAATGATAATAGCTCGTATAATTAACAGAAGCTGAGATAAGACCACAGGGACCAGGCATTAAGGCAGAACATGAAAGCGAAAGGTAGGTTTGAACAAATAATATGATTGGAATTGACATTGGTGTGTTTTGGTGCAATTCTCAAAGCTTGTTAAGTTTTCTGATGAAAGATGAAAGCAAAAGGGGAATATTGTTCATTTCTTAGATCCATGTTCAGGTTTAGGTTTGTATCACTTTAGGGAAACAAGAAATGAACCTACATGAAGCTTTAAAACAAGTTCATACTTTTTAAATTCGGTTGCCCAAACTTTTGCATTTTTTTTTTGTCTTTTTCAATTTTATTTGTACCATTTAATTTGTACCAGTGTACCTGCTTTGTAATCACTTTCTAACACACATCTTCTTCAATACATTTATAGCTGTTAGCACAACTTTTAAAACCGCTGTACATGCAATTGGAGGCACAGCATTGTAGTGGTTAGCACATCTGTGTCACAGCAAAATGGTCCTGGTTTTGTTTCCCAGGCTCAGGCGTATACGTGTGGTGTTTGCATGTTCTCCCAGTGTTTGCATGGGTTTCCTCCAGGTACTCCGGCTTCCTCCCACAGTCCAAAGAAATGCACATTAGGCTAAATGTCTGTTTCAAATTGGCTGTAGGTGTAGATGTGAGTGTGAATGGTTGCGAATGGTTGTTTATGTTCTAGTGAGCTGTTCATGGTGTACCTCGCCTTTGCCCAGTGTCGGTAGATATAGGCTCCTGTCTTTCCACAATCATAATAGTAGGATTATGTGGTTCAGCAAATGAGTGAGAGAGCAAGTAAGGTTGTTCATGCAGTATAATTGGTACATTACATTGATACTACATCTATCCTGTCATTACTCCATCCTTACATTCATTTTTTGTTTTTTTTTACTGTATCCTGATTTAACCTTGTCCACACTACATTTTTTTAAACAAGTTTAAAGGTCAACCACATCCTCTATGAAGACCACTCTACATACTTATTGGTGTCTATTGTGTTCCTACTAAATTGTACAAGTTCTTAATGCATCCAACCAATTTTCTAGAACGGTAATAACCCTCTTTCATATACTTGAGTTACTTATTACTGACTTGTGCCATCTTGGACATATCCAGATCTAATCTGAGCTCTGATTTTGTTTATGTTGTATGTTCTTATCATGAGTTCATGTGTGTTCTCTCTTTAATCTCGGGCTTCCTCCCACTGTTTAGACACAATGTACGACATACATTTTCTTTTATCACAACCTCTTAGATAATTTTTTTTCTCATAAAAGACTAGAAAAATGTTGACACCAAGGTGAGCTTACACAAAATCTGAAAAGCAGTGAATGAAGTAGCAAAAGAGAGACAGAGAGAGAGAGAGAGAGAGAGAGAGAGAGAGAGAGAGAGAGGGAGGTGCAGCCTTCACAGCACACAAAGTATGTTATCAGTTAAATGAGTCACCAGCGCTACACTCTGTGATTGTATGTATCGCGCTGAGCAGTGCCAAGCCTCCACAAATCATAGAAAACCTTCATACAGACTGATTATGAACGTGACAATCAATAACAGGTAATGGAAACATGACGTGAGTGTATCTTGCAGAGAATGACATTAAAAAGGGTTTTTCACTCACACACACTCATAACGTTCATGTTTTATAGAACTTATTTATTGAATAATAAATTTAACACACACACACACACACACGCACACACACACACACACACACACACACACACACACACACACACACACACACA
>JBCNYG010000025.1:28079822-28110539 GCA_039654305.1 Porochilus rendahli
AGAGGGAGAGAGAGAGAGAGAGAGAGAGAGAGAGAGAGAGAGAGAGAGAGAGAGAGAGAGAGAGAGAGAGAGAGAGCGCTGGCCTGTCAAGATGGTTGTACCAGAGCTAATCTGTCAGCACTAGATGGCTATGGTGAAAGTAACAGCCCGTAATCCATATTGAGCTTGTATTACTGATGGACATAGCACATTAACAGAGTCATTATCTGTTTCAGACCATATGGACCTGGGTTGGGGTAGGTCATTGCAATACCACCCTGAGCTGCTCAACCTAATTACAACAATTATAGCAGCTCCATCATAAGGGGCATTTATGGAAAATGGTGGCATGGCCATCAAGATTGGTGTCAGTGATCTCTGAACTAGAAGGAAGTTTGAGATATCAGCACTATGACCTGTGCAAAACCCAAATCTGTTCTTTTTTACAGTTGGTCCATGTGTACATATAACTAGTAATGATAATATATTAGTTAGATGCATAACTCATTTAGAATATCTTTAAACCTAGAACAACAACCCTAATCATATCTTCTTCTTATTATTTTTTATATAATGAAAAAGAAGAGGAAGACAAAGAAAAAGAAGAAAGTAGCCCAGCTGTCCAAGATACCCCCCCCCCCAAACTATTCACAAATGAATAAAAGGGAGGATAGCTGTTAATCCAGATATAACAATTTTTAATTACTGTTTGTTTGTTAATTTTTTAACTTCCTTAATTAATTTCTTCATTTTTGCTCTTTTATTAAAACTGCTTCATCTGTGTAATATATACCACATAGAAAAAAGCAAATAAAAATGTGATTATTAGAATTTATTTTTACATATTTTAACCAGCCCCAAATGATTGATTGACGTGGATTTCAGCTTATGGTGCTTCACGTGTCACAGTCAGCGCCCGCCTTCAGGCGTGTAAGATTGGTAGTTGTGACACGAACGACAGCCTGTCCTCGGTTCCAATTGGTTGCAATTTTGAAAACCGGTTAGTGGGCGTATCTACACTAACTTTCAGGAAGTTAAAAGCATTTGTTGCTTAGTGTGGCAGAAAATGTCACAGGAAAACGACAACCATCATTTTTGCCATTCGCTGTTATTTGCAAATTAAATTTGTTTAACATAAACAGCTTGTGCAGAATGTAGCTCTGTCTTAGAATCATTTGAACTATTTAACTGTTAGCACAGCAAGGTGATTAGCTTTAACCCCGACGGTTAACAATTGATTTCGGTTTCACTTTTCGTTTGATTAGCTTTGTTTCTATGAAACTTTTCGGGCGGAGAATCCCGAAATGCCCATGTTCTAGCCTCGCGGTATCAGTTAACACTACAGTACGTGTAAATATAGCTGACATCAATGGCTCCTAAGAAAAAAACATTGCCCAGTCCGTTACCTGAAGGATGGATACTCACAGATACAGAAAAGAGAAACTGGCGCCTCGGGAAAATTATTGGAGAAGGAGGCTTCGGGCTCATTTATCTGGGTAACGTGCTAATTCTTGTAATATGATCAAAACAAACTTCTGTGGAGATGCATGGTTTCTGATCCTTCAGTGTTTGGTGTACAGTGTTTCCCTTGTGTTGCTTGGGAAACAAGCCTGGATAGGTTGTTATCTGTTCTAAAGATGGATTGTCTACTAAATCAATCAATCAATAAAGAGAGAAAGTAACCGTGGTAGATATGACAGTCATACAACAATATTAGAAAAACAGAAGGTGAAACATGCTTTTAAATAGTCTTCACTTACTAATAAATAAATCACTCACTCGCTCTTTTGCTGAACCACTTAATTCATTATTAGGGTGGCGGCACATTGGCAATGGGCGAAGGTGAAGTACACCTTGAACAGCTCGCCAGACTGACAGACAGACAGGAGAACATGCAAACTCCATACGAAAACTTCTGAGTCTGGGACTTGAACCCAGGACCTTCTTGCTCTGAGGCGGATGTGCCAGCCAATATGCCACCATGCCGCCCTGCTAATAAACCTGTTAATTATTATTTTTCTCTTGTGTTACAGCTTCAGACCATGTGGACTCACCTGTAACAGAGGATACTCATTATGTGATTAAACTTGTAAGTACTGTTTCGCTTTTTCAACTACCCTATTTTTTAGTTCTGAAATATTACACACATAAAAAACACCTTTGACGGTTTAGCCTAGAGGTTTATTAAAGCTCCCTGTTGAAGGAAATACCTGATATTTCAGGGCTTACACCAGCATGTGTTAATCTGTACATGTACCACCACAGAATTTTCATGTTTTAGGTCTATGTAGTGTTCTCCAGTGCCCACAAACCAGATTAATACTGTTTGACAATTGTAAACCACTCCAAAGACCAGTTATACTTAAAATAGCTGTGATGCCCCCTCCAGGAATATCATGAAAATGGACCTCTGTTTTCAGAGCTGAAGTTTTATCAAAGAGCAGCGAAACCTGAAAGCAGTAAGTACTTATTTATGTGCACTGTCAAGGTCTAAATAATTCAATTCAATTCAATTTAGTTTTATTTGTAAAGCACATTTTACAATTGACATTATTGCAAAACAGATTTATATAGTAAAAGTAATTTAAAATGGAAATTTTCACATCCCTGATGGACAAGCCTGTGGTGACAGGTGGCAAGGAAAAACTTCCCCAGTTGACACGAGGAAG
Source organism: Porochilus rendahli (assembly GCA_039654305.1). Lineage (NCBI taxonomy): Eukaryota > Metazoa > Chordata > Actinopteri > Siluriformes > Plotosidae > Porochilus > Porochilus rendahli. Next base: position 28,082,471 of record JBCNYG010000025.1, read on the forward strand.
AAACCTCGAGAGGAACCAGTCTCAAAAGGGAAACCCATCCTCATTTGGATGAAACCATAAAAATACAAACCATGTCTGAAAACCCCCAGATCTGCTCCTAATACAAGCCTACTAACAAAAAATTAATTGGGAGCCTGTGCAGGGTAGATAAGATGGAGTAATATGCTCGTGTCTTCTGGTTCTAGTAAGAACTCTTGCTGCTGCATTCTGGACTAATTGAAGCTTGTTTATGCACCTATTAGAACATACAGACAGTAACGCATCATACAGTGAAATCATATTTCTGCAATATTCCTAAGATGACAGGAGGCTACTTGAGTAACAGTATCTACATGAGCTTTAAATGAAAGACCAGAGTCAATAGTCACTCCAAGGTCCTTTACTGCTACACATGATGAAACTGAGACAACATCCAAACTTACTACATAATCAGAAATCTTATTTATAGCTGACTGTGATCTGAGTACATGTACTTCTGTTTTATCAGAGGAAGTTAGTAAGCATATAATGTCCTTTAAAGATTTCTCAACTTTATTAAGACGGTATCTCTTGCTTTAATAAAATATATAACTGTGCTTCATTAGCATAACAATGAAAGTTAAAACCATTTTTATGTATAATATTACCCAAAGGAACCAAGCATGGAGAAAAAAGAGGGGGCCTAAGACAGAACCTTGTGGAACACCAAATTTAACATTAGAACATACAAGGAACTCACTATTTACATCTACAAACTTATAATGGTTAGACAAATAAAATTTAAACCAGTGGAGGGCCGTTCCCTTAACTCCAACAACGTTTTCTAATCTGTCAAGGAGAATGATTAGTAGTGTCAAAGGCTGCACTAAGGTCAAGTAACACAATCAGGGAGACACGTGGCCACCAGTAAATCATTTACCACCTTGATGGGTGCTGTCTTTATGCTATGATGAGGCCTAAATCCTGACTGATACATTTCATGAATGTCATTCCTACAAAGATCTGAAAATATCTGCTGTGCTACAGCTTTTTCTAAGATCTGGAGATTAAAGGGAGGTTTGATATTGGTCTATAGTTGGACAGCTGATAATGGTAGAGGTTAGTTTTTTAATCAGAGGTTTGAAAACTGCCAGTTTAAAGGATTTATGTTCATAACCAGTGCTAAGGGAATAATTCATTACATTTAATAAAGGGTTGATTGCTTCTGGAAGTACCAGTTTAAAGAAACATGTAGGTACTGGATCTAGCACACTGGTTGATGATTTAGATGAGGAAATGAATGAGATTAGTTCTGTCTTTTGAATGGGGCTAAAATTCTAATTCTCAGTCTAATTGCTGATCTGATGGCTGGATATTATTATTTACCGCTTTAGTTAATGACAAGTTTAGGGAATAAAAATTTTTGACAGATATTTAAAATTTTTACATTAAAAAAAGTTCATAAGGTCATCAATGCTATAAGTTAATGTTCTGCACATTTTATTTATGGTCTTATTCCTGGTTAGTTCTGCAACAACATTAAATAAGTATTTTGTATTATTTTTGTTCTCTTCTATTAGATTTGAGAAATTCTGTTCTAGCAGCACTAAGAGCTTTTTTGTAGTTAAGAAGACTCTTTTTCCTTGCTAGTTGGAATACCATTAGTTTAGTTTGATGCCATTTTGTTCTAATTTGTGGGTGTTCTGTTTTAGTATGTGTGTCGTTACTATGCCAGGGTGCTCATTTTTTCTCTCTGATTGGTTTTCTTTTCAGAGGAGCTACATTTCCTATCGTATAGTGTAAATTTAGCTCAAAGCACTTGGTTGCTTGATCGAGTTCTGTGGGCAATCAATGTGTACTCATCTGATGGTTATCCAATCATAGGCGATAATTCTGGAAGATTATTAATTAAACTCTGCGCAGTAATTGATGTAAAAGTACGCTTAATGCGATAACATGATGAGGTGCATATATTAGTCCTTAGATGCATTGTAAATGAGGTGAGATAATGATCTGAAATAGTTTCTGACTGTGGAACTGTGACTATCAATATTTAATATTTAATTCAAAAGTTAGTATTAAACCTAGTGTGGCCAACACTATGCGTGGGTCCTATTAAATTACCCCTACTAAATTTAGAATAGACAAAAACGCTGTTCTTAACGGATCCTCTGGTTTATCAAAATTAATATTAAAGTCACCAACAATTAAAGCTTTATTTAAATAAACTAGGTTTGAAATGGAATCTGCAAATTCACATAGGATATTGAAGTATGGCCCTGGTGGTCTGTAAATAATAATTAAAGGAATCAGTTGTGTGGGCATATTTCTTAGTATAATAGTATATAGAACTTCAAATACACTAAATTTATGTCTCGGTTTTTGTTTAAAGCCTAGATTATCAGTATAAATAACTTTGATGCCTTTTCCACTAACAGTTAAACGAGGTTGGTGGATATCACAATCCTGGAGGACTCACTACATTAAAAGCTAAATACTCATTGGGTTGTATCCATGTTTCTGTTAAACACATTACACTAAACTTCTGATCAGTAATGATTCCATTAACAATAAGCGCTTTAGACACAAGAGATCTAACATTTACCCATCCTATCTTTAGATCAAAGGTGCTGGCTGTAGATTTAGTATGATTTAAATTTATGTTAATAAGATTACTAAAACAAACTCTGAGTGTTTTTACATTTTTGTTTAGTTCGGGGAACAGACACAGTTTCTACAGCAGTGAACCTGACCTTGAGTGACGACACTGTGCTAGCAGACTTCTGCTCTCTAACCTTGGCTCTGGATAGTCACTGACTGACTAGTCCTGTTCTTAGACTATATGCTATGCTGCAAGAAATGAGAGCAACACCTTCCCGAATGGGATGGATACCATCCCGCCCTGTCAGAACAGCTTTACCCTCAAAAGTACTCCGATTTTCTATAAAGCCCACTTTGTTTTCGGAACAGCACTTTCAGTGACCGTCCAGTTCCATCCACTTTCGGACATCCAGTTCAGTGACCATAGCCTGCAATAAGCTGCATCACCACACTGTATTGGGATGGGGCCAGAGAATACTACAGCATCAGGCATTACCTTTGCTTATTTCCACACCCCTATAAAGTAGTACCTTCTGACTGACGAAGGCGTATATCATTAACTCCAGCATGTATAACTATCTTAGAGAACCTGCGCTCGCCTAAGAATCTATGATAACCCGCTATGTCCAGCGTCTGGCTTCCGGGATAGCTAACTAGTGCTGCTGGTGCCCCTAAAGGACTAGATGATTTCACGTCTTAAAATAGAGCATCCTATAACTAGAGCTCTTTTAGGTTTCTTAGTTGGTGTCTCACAAAGAAGAGCAAACCTGTTCGAACATGAAGCACAGGGGAGTGGTGTTCCCATGGGCGAGCCTCAGCGTTAGCTTTGGCTTTGCAAGTATGCCGCCATGTCCTCACCCATTCGTGCCGCTGCAAGGGCTCTGATGCTGGAAGAGGGGGGTTACTAACTCCGCCTAAGGCACCCAGACTTCCCACTGCAGGAACAGTGCTACTTTTACTCTCACTAGCACTCACTAAACTTTGGATTCGTACTTGTAACGCTACAATCTTCTCTGTCAGAGAGCTAATTAGTGTACACCTATCACAGACAAAGTTATCACAAAGTTATCACAAAGTTTTCACTAATGACAGAGGGAGAATTACTACCTCCTGCACTCAACAAACTGAACAAGCTGGATGGTAGCCATGATGCTAAAAACAAACCTTAGCTGGAGACTTGTGGATATTAGCATGATGCTGTTGATTCCCTCTGTGCGCTGCTTTGAAGTGGAGAAAAAATGTGTGTGAAGAAAAAAGTATAAATAAAATAACTAAATCTTCAAGAAAAAAAGTAAAACAGCAAAATTAAAATTAAATCTCTAATATAATGAAATAAAATGGGATTGTATGTGTAAAGTACAGGCATATATTTGGTGTTCCACGTTTTGAATCTTTTAAAAAGTTAGTTGTATTACAATCCTGAGTTCATTCATCGGCTTGGGTTTAGTGATACTGAAATAAAAGAATGAAGAGATGCACGCTTGAGAGTGTTGTGAAATGAAAGTGCTGCAGACCACTTCATCTGAGAGTTCTCACACTTGGAGTACATGTCACTGATGAAGAGGCTGTGGATGTAAATTAGCCTCACTGGACGAATTAATAAGCCAAAGCAAACATGCAACTCTGCGCTTGTTAGCGTAAGCCCTAGCTCCCTTGTTGTGGAGTGAACCAATTGTGAATGAAGATTCTTTTCTCCAAAAGGGTTTATGGCCACCTGTCAGCCTGGTGCATCACCAGTCAAAATTCCCTTCTCAGATATAGAACTGTGTGTGTCTATGAAACATAATTAGCACACGTGATTTGCAGTCTCTTAATATTTCATGGGTATTTATTTCAATGTTATAGTCAGTAAATGGAAGAGAGTCAAAAGGCTTGATTTTTTGGGGATCCCAACCTACTGGGGATCTGGACTCTCCGAACATAATGGCACAAGGTATGATTTTCCTGTGCTTCTCATGATGATGACAATGAAAATAGTAATGCTGAACCTTACTCTTGCTACCTAGATGTACCTTTTGTTTTTCTGAGCAGGTACAGGTTCATGGTGATGGACCGCCTGGGAACTGACCTGCAGAAGGTATTTGTTGCAAATGATGGACTGCTGAAGAAGCAGACAGTGTTGCAGTTGGGTTGCCTCATGGTAAGTCATAATCACTATATGGATTCAATATAATCAGCAAGGAAAAATAAAAGTTCAGTGCACTTGGCTAGTACAGCTTTTTTTAGATTATTAATATATAATTTGTTGTTAACAGTATGCTGATGGGTAAGTTACCTCTGCAAAACACAACAGGACTAGCAAGGTGCGGTATGAATCACAGCAAAATGATCTCAGCCTCCATCACAATGTACATTTATTACGGGAATGTTCACGCAACTTGAACAGGATACTGATAATTTTGAAGATGATTTTAGTCAACAGCATGTCAGCAATCATTATGGAGGGTCGTTATGAATAAATTATTAAATTTTATTATTTTAAATTATTCAATTTCATTTAAAAAAGTTAAATTATTCATCTGTTAACCTTGCCCTCTGTAATTTTGCCCTCAACAGGTGGATGTCTTGGAATATATTCATGACAACGAATACGTCCATGCTGACATTAAGGCTGCCAATCTATTACTGGGCCACAGAGACCCAGACAAGGCTAGTGAATATCTGTCAATATAAACATGAACCTAGTAGAAGAAATGCATGTTTTCTTTAGTGTAGAGGTAATTCATGAATGGCTTTGATTCCTAAGTACTAAAATTGCATGTCAGATTTTCCAGCGTGACTGACCTGTGCTATGAGCTTGCTCAACTCGAGAACAGCTTGGTGTAGGAGATGACCTTTCATCTCATTATCTCTTGCAGGTATACCTGGCTGACTATGGTCTTTCATACAGATACTGTCCTAATGGAGAGCATAAAGACTACAAAGAGAACCCAAAGAAAGGACACAATGGCACAATTGAGTATACAAGCATTGATGCTCACAGAGGTGTAGGTAAAGCTGATCCATTCATTCATTTTATCTACTGTTTTCAAACCATTGCTCACTATTATCTGTAAATATTTGTGGTGCTCCAGAAAAATCTGCCTAATGTTACTGTGGCTGAAACATGGGGTGGGAATAAAATGACAAGCTTTGTTGTGACCAAAATTGATTACGTCGACACCTCTATTTAAAGAACTCAAATACATTTTTACAAAAATTACACATAAATGGTTTTATTTAAGTTATTTTCTAACCTTGCCTTTGCTCTCTACTTGCAAAACTAATGTCAGGTCTCACATAGCCAGTTGATACCTCTGTACTGTAGCTGGGATTATCATGGCCATTCCGTGACAATTTTGGTGGATATTGGGGGTGGTCGCTTGCAAAAATATAGGTGAAGGAAATGTATGCACTTGGCTGAAAGCATTTGAACATATGTGATGCATATGTTACAGCTGTCATGTCTACCAGCAGAAACTGCAATGCACACATGACATTTGCTGTTCCTTGTATGTTTTTACCACCGAGGTAATATCCAGTTTTGTGCTTTTTATAGCTATTATGTTAAAATAAGTGTCTGTATCGCATAAACACATTATATACGCTCAAATTATGCTGTAAGGATGACCAATACCGGTACACTAGCAAAGACTAGAACACTGTTATTTATTATTACTTTTTTTTTATAGTTGAACTTTGTATTTACAGTGAGTAAAATTCCCTCTATATTGGTTCTAATGTACACAGGCTGCATCCAGCATATCATGCTGTTCATTCCAAGCCAAGCTATTGGAAACACATTAGGTTGTAAATTGCATAGTCTCCTTATGGGATATTGATTGACTTGGTGGTGTGTACCTGGCCAGACTTAATTTAACAATTCCCTAAATAGTCCAAGTGATAACCTGCATCTTGTATGCATTTACCATTAATTAAAGGTTTGACATTTTGTTAGACTGGGACCCAAAGACAATATTTTTGCCTGAAAAGTATTGGAGAGGTTCGATACGAAATCCATGTCAAGGTAAAGCTGCCTAATAACTATACTTCTGCTATCAGTTTCCAGAGTTTCCAGTATATTAAATAATGATAAGATGCTGACTTGGCAGTAAAGATAAGTTTAAGAATGCCAGTTTTTCTGTCTTTACTAAATGGTGACCTATACCATAGGATACTCACTCACTGTAGTTACTAACCACTTAATCCTACTAGGGTTGTGTGGAGGCTGGAGACTATCTCAGTCAACACTGGGCGAAGGTGGGATACACCCTGAACAGCTCACCAGACTATAGCAGGGCCAACACACATACACACATACAGCCATTCACACTCATACCTAGGGGCAATTTCTAGCAGCCAGTTAGCCTAATACGCATGATTTTGGACTGTGGGAAGAGACCAGAGTACTCAGAGGAAACCCACACAAGCATGGGCTAGACTCCATACAGAACTCACACCCAGGCCTTCTTGTTATGAGCATGCTAACTACACCACTGTGCTGCCCCTGTATGTTACTAAGTAGTTGAAACCAAAACCATATGTTCTACTTATTTATCTGAACAAGTACACCTATTTTACACTTACTTCATTTTCATTTCTCAGATATTGCAACATATACTGTAGTAGTAATATGTCATTACAAATTATAAAAATGGCAAGAACTGGAACATGATCACATGAAAAAATCAGGTGAAGCGTATTTTCATGGAACACCGTCATGGTTTTGATGTAAACTTAAAGTACATGATACTTTGTAAGAATGAAAGTAAATCACATATAGGTTCAAAGAGGGGTCTGTACTCTTTGGCATGAACCCATTTTCTTACTAGACAGTAATTTGCACATTTTCAGGGTTTTACATATGGTCTTCATTCCACATCCTGCTCCTTGGATGCATAGGTGGTCAAGGTACATAAATTTTATTGTATAAAGCAATGTATTATAATCATGGTTTATGATAACGATAGAGGATGGATTACATAATGAGAACTGGAGGAAAAAAGTATATTTATATCCTGGCTGAGCTCAATGCAAAACCATATAGAAGTGACAAACCTGATTTTGGTGTCACATAGTGGACGTCTCATCATGAGCTGACAGCTGTTGTGTAGGTTGTTAGTGTCAAGTCGCCCCATAGATGAATGCAGATAGTGGAGTGTTCCTTTCCTTGTGGCCCCTGGCACCCTGTGTAGATGTTGATGTGTTACCATGGTGAGGAGTGAGGAGACAGGCACTCTGCTTCCCGCTGAACTCCATGCTAAAGGCCTAATTATCACCTGGAGGGCTGAAGAGAAATGGCTGAAATTCAGAAGGAGAGGTTCAAGAGTTTGACACAGCACTTTAGGTAATTTGAATAACAATGGGTCATAATTATGAACAACAGCCTGGCACTGATGGAAGGTGTTGTGTCCGACTTGGAACGCCTCGTTCTCACAGATGCTCGTTTTAAAACCGATTAAATTCCAGTCCTACTCAGGGCGCCTTTCCTTTCTTGCAAAAATCATACCCCAGTGTTATTAAAGGAAGCAATGCCTTTTATGTGCTGAAAGCCAATGTCTCAGTACAAAAGCCAACCTGGTTCAGAAATTATTAATTATTTATGTTTCGTCCAGGGTCATCATAAAGTATTAGGTGTTTTGAAATAAACAATTTAGTGTTTGTTAAATTACAGACTAATGAAGGGTAAAACTGTAACAGTGTAGCCTGTTGGGCCTGGCTGCAAGATTAGCTAGCAGGCAAGATCACCTAATGGGCATGGCAAGATCAATGACAGGCATGGATCTAGGCTGAGATTTTCCTCTTTGATGAATGCAGTCAATAGGTAATTTCTCCAGAGATGGACTGCAGTTACAGTATTGAGTTGATAAACTCTCCAGGCACGAACAGGCCGTGTGCTTTAATTTACCCTTATTGACAAAATGAAACTGGAGATTTTCCATGAAGGGTCCCACTCAGTGTTATGTTAACCCACATATTTAACCAAGGCAGGTGAAGTAGTCAAGTTTAGCTGTAGCCTTATTTATTTACTAAACACCTTTTATATTTAACAGTGTGGGTCAACCTTTTTTTTTATTTTCTTAAGTTGTTGGCAATTGCTCTTTAAAATCCTCCGGGCTAGCAAGAATTATATACAGTAGTTGTTGAATCCTTTGCCCTTATTTTGCACAGAACATTGTGCTGTGCAGAATTCTTCTCCTCTTTTCTCAAAGTTGAGTGCAAGTGTGTTGATCCTGCACATTTTAAGTATCTTCTAGTGAATAAAATATAGTCAGACAAAGCACGGTCAGTTGTGGGAAATAAAAGAATAAAGAGGGTGATGAAGGCAGCATCGTCTCAAGGTCTCTGCAAAGTGGGAAAGAAACAGCTGGTTAAAATATTTCTAATGCATGTGTGGAAAAGTGTGTTTACACTAGATGGCAGTTGTGTAATGTGGTCTAGATGATGGGTGTAGAGGAGGTCCTGCACACACACGTACTTGATGATCTCTGGGTCTTCTCTTATGGCCAGCACAGAGCCATGGAATCCAGAAACATGTGGGAACAATTTGGTCTCAGACATTTATTTCTTTGTTTTACTGCCTGGCTCTGGTGGTGAAAGTGTTGGTCCGGGCCATGGGCCGTCTGGATCGTGTCAGAGGCTGCGAGTATCAGGTTCCTGGGACGAGCTTTCAGACCAGACAAGTGTGTGTGCGTGGGGGGTTGCTGGACAGACAGTCGAAAACTGACCCTCTTTTGAATCTATTTCTCTTTTTAGAGGGCCCTACTTGCCTGCTAGCTAGTCAAGAGCCCCAGCTGAAAAAACAAAATACTCCTCTTTATCGTGATTCCCTGTTCTGTTTTTTTTTTTAAGGGCATATTTCAGTGGCCAACGACAGACCATTTAATCAAAAGGTTCTTTTTTATATTTTTTTAGCTCAAATCAGGCCAGGTATTCATCCTCTCCTTTAACTCTCTCCCTTTTTTTTTCTTTCTTTCTCACCTCATACCATGTTTATGCTTTCCGTTCCCCTCTTTCTCTCGCTTGCTCTCTGTGGCAGCTCCATCCAGAAGAGGGGATCTGGAAGTGCTGGGCTACTGCCTGCTCCACTGGCAGAGTGGAACTCTTCCCTGGCTGTCAGTGCTTAGGAATCCAGTAGAGGTCCAGGAGGCCAAGGCCAAGTACGCACACTTCCCTTTTCCCCCTCTTCTTTCACAAGTCCAGAAACAGCACTCAGCTGTGTATGTGGTGGCCGTTGATCACAGACTCACAGCTGCTGTGGTTATGCACTGTCCAATGTTCTCTGAACTGCTTTGTTATAAGTGTTGACAGTGGAGTTGGCAAAAATGTGGATGGCTTCATTGCCTGGAAAATACTTTTTTCTGATTTCTCCGACACAACCCTTGTGAGATTATTATCACATACAATTTAATACAGGATAGTAGGGTAAAGGGGATAAAAACAAAGGGTAGTTTGGTAGTCCCATTCTGAATATCTTCTTTCCAGTTAAACTACTGTTCTAGATTTGATTCCATCACTTTAATAATAAAGATAATATAAGATAATAAACTGCAAAAAAAGGGTAGTGTGTAAATTATCTTGCTGATCTTTACCCTTTGTTGTCCTTAGGCTTATGGATAACCTGCCGGATTCGGTGATCCAGATGTCCACCTCTGGTAACAGTCTAGGTAAGAGGGAAAGAGTTTATTTGCACATACATAGACCACTTACAATGATCAACAAGGTGTGGTTAAGTGACTGCACCACCCAGCCTTTCCTCCATCAGCAGCCCATACCAGCCATGCATTATCTTTATTCCCGGCACAGAGCAAAAGGGCAAGCATGTCTCCTGAATAGGGGCTTTGTGATCTATGATTATGATGAGGTCTTCTTCTGCCCAACCCTGTGCGAGTCACTGCAGCTGGACCAGCGAGATAAGGCCTCCAACATGTATCAATGCCATGCATGTGATATACATTCCTTTAGAGAGATGCTGCATACTGGCTTAGTGCTTTTGGCAGCTTATTTATTACACTGAAGAATGGAAGGCAGCCTTATTAGACACACACCTTTGTGTGCACGTATGAATATTGAGGCTCATTCACGCTTGTGTTTTGTCAGGGCCATGTACTCGTATGATGCCCTGTTTTGTTCCTTTATAGTAACAATGTAGTGCACTTATGCACTAGTGACACTTGGATCTGGCTTCTGTGTTCAGGCTCATGGGTTCTTGATTTGTAAGCAGCATTTTGTTAACACACTAGATGATAATCCATAACATGTCGTATGCAACTACTCGATCTGTCAGTCAGCTTAAATTGGTGTAGTGCATTTACAAACATGAATCATAGCCACCATAACTGTCTGCCCACTACCTCACAGGATCCTTACTGTAAGTATCCCTTACCTTTGTGATGAATGATTTGAAAGAACCTTGATGATAAAATAACATTAGTAACTAGCCTTTTTCTTTTTCCACCCCCTCAGCTGAGGTAGCCCAGTTCCTGCTTGCTGTGAGAACATTGGGCTACAAAGAAAAACCAGACTACGATGCTCTGAGAAAGGTACTATCACATGTCAAGCCCCGAGGCCCACTGGACCTCTCCAGAGCCAGAGCAGCAGTGTCATCCAGGCCAGCAGCAAACAGGGTGAGCACGAAATGCTTTGGCCCCACCAAAGTTCCTGTCCTAATAGGTACCATATGAGCAAAGGCTGCAGTGCAGAGAGCAGCCTGTGGGCTGCGGTAGATTTATCTGTCTGGGAGAGAGCAGAAGATGCTCAGGTTTGAGAGAACCTCTGCTGACCTTTTCTCATGAATGCTCACTCCCACTCCTATTGGAGGTAGTGCAGAGGAGGGCGGAGTGGAGATTTACAGACTGGTGACAGTCTCGGACCTGTCTAAAGCCTCCAGCTTAAAGCAACAGCTTATAACCGATTCAGGAATGTAGGAGAGCAATTTCATGAAATCCCTCTTATTTATAGGATTCATATACATGCTGAAGATAGTATTTCAACAGATGTATATGTTTTCCACATCTCTGACCCAAATTACATTTCTCTGCACAGCTGTTTAAAATAAAGAGTTATAGAGAATAGAAATAGGAACCGTGCCCCCCGCATAGCTAATGATGCAGAGAATCTTGACTTGGTATCATAGGTTAACCTCTACTAACCCTGTCAAGAGGCGATGGCGTGGAGGCGTTTGTTCTGTAAGAACCACTTTACCACCCCTCAGTGCTAACATGAACCACTGAACTCGAAGAAAAGGCCAAGCAGGGCAATTTAAGGCTATTCAATGCACACATTTTCCTGAGGCCAAAAGATCACCACTTAGAATTACAGTGGATTTTGCTTTGCCTCTCATTTTCATGTTAAACTGGCCAGCAGTCTGATCTATAGCTTAAGAGTAGGTGTCAGTGTTGAAGTCAATAAAGTCATAACATTTTGGATGTTAATTTGCTGCCGTTTTGTGTTGATATCATAATCTCTTACCGCACATTCTCTTCCTTACCTTGGAAATTTAGATATATATTTCTTTTTGTTAGATACAGAACTCCAGTGGATTCCTACAGGCACTACAATGTTTGCATACAGTATACAGCATACATTCAGATTTCTTACAGAAAAATCTGTGGGTAGAGGGCAGTGGTGGCTCAGTAGTTAAGGCTCTGGGTTACTGATTTGAAGGTTGGTGGTTCAAGCCATAATATCACAAAGGTGCCACTTTTGGGCCCTTAAGCAAGGCCCTTAACCCTCAATTGCCCAGTTGTATAAATGAGATAAAAAAAAGTCACTCTGGATGAAGGAGTCTGACAAATGCCATAAGCGTAAATAAGTACAGAGCTGGTGAATGAGCTTTAGTATCTCTGACCTTGGCCAAACCTCCTGCACAGATGGAAAAGATCAGTGTCAACACTATGAGCATTAAGATTCGAACCCCTCTTTTTCTTTGTAGTAATATTTTCTTCATGCTTTCTGTTCATCTTGTCCTGGAGGGCCAAGCACCATTACCTTTGAATAAAATTTAAAAGCAACATCATCATTGTCACCCTTGTGCCCCCCCTCTCCTGTAACAACATCAGGCCAAGAGAGGTATACCTTTTCTAACGCCACTCCGACGCTTCTGGAGTTTATTTTGCCTACACCTGACCTCAGCAGTGATCTGTGGCCAAATTTAGTTTGGAGTGTTGCCACCTCAGGGAGAGTACTGGGTGTCATTAATCAGGAGAGGTGCTTTACTCTCAGGATCCAGGTCAGGTTGAGAGCACAGCGGAGAGCGAGCGTACAGACAAACTCAAGGACTTGTGCTCATGCTGGGTTATCAAGGGTTCCAGTCAGCTCTTTTCTCCAAACTTTGTGAAATTCTCTAAATCATGATTTTTCACTCTGTTCCCTTATAAAGAACTCATGTCAGGCCCAGGCTGCAGTGAGAGCTACTAAACCAAAGTCTGCAACTCATGATGAAGCCTTCAAAAAACTTTACTATAGGGACAAAGATAAAGCAGAGACAGAAGAACAGGTAAGGGATAAATCCATTCTATTAAAAAAACAAAAACAAACATAAAAAAAATGATACCTGTCAGTTACTTAAAACATTTTTTCCATAGAAGCCTTACAAGGTCAGTTCTGCAGCAGACACACGTCTGAGGGCTAGGCGTATGGTAAATGACTGGGATGAAGACCAGGAGGATGATTATGATCCTTTGCCACCAAGATTCCACCCCAAAACACGTGAAGGCACAAAGCAAAGGCAAAAACGTGAACAAGTAATGCATGCAACTCACAAACACATGGAAAAAACAACAAAATGATTCCAGTTTTCTTCATGTATCAATTATATAGTTTTAATAATATATACATACATAGAGAAAAATAAATCTGGACTGCATACATGAGCTTGGTTAAGTAACAATCAAGGAAAAAATATATACTGTTACACTACCCACTATGTAGTGCACTTTACTGTTTATATTTTGGTGAAAAAGTTGGCTCCTGTATTTGGAACGAGAAGAAGACATGAGGATGGCCTGCAAATGAGGAAACAGCACAATAAACCAGAGTGTCAGTATTTCACCAGGAATGTCACTGACTACTGGGGAAGAAGTGATCACCCGTGTGAAGACTATCGCACACCAACCAGCATTGGGGAGGAGTACTGGAGCAAACCAAAATATAACTTAAGGGGGGAAACGGATTATTTTGGTCACCAACTACACTCTGATGAGCACCATGACCTCCACTCCGCACACAGCAACAGGAAAGACAGACAGAACTCAGAAGAGAAGCCTTTTATACAGTGGAGTTGTAAAATGTATGCATGCATCATTACTCTTGCACTCATCCTTTTTCTGTTTGCTTTTGCTGTCTTGTAAACACATGGTGTTTGGTTTTCATACTGCAGTGTTTTGAACAATATTGTATATCCTTCTGAAGCACATCAGCAGATTACAGAGGGGTCACAGGTTCTGTATGGCCATTTTCACTGTGATGGGCTAGGGGAAAAAATAAATGAATAAAAGCAGGATATTATTGTAGGAAATCACTTTATAGTGATAATCATGTTATATTAATCCTTGTCACATTGACTTTGGGCAGCTGAAAGACAGATGACATGACATCTTGAACACATCAATGCTTTTGTGGAAGAGTAAAGGAACATGGAATATGCAAGATATGGAGAAAAATTAACAGTGCTTTTACCTTTGTTTTTTTCTTCCCTAAGTACATATTTCTGCTGCATTCTCTCATCTAAATATAAACTACCTGGACAGATACTACCAAAATATAAACTGGCCACCTTGCTAAAAAAAAGTAATTAACTCTGTTTTGTTGGATCACCTTTAGCCTTGATCACAGCACATTCTTGTCATGGCATTGATGCTTCAACTGGTCAGGTCAAGCACGTTGGTGTAGATCATCCAGGTCATGGTAATCCTAAAAGGCTTAAGTCGAGGCAACTGGACTTCTTTTTTGTTTTTTTAAGACGTTTCGCTTTTAATCCAATAAGCTTCATCAGTTAGAAATTCTCGTGGAAACTTCCAGCCTTAAATAGGCTGAGGAAAAACTCTCAAGTCAAATGCAAACCACTGTTCCTCCCATTGCTCATTAGGGTCCATTTATCCATTAGGCTTGATTACCTGGTCTGCATATGGGGTTGTTTGGTCACCTGAAAAAAGGTGTGAAGTGGAGTGAAACCTCTTGGAAAGGAGATCCCGAGCTGCCTTGTAAGTGCTTGAAAGGTGAAACCTTAAACCACCTCCTTGGTTTAATGCAGTTTTTTCCTTCTTCAAAGAGATGGCTTCTTTTACTCCTCTTTCAAACCTTATCTCTTCCCTGTCTAGAATCCCTGCCCTGCGATTGTGTGGCGAGCTGTTCAGGGTGTACCCCACCTTTGCCCAGTGTTGGCTGAGCTAGGTTACAGCCTCCCCACAACCCCAGTAAGATTAAGCAGTTTGGCCAATGAGTGAGTGAACCCAGTGTTGGTGAAAAATGAACACAGACTCCAGATGTAAATAAATTTTGATGTTGCTTAAGTTTGTTGAAAGAATGTCATGGCAACCCCATGAGGTAATTAAGGCTAAAGGTGTTCCAAAACATTATACATATAATAAATATTAGATACATATCAAAAACAAACAAACAAATGAATAGAGATTAATGTATAAGTATAATGTATAACTGCCCATGTATAAGTTTATTAAAAAAGAATAATATTTAAACGGGAAAAAATACAATTTAAACAGTAATTTTGACCCAAGCAGAACACGTGTTTTAACTAAATTTGTTTCAAAAGGCAGTGTTGTGAGTAACAGGGAGCTGAAATAATATGGCACCAATACCTTGCTGCAGTAAGGACATTCTCCAAACACAAGGTTGAAGCTCTGACGACTGGTGGGCAAACCCCTCAGCCACTGAGATGACAATAATGTGAATTCAGTCGATAACGTGAGAGAAGCAAGCACGTCCTAATCATTCGTGCTCATTAGTAATGGTGTGATGAGTAATGAGAGATTAAAAGGGTGTATGAGTGATAAATCATAGTGTATTCACCTCATAGAGACAGGCCTGATGAAAAGGCTGCCCGCAGCGTGGATCGTTGCACACCTGATCTGGAATGGCAGAGTCCAGTCGATATGAATAACAGATGCCGCACTCCACACTAAAACTCTGACATAAAAAAAAAAACAATCAGATTGTTTAGTGATGATTTAGGTTCATACTGTAAATTTCACAGTTCTGGGATTAATTAGGGATTATCTTATCTAATTATTAAGGAATTCAAAGTCAGCTACATTGATGAACAGAACAGCATCTAAAAATCTTTGTTTCTTGCTCATAATTGTTCTGGGCATGATGATTTTTTTCTTTGCACCACCTATCAAAAATCTGCCTCTACTTATCCCCCTCGTCCCTCTTCCCCTATTGGTTAAGAGGCTGCAATGCATGGAGGTTCATATTTGTTTCCACTGGGGTGAGAAGACTCAGGTGGGCTTATCAACCCTGTGTATACTTGACCTCCACTTCACAGAATCCTCCTCTTTTGCAAGACGCCAAACTGAGTCTGGAGAGCCTTCATACATCTTGCCCTTATTCCCCTCTTTTTTCTGTTCTCCTCTACTCCTCTCCACTCTTAGACTTTGAGTTTGCATATTGCTTTTCCGATAATTAGAGTCCCCCCCACCCAGCAATCCATTAAAAGGATGGTAGGTAAAATTTAAACATCTGGTCAAGTAAACTTTTCACTCTTGTGAATGTTAATGATGGCCAAGCATTAATCAGTGGTGCAGACTGTGAATAAACACGCCGCCCTTTCAACCCACCAGCAGTCACACACGCTGAGGTAGGGGGGGAACGATAATTTGTGAATCTATGATTAAACAGCTCTTGACAGTGCTGAGGATTCTGCCACCTTTGTTATTGTAATGATCTTATCTGTAAACAACCCAATTAAAGGAATTCGGTATCCACCTCTACCAAAATAAATAAATAAAATAAAATAGATAAATAAATAAAATTGTAAACCCCAAATGTTGCTGAAATGCGTGACTAATTATAAGTGGCGGTGTGACATGAAAATGCAACGTACAGATTTTTCGTGGGTGGCAGGTGATGGGAATTCTATCTCCATAACATCCTTCATGTTCTGCAGGACGCTGCAGTCGGGGTTCCTGAGAGAACGGAAGACATATAGTCACTCATGAAACTTGAAAATATAAAAACATGGATGTGGAAGTGTAATGTCTGTGGAGATCAGAACAAAGAAGCAATTCATTATTGTCTCCTTACCATAGATGCATGTTAGCGTTCAGTTTGCTCCTCAGGAGGGTTACCGCTGCAAAATAATAACACTTTCTTGTGTCATACAATTTTAATTTAATACTAAATGTTTGTGTACTGTACAGAAATGAGCTTGAAATGATAAAAAATGTCCCACTAAAACAGAATAGCAAAACAAGCCTGAGGGAATGTTCTATATGAGAGGGCTCGCTTTGTAGTATACCAGAGCAGTTTCAATTAACTGCACCTCATCTTTCATTCAATACCCGTCAACCTGATTGTAGCGCACTGACAGACAATGCACAGCCATGCCATTTCTTACCACTAATCTCTTCTCGCTCTTAGAAATGCCACAGTAGAGCCACACTTCCTACTGTGACAAACATTCTGACAGGGAGGGAAATATTAAAATAATTCACATAAAACGTGCTCATCATGGCTGCTCCACCCTGAGAGATCAATCTGAGAGGAATGTGAGTCGCTCACTCTGTTTGTCGTTTGTAAATGCAAAAAGCAATATTTCTGTCTGACCCCTCGCTCGGAGGGTCCGCGTCTTCCACTGTCTTGACTATCGAAGTGTGGATTTAATATCAATGAATAACATTGCTAGGCAACCAACAATATGTTCTGTGCGCCACTGTCAGCCAAGCATGACCTTGGATTTAAAGAAACAATCACAGAGGCTTAAATAGTGCAAACTGACCTCCATTCTGGAAAAAATCTCTCTCTAAATCTAGAAGGACATTACATGTTGTAGCTTGCCAGCCAATCCTGTTATAGCAATCGTGTGTTAAATGTAATAAAACCTTCCTGGGATGTACGCTTTCAAAGAGAGGTAATTGGAAAAGCAAAGTGATAAATGAAACTGATGGATATGGACTTTTCTTATGTGAAATGCCATTCAAAAACAAGCAGGTCATTTTACTTGGATGTGCAAATTTAGGTTGGGGAGATTTGCAGATATTAAAAATACCCACCATGCTCAGCTCCCACCAGGCAGCATTCTGGCAACATCTTTGGGTGCCTGGGGTCGATCTCAACTTTAATAGATACGTTGTTTCCTAGGCATGATAAGGTTGAGGTCAGTTGCATTAATATGGTACAAGGTTTATTAAAGTACAGACAATGCGCATAGCAGGAGTGTACCAATAGCAATCCTTCTCATCGTGTCTGCTCGGCTCGGTTTTTCAGGTTCCAGCACCCAGGTGTGCTCATCTATCTCATCCATCACTGCCCAGAATTCAGCCAAAGCCTCCACAATCAGCAGGAACTGGCTATGCATATGGGTTAAATTGCTCTGTGTGTAACAGAGGATGGGATATTTACATTTATTATGTAATCAAATACACTGCTCCATATGTTAAACTGACAATCATGCTTGCATGTATTACAGCCTCCATCAGAAAACAGACACTTTTAGCACTGCAAATTGGATCAGAACGAAAGATGTTCCTGACCATAGGCGTCACAGCTACAACTCGAACCTCAATTTATTGAGTGTATACACAAGTGGAAAGTTAACGCTGTTAAAACTGTGCAGTGTCAAAAACGAAATATGAAACTTAAATGTGTTGGAAAATAATTCTCGGTATAAATTCCCCTCAGTGAAATCTCTGTTCACAATAAATTAATAAACAGACACAATCATGTTGAAGATATTTTTTCTGTAGATCACCCAAGCAGAAGCACAAATGAAATAACACAACAAAGAAACTCTTTTCCGTTACACAAATGCCAACAGAGTGGGAGAGAGTGGAGGTGGAGGATCAGTCTGTCCATCTGTCTGTGGTTATAAGTTATCATGATTCTCTGCTTGCCTTTAGTTTGATCGCTGGATAAGTACAATTAGTATATACTACATGGGGAAGACAAAAGCAGATCGTTATCTAGGAATTGATAGACATTATTCTATCCTAGGTCACTACATAGTAGCAATTCTGGGCTCTGATTGGCTAATCTACTACTAGGTTGTGGTCATGACTCCTTCGATGATGAAAACATATATTTTTTTATTTTCAAGAATTAGACACTTTCCCCCACCAAACCAATTTTAATGAACTACAGGCCTTCAGCTAATTAGCTACTTTCGTGCTAACTAGATCTTCATGAAAAGAAACAAAATATGAATTGGCCTATTTTATAGTAATAATACATATTTTTGTATTTATACGAAATTGAAAGGTTTTTTAGCCCATAATGTTGCTAACCACACTATATGCTGTTTAACTGCATTGACACTTTAATAACTAAACTTACATCTAGATTTTCTCAGGTAGTACTTAGAATTCATCACTCATCTCAGCTGACTCTGGGCGTGGGCAGAGTACACCCTCTCTTTTTTTGGGTACTTAGAATAGAATTTATTTAGCAAGCTGATTTTAAGTACAATTGTAAAGGTGAACCATGCATTTCTCTTTTGCTAATACATTTACCATACTAAAATTTCAAGCAAAAATATAAGCCAAGGTCTGGGTTTGGGAACAAACTTTTGAAGAACACTTTAGCCAAGAACAGCTATCAAATTTATAAAGAAACATGCTCCTGAAGTCACTCTGGCTTTCCATCAACCCATCAAGACGGATGAGAGAAGAAAATAAGAAACCCAGCAATGCAAATACTGACTGCGAAGGTAAGAACATATTTCCCATGCATTAGAAAAAAAAAAAAACAGCAATAGCTTTTGATCACTTTACACCACAAACAGCACATTTAAGGTTGTTACATTCTTCTGTATTCTAACATATACTAACACATTAGGGGCTCTTGTTCGTGTGTAGATTGCTCAGCTGTGAGGCAGAAGTTACAGTTTAAGGACGGCAGCTCATAAATCATAGTTGTTGAGTGATAGCTGATGGTGGTTGGCCGTGCTTCACTCTGAGCTGTCAGTGTGAGTAAACGCAGGTTGAGCGTGGCGATCTGCTCTAAGAATCATAATTCCTGTGCACAGTCTTTAATCTCAACCCACAGAGAGCTTTGGTCTGGACACCAGATCCTCTGTGCAAAAAAAATAAGCCAACTGGTTTATCTTTGTAACAGAGCCACACTATTCAAGTTGAGTGGTAATACACAAAGATCCTAGATAAACTGTTCTATTATTTTAATGTATGCTACACATGTACTCGTTCACTGTCAAGTATGTTACGTTGCTTCCTAAAATTGTTCTTATGAGGCATTGTGTATCTCAGTCTCCACAATAAATTTGGTTTACTATGTAATATACATCCAGTGCATATGCCCACTCCATGTTTAAGCACAAATGTCTTTTGACTTACATACATACAAAAAATAAATACATACAATAAAACATCTTTATAAAAATAAATAAATAACAATAATTTGGGGTGGGGGTGGCACATTCCTCCCCAACAGTGAAGTCTCTCTAAGAAGTTGCATGACAACCAGAATGCAACAGGAAAAATAGTTAGAGAGAACAATAGGCCATGCACTGCACTGCAGTTTTCCTTTCTACACCGTTCTAAACCTTTCTGATATAAAAAGAAGCCCAGAGATGTGCATCTGAAATTTTCGCACAAGCATTAAGAAAAATCAGAACTCTTTCAAAACAAAGGATAAAGCAAAAATAGAACTCTCTGGCAATGGTTCAGCTTGTCATGTTTGGAGAAGGAAGGGTTGTGTGTATGATCCCAAGATCACCGTGCAACAGTGAAGTACGGAGGTGGGAGCACGATGTGGGGCTGCTTCTTTGCAAACAGTACTGGGGCATTACATATCATGGAAGGTAACATAATGGAGCAAAGTGTCAGGGCATACTACAGGAGATTTTAATCTCATTGGCCAAGAAACTGAATGTGGAGAGCAGGGAAGTTTTAACAAGACAACAACCAAAAACATATAGCCAAAATAACTCTAAAGGTGAAGGTGCCATGTTTATTGATGGACGATTTTGAAATTGAGAGTTCATCAGAGAGACCACTGTAACCTGGGAAATTGAAGATGATTTGCCTCGAGGAATAGGCCAAAACTGACCTGCAATGTTGCAACATCTTACTACTGAACCAACAAGTCCTTCATAAGAAACATTCGATTGTCAGTCATTTGTGGTGTCTGAATGAATACTTTACTAAAAGTTTTTGGAGGCTTAGTCTTTTGAGACTGTAAACTATATCTGTTACTCGTTTATAATGTATCAAGTTTCTAAAATACAAAATGCCTACACACAATTGTAATCCAACATTTAGGTAACATTTGTTCATGTTTATGGATTCTGTGCATATTTTATAATTCATAAAATTTTGAACTTAGTACATGGAACACTGAGACAGCAAGATAAATAACAAGTTAAATAAATGAATGAAAATGTGCATGGATCTATCGTAACATATAATTTTACTACACCTAAGCATGTAACACCTGGACTAAAATGATCACACAAAGAAATGTGTAGCAGAACTTGAACAAACATTTAAACACCAAGCAAAAACGCATACTGACTCAAGTATAAACCTAAGACGAGGGTACATGTTAAATCATCCTTGTCATCAGTAGCCTCATTTTGCTCTCTTGTAATACCTCTGACCACATGAAGCAAAAATTTACAAAAATTTACGCTTCCTTCTCTTTTGTTATATAATTTAGGTATTTGAGCCGCTGTTGATTATGTGCTTGATTCTCTCATACATTTCTGTACATGTTAAGTTGAAGGGACAGAACATGAATACCACCCCAATGCCTGTAATTAGCCACAAAAAAACAAATTGATAGCTCACTGACTTCATATTGAGCAAGACAGATTAAAACACCCTACCTCCATATACACACATGATGAGAAAAAGATTATATAATTTTTATAAAGAGTTTAAAATATGAATAAGGGCACTGAATCAGGAAGGAGGGGAAGAATACAGAGTCTGTGCCGTCTAACAGAAATGAATTGCATGCGTTGTAGCTTCAGGTGAAGAAACAACATAGGGTGGAATATGATAATGTGAGTGAGCCACCAAGAAAAGAAAAGCATCCTGACACTGAAAGAAAACGAACCAGAAATGATGGGTCACTGTGCCAGCAGAGTGCACACAATTTAACATTGCACAGGTGCAAAAACTCTGCAATTATGTTCCAATTAATGCCAGTTGTGCGATTACAGTTATGCTTTTATATCAATATATGGTCCAAATGAAATGTCTTTGTAATTGAATTCTGACTGGAAATAAGCGTAAAATGCAGAGTGGCACAAAGATCCATGCTTCATAGGGTGAGCCAGTTCTCCACACTGTTAACTATTCTAATTAAGTCTCTCTTCGTAATGGTCAACAATGCATATTCATAAAAATTGCTTAGAAAGAGAATGTGCATGAGGTGAATAAATAAATATGATCCAGAACCCAAATTATGTTCTTTCTTAAAAACCCTTAATATGTTTTCTCATACAAGTTAATGATAGAGAACTGAACATAGTGCCAAACCAAAAGCTATATGAAAATGTTTTTGGTCTTTTTACAATATGTGATTTCTGGCCTCATCAAAGACTGGATAATTGGAGCTAAGTACCACAAGCAGAGGTTTTGGCAAAAAACATATATTATTTTAGTACAGATTTAGAAAGGTTACTACCCTGGTTATTCAGAAGTGTGTGTTTTAAGCATGGCAAAACTGTCCCCAACTTGTGTTTTATGAAGAACGCATCATAAATCAATAGTTACACACTGAAGGCAAGGTGAATTTCACTGAATAGTCCCTGAGCCTGAGACTAATAATTGTTTTAGTGTATAAAAGAAAAAAAAACAAAAATAAAATGAGACTGTAATGGTTTATTCCTTACATGATGATGGATGCACAGATGAGCTCCATCTCTCTTTAAAGTGTCTCTTTAACTCTATTTAAATGTCAGATATTATACCCATTTTCAAACCTCTATTTTTGTATTCTGGATGCCAGTGGAGCACTAAAGTACATTCCCAATCGCAAAAATACCAAAGTTCTTTAGTAAGCTACTTCCCTAACTCCCCATGAAACTTAATTTTGAATGTGTGCACTGGACAGCTTCCTCCTCTTATTCTGTATTATTGTATCCATTTTCTCCCCTTTCTGCCCTCTGTGGGTACTCTGCTCTCATAGGTCACCTTTTGACTTTAGTGTGCAAAATGAATGAAAAAATAAATGAATTAATGAATATATAAATAAATAAAAATAGTAATAAAAACCTTGTGTTTATGGCCAGCTTAAACAGCCCAGAGGGAAAATGTCAGTATGTGCTAATCTTATTTTACACTCTGGAATTGTACAACATATTCGTTCAACAAAATTTATGGGTCAAAAAAAAGCATATCTCCACTTTTAGCATATACTCTGCGGAAATATGATGAAAAAAAGTTTCTAATTTACCTAAATTTACCATGAAACTGAGGCAGGTCAGATGACCTCAAATGATCTCTGTGCTTTAAGCAGAGATAAACTTTATGCAGCCAACAGTGTCTGTTCAACCTACTTATTCAATTAAAAAGTAATGCAGTTGTAATATATGCTATGTGAAAACACAACTGAACCAAACTAAAATGTGATTTGTATGGTTTATTTTTTTTTTTTTTTAAGCACAATTCTGACCTTAACAAACTGTGAGTGTCTGCCATTTTGATTCAACATCAAGTTACCAAAACATTTTACTACATAGTAAAAATTGTTTTAGCAATTATATTACCTTTTTTTTTTTTTTTAAAGTGCTCCATTTAATAAATTAAATCTAAAGGTATATGCTGTTAACTTATTGCAATTTGGCAGTTTTCCCATATGATGTGAGTACAGCAGTAAGAGTGAGTGTGGTCATTAAAAATGTATGCGAGGTTCTGTGAAGAGTATAGAGGAGGAAAATAAGAATGCAGAGAAGCTGCTAGGTGTGAGAGTGCCTTAGTCTTGCGAAAACTAAGACTTCTCCTTGTAAATGAACCAAATTTATTTAAAAGACCCATGACCTGAAGTTAATGGAAGTAGTGTTAAATGTTTAAATGTTAGTTGTGGGTAGAAAAAACAAAAACACCTTACCCCCACAGATGTCACTGGTTTAAATGTTTTCATACTCTAGTTTTCAGATATAACTGAATAAAATGACTGTGTTAAAGAAATGTGAAGAATTCAAGATACTAAATCACATACAGAAAAGCATGTGAAGTGAGACTGGAAGATGGAGGCTTATTGCTGAAGAGCCATGACAGGAAACAAATTTTTAATTTTTCCATAGCGATCGTAATGGTGTTTTTTTTAAAGCAGTCAGCACAGGGTTTGATGATTAAAGTTTACAGAAAAAAGCAAATCCACATGGTAATTATGTAATCTTGTCAATCTTCATGTTTGTAGTAGTGGCCAATTAAGTTCTTTTATGCGTCACAGCTTGGGTACATTTCCCTTCCTTAGTCCTTTTAGTTGTAACTCAGTGAATCTTTTACCTCTGGGCTGTGTTGGATGTGATAATTTAAAAATAATTCAGCAAAGAGTAAACAACTTTTATCTAAGACGACTTTTTAATATTTTCCATATTTAACCCAATGGTGCAATAGATAAATAGAAAAGGAAAAATGTGATATCACAAGCTTCACTATTAAGATTAGCTTTTATTACCAGATGCACAATCATGGCACATTTCATGTGCAATCAGGCTTGATGAGTTTGATGAACGAGTCCCCAGGACGCTGGCTGGGTGACTGGCTGAGCTGTGTTCCTGCAGAGCCACACCTGTACTGCTGCATGTGCTGATATACACAGAGCCCAGAAGAGCAAAAGCCTCTTATCAGGTCTGCATATCTATCATACACAAGCAGGCATTATGGCTTCGCAGTGATGTGCAGTATAATTATTAATTTAAATCAGCTAGAAGGGTAGGGGGCAGATTTTTCTCAGAACAGAGAAGATTCATCAAGACATCAGAAACCCAGCAGGGCAGCAGGAAGCAGAAGGTGCTGAGCTGGCCTTCACCGTCAGAAAGCTGTGTACTACTGCTATGCTGCACATGGAACAGGACGATCCAGCTAGCAAGCTCTCTCACCTTCAACACTACATTACTCTTCACTACTGTAAAATACCCTAATATGCGGCCTAATCATAAAATATAACTAGGATTTAATTATTCCTTAGTTTTATGTACAGGCTTGCAAACTACACTACTTTTAGAGTCTTAACAGTTGTGTCTTGTTAGTGTTTTTCCTTTTGTCACACAATCTCATAACTGTCCTTCAGTTCACCTGGCAAACCCGAAGCCTCTGAGAACTGTAAACCCTAAGAAAAAAAGGAACGCTGTTGTACAAAAACACCTTTCATCAACAACACAAACATGTCTTCAACTGCCAACTCTGATAATTAGCACCATTGTGATTGCATTGTTGAGTGAAAAGAGGCCAAGGAAAAAAAAAAATAAAAATTCAGAGGGGTGTGGATAAACCGCAGTGCCAATGCCTTAAACATCAAATGAAAACTGTAAGAATTAAGGATATGACCAAAACATTGTACCTGTGGGGTCCATGAAATAAGCAGTGGGATAGGTAGGTCTGCAGAGCATTCTGGAGCTTCTGCTGGGTACTGAAAAGACCAGAAATTGGGGAATCAACATTACACCAGCAGATTTTTTAAAAATAAATGTTTACTATTTACTAAAGTTTGAAATCAATCGTACATGTGGGAAGGTATAGTGAACTTTTGTTCTATTTACCAAAATATAAATTGATAAATTGAATCTAATCTGTGTTTCTCAAAATTCTTCTACTAACCCTGACTCCAACCAAAGTGGCTCTGTTAGGATGTATTCATTGAAGATGATAAACATGTCATGCAACACCATGTCAGAACCCTCCCATAGTGCACTCCCATAGAAATGACTTCCTTTGTTTTCTGATCTTTAGAGACGACTGCCTGACCTCGTCCACATGAATGTAAAAATCACCCACCCCGTAACTGTTTTAGGTCTAGCTCCAATGCCCCTTATACAATAAACTGAGTTACTCAGTGTAAAAGCTTAAACTGCAAAAAGGAATGCAGGGAAAGTATGAAAGGATGCATAGTTGCCTTTAAAATTCTCTTACAGAAGAAAAGTGGGCTGATAAGAAATACCGTATCTACCTAAAATTTACTTTATGCACTCAAATAAAAAAGCTATTTATTTCTGTTTACTACATTCATACTACTCACTCATCATTCTATTAAGCTTGAGGGTATTAAACTTTATGCCAGAGGAAATCTAACTGTATCCATGTCGGCAACATAGCTGTATAACTTCTGGAGATCCTGACAGAGAGATGCCCTTCCCTGAACATCTGTGAGGCTGGGGCATCACTGTTATTTTTAACCCTCAGCAGGTAGGTGGGCATGTGGCTTCCTCATGCCCTGCTGAATCTCATCAAGACCCTGCACGGTGCCAGCGACCCGCCGCTGGCGTTTCTGACCCACTATCATTTCAAATCCGGAACTACTTTGGCCATACACTACTTCTCTCACTGAAATTCTATGCTGTAGCTTCAGTAATTCTTGAACAGCTCAATTTTCTGCTTCTGCTGTGCCCCTGTAATCATTTTAAAGATATCATTTATAGCCTTATCTCTCCCTCTGCACATCTCCACCTTTATCCATCTACTATAGGGAAAGTTCTAATTTAAATATTCAGATCCCTGCAAAAATGAATAGCATGTACTTATTCAAACTTCCAATCCAATATTTTTTATTTTTTATAGCAAACATGAGCTAGTGATTTTTGGTGATAATAATGTAAATTTAAGTTATACAATGTTAATTTTTCTGAATGTTTTTTATTTCTGTGACAGAGTATTGCTCTTCCCCTCCTCAAATCCCCCTCCTTATCGTGGTGGAGGGGTTTGTGTGTCCTAATGACCCTGGGAGCTATGTTGTCAGGAGCATTATGCCCCTGGTAGGGTCACCCAAGGCAAACAGGTCCTGGGTGAAGGTCCAGACTGAGCACAGTTCACAAGACCTCTATGAGCACAATAACAAGGACACAGTTTCCCTTGCCAGGCCTGGGGAAAGGGCTCGAAGGCGAGCGCCTGGTGATCGGGCTTCTGCCCATGGAGCTTAGCCAGGCCCAGCCCAGAGAGGAGACATGGGCCCGCCCTCCCATGGACCCACCACTTATGGGAGAGGCAATAGGGGTCGGGTGGAATGTGAGCCGGGTAGCAGCCGAAAGCGTGGGTTCTGCCGGACCGATCGTCGGCTACTGACTCTTGCTTGTGGGACATGGAATGTCACCTCTCTGGCGGGGAAGGAGCCTGAGCTGGTGCGTGAGGTTGAGAGATACCGACTAGATATAGTCACCTCAACATATAGCTTGGGCTCTGAAACCACCACTCTCGAGAGGGGCTGGACTTTATTTTCTTCTGGAGATGCTCATGGCGAGAGGTGGTGAGCTGGTGTGGGCATCCTAGTAGCCCCCTGCCTCGGTGCCCACATGATGGGGTTCTCTCCAGTGGACAAAAGGGTAGCCTCCCTCCGCCTTCAGGTGGGGGAAAAGGTCCTGACTGTTGTTTGTGCTTATGCACCAAATAACAGTTCAGAATACACTGAATAGCACTAGAGAGCACTCCCCCTAGGGATTCTCTCATCATTCTGAGAGACTTCAACACCCATGCGGGCATTGACAGTGAACCTGGACGGGTGTGACTGAGCTGTCTTAGATGGCAGGGGAGGCTGCCCTCCAGACCTGGGAGACCCAAGCATGTAGTTAGGGTCTCCTGGGAGACCCAAGAGTGTACTTAGGGTCTCCTGTTTATGCACCAAATAACAGTTCAGAATACCCACCCTTTTTGGAGTCCTTAGGGGATGCACTAGAGGTGCACTGTTTAACTTCACTGTAAATTTCCTGCTTAAGGCCCAAAAGTTCTCAATAGGGTTTAAGTCAGGTGAAGAAGGGGGCCATGTTGTTAAGTTTTTCATCTTTAAGGCCTTTACTGGCCAACCACACAGTTCAGTACTTTGATGCATGTGATGGAGCGTCGTCTTCTACATCAAAGACTTCTTGAAAGATGTAGACTTTTTCCTGGACCACTGCTTGAACAAAGTGTCTTCTAAAAAATTGGCAGTAGGTCTGAGAGTTGACTTGGAGTTTATTTTCAACCCGAAAAGGTCCAACTAGCTCATCTTTAATAATACCTGCCCATACCAGTACCCCACCCCCACCTTGCTGGCGTCTGAGTCGAAGTGGAGCTCTGTGTCCGTTACTGATCCAACCACGGGTCCATCCATCAGGTCCGTCAAGAGTCACTCTCATCTCATCAGTCCACAAAACCTTTGACAAATCTGTCTTCAGATATTTCTTGGCCCATTCTTG
>JBCNYG010000025.1:28370998-28390872 GCA_039654305.1 Porochilus rendahli
GCGAATGGTTGTGTGACTGATGGCCCTGCGACGGCCTGGCGAGCTGTCCAGGGTGTACCCCGCCCTCGCCCAGAGTCAGCTGAGATTGGCGCCAGCCTCCCCGCGACCCTAATTAGGATTAAGCGGTTCGGAAAATGAATGAATGAATGAATGAATGAGTTTTTACCTAAAAATGTGGCTGCTTCTGCAAGATACTTGGTAAAACTTACTAAATTGTACCTATGCATGTTTATAGCCTTAAGGATTGCCACACCAAATATTTATTTTGTTTAGTTTATTAGTCTTTTTCCAGTTATAATAAACATTTTCCTCAGCATTCACCATTAGTCTTCTAGTAGCAATTCTAATTGCACTAAAGGATTTGGGAGTATAAGGAAATCCTTATTAAACAGCCTTAGCTGCAAAATTGTCAATAAAATAATGTATTAAGTCAAATCTATGTGGTATTATATTATATACAACATTTTTAAAAGCATTTCTTCTAAAAAACATTTTACCCCATTGCCTAAGATTTTTGCACAGAATACACAAATGCTGGTAAAATACATGCTAGTTAAGGCTGAATACAGGAGAAGATAGGAGGATCTATTTTTGTGCAGGCAGATGTTTAACTTAGGGGTGTAACATCAGCATATTGTTAATTTGACTAGAAGAAAGATTTTTTTTTCCAGAAATAAACATGCCTAGGCTGACTTGGGTAGAGTGTCACAACACATGGTGTGATCTACTTGGTTTCAAAATGTTGTCCTCATATCCTCTTGCTGCAAAACAATCTTTTTTTGTTTCTTACAAACCCGGTTTTATAAATGTCAAAATAAATCAGTTACTTTACCCACCTAAACATAACAGACTGCATAGTTCACTGTGTGATAATTAAGATCACACTAAACTGATGTTGCTACCAAATGTGTATCAGACATAATTATGCACTGAATGTTATATAATTACCAGAATCAATAGTATGTCTAACAAAATAAATTACAAACCCATGGTTATTTCCATAGAGACAAGATATTAAAAATAATGTTTTAGAGACTGACAATTGTCATTAAACACCCTCAAAAGCCAACTGCTTATTCCTGACACTAAAATATCTGTGAAATTTGTAAATTAAATCTAATTGTATGATATTATTAAAATGCCTGCTGGTGGGAAGAAGAGGAGCTGATTTGATTGGATATCGCAGCAGCATGTCTATTTACATCACATAAGTACTCATTTTAACCCAAACCCCTTTTGTAATTAAGCTGTTTGTGCCAGATTAGCGTTTGTGCCTATAGTCACATTTTAACTCAGCCAAGCCTACAAGCATCACTGGTATGATCTCATTACCTAGATGTAAACAAAGCCCTATATGTACTTTGTAAAAGCAATAGTAAAAAAAAACATAGCCATTCTTTACAATGTTGTAACTCCTCAGCCAGGACGCCTCAAGCGCGTGACGTACAAAAATGGAAGTTTTGGAAAGGTCAAAAGTCACATATGCAAATTAGCTACCCCACGCACAAGTTTATGGCACAGAGAGTGCCTTTGCAAAAGTTCAGGAAGCTGGAATGTGCATGAGCCAAGCAATTGTCCAGACAAACTAATTGCCACACCGCCGCCTGCACAAGTGCACCCATGCAAAGTTTCAGAAAGCTATCAGGCATATAAGCTGAGCAATGGCCTGGACAAACTTTATATGTTCAAGTTCACTGTGCCAAGATCAAAGGTCACATATGCAAATAAGCTACCCCATGCACAGGTTTAGGTCATAGGGGTTGTCTATGCAAAAGTTTAGAAAGCTGGCCTGTGCATGAGCTGAGCAATGGCCTGGACAAAGCAATTGTTACTCCGCCAGCCCGCCTGCCCGGCCACCGAGCCAACGACAATATCCCCCCAGCCATAACTGGTTAAGGGGTAATAACTTGAAGAATTCTCCTGCTGCGTTTTGAAGAGCAGTACATTATGATGTTTGTTTGATCTGCGTGTTCTTATAATTTGTTAATTTGTTTCTTGTTCAAAGCCAGATTAAGAGCAATGTCCATACACCTGCATACTGCTAATTTTGTACTTTCTACAGTGACCAGGTGTTTTAAACATATTATTGAATGATATCTCTCTCTCTCTCTCTCTCTCTCACTCTCTCTCTCTCTCTCTGTATGTGTGTGTGCGTGTGTGTGTAAGTGTAAGAGTTCATGTGTGTGGGTGTGAGGATATGACACATGTACATGAGGGCATGATTCTGCGCAAACAGCCTGCTTAATTACCGTGAATAGAGTTACATGAGAGGACATCATTAACTAAACACACATATGAAACAATGCTTCTAAAGATAACACATAATCAAGTGTGTGTGTGTGTGTGTGTGTGTGTGTGTGTGTCTGTGAAAGTGTGTGTGTAAGTGAAAGTGTGTGTGTCTGTGAAAGAGAGAGAGAGTGTTGTGTAGCAGGCACAGTTTTTATTGGCACCCTGCTGCAACAATGCCACCCTCCTTCCCTGCTGTACTCTTTCACCTGCTAGATGTCATACATGTGTCCCCTCAAAAAATAAAATAAAATAAAATGTCATACCACACCTCTACATGCACAAAAAAAAAATAAATAAAATAAAACCCCTGCTGTGTCTCTGATATATCTCTGATTCTATTATATATATTCATTCATTTTCTGAACTGCTCTGAACTGCTTAATCCTAATTAGGGTCGCAGGGAGGCTAGCACCACGGCAGGCCATCACAGCTAATATATATATACATATTACACCTTTTAACAGATATGTTTTAGCCTCTAGAGACATAGTATAAGTAAACTCTTAGATAGTACTTTTTCAATGTCAAATCTGCTATGGTGTCTGTAAGGAAATGACATACAGGCTAAACAGCTTTATGTGCCTACCTTCCCTTCAACTTATACCCTCACCAGTGACCAGCTGCACACACCATATATAGATGTACAGTAACTGCTGTGTGTGTGTGTAAGTGCGAGGGTTCATGAGTGTGGGAGTGAGAATATGACACATATACACGAGGGCATGATTTTGCACAAGCAGCCTGCTTAATTACCATGAATAGAGTTACGTGAGAGAACATCATTAACTAAGCACACATATTAAACAATGCTTCTAAAGATAACGCATGATTTAGAGTGTGTGCATGTGTGTGCGTGTGTGTGTGTGTGTGTGTGTGTGAGTTGTTGTGTTGCATGCGTGTATGTGGTGGCAGCTACGTTCCTATTGGCACACTGCCGCAGTAGTAGGAAATTCAATAACACCTACCTTCATGCCCGCAGCCTTTCACCCTCAGCATGTTACACAGGTGTGCTCTGGAAAAAAAAACAAAAAATACAAAAAACATGCACTACATGCTGCCCTACACCAGTACACACACACACACACACACACACACACACACACACACACACATATACACATATACACACATACACACACATATATATTTAGACACAAGTCTAAATGTCTTTGTATTTTAGAATGGTGCTTTATTTTGGCTTACTATTAGAACACTGCACTTTTTCCCCAATTACTGTATACATTTATTCCAGTGCCTGTGTGTGTATGAGATAATGAACTCATGATACACACACCATTGCATGTCTTTAATACATCAGAAAGCTTAAA
The DNA here is from genome assembly GCA_039654305.1 of Porochilus rendahli. Taxonomy (NCBI): domain Eukaryota; kingdom Metazoa; phylum Chordata; class Actinopteri; order Siluriformes; family Plotosidae; genus Porochilus; species Porochilus rendahli. The sequence goes on from JBCNYG010000025.1 coordinate 28,374,616, forward strand.
TGCAACATCAAATTGATATCCATTTTTGCCTAATTGGTCAATTTTCTTTTATAACTCTTCCTATTTCTTAATGGAACCAGCATCTGAGCCTTGGGGCTAAATACTGTGGATAATATTGCATTCTCTAATTCAACAGGATAATTCATGTTTTCTGCAAAACTCTAGTGATGGAGCTTATATTCTTTCAGGTTAAAAAATGCATTGTATTCAGTTTAGTTTCTGACTGTGAAATTAAACCAATCAACAAAGCAATTACAGAAGAGACGGGAGGGCCCGATCGATTTTAGCCCATTATGAGAAGCCGATAAAGATGCTGAGAACACACAGGGTTCGGGGAATCCCCGAACATGTGACTCAGTGGTTAAAAAACACACACAAAAAAATCTAATCCTAAAGACAGTATGTGTATTTACATGAACATATAAAGGTGGGGGTTGAAGTAAAAAAAATAATATTATGCCTATAAAAGTAGTATCGTATTTAGATTGTATAGTCAGAAGGATGACATCATTATTTATTCTTTTCTTTTTTTGTTATTGACTATATTTAATAAAATATGGAGATTATTCAATGGCAAGAAGAAGAGAAATTAATTTATTCCTGCTTTCATTTATCTTCTGTGAGCACTTAATCAGGGTTGCTGTGGATCCAAAGCTTATCCCAGAATCACCCCTGATTGGTTGCCAATCCATCACTGGCCACCATAGTTGCACACATTCACAGCTATTTTGCCACATCAGCTCCTGGCATTTTTCATATTTTTTTTGTTTGAAAGGTATGTTGATATTTGAAATATCAGATTAGATGTATAATCTTTACTATTTCTGTATTATTTGTGATACTCTATCACCTAACCTTTTATCATACTGTTGCATAGCACAGAATAATGAATATGAATGACTTGTTGATTATGTTGTAATCCCAAATCCCATCTATTATTGCTGTATTGCAAAGAAAGTTACAAGTTATATCATGCTTGTCAGATTGGAAATAACTAGATATTTTGTCCATATCTAATGCCAAATTTAATCAATTCTAAAGGTCCTCATGCCCTAGCCTCAATTGGGTGGCATAGCGCCATAGTGATGAGCACATCCGTTTCAGAGCAAGAAGGTCCTGGATCTGAGTCCCGGGTTCAGTGAGGGTGTTTCTGTGTGACGTTTGCATGTTCTCCCCATGCTTACATGGGATTCCTCCAGGTACCCCAAGCTTCCTCCTACAGTCCAAAGACATACACATTAGACCAGTTGGCCATTCCAAATTGCAACTACGTGTGGATGTCTGTATAAATGGTTGTGTGTTTTAAACCTGTGTGGATTGGCAAGCTGTTCAGGGCGTACCCCACCTTCACCCTAGCTTGGCTGAAATAGGCTCCAGCCAAACTCATGCAGGCACAGGGAGAACATGAAAATTCCGCACATAAATGCCAACGCCAAGCCTTAAACCTTTTTGCTATGAGGTGGTCTTGAAACAGAATATTAATAATAAAATAAATAAATAAATAAATAAATAGCAAATAAATCTGTTCAATAATTTATGCCTGAAAATGTCTTTATAGTGTAACTTAACATATTAATTGTATTGCTCTGATAAGCATAATAAAGTATAACATTAAGAAAGTATTAAATATTGTTTCCATCTCTAGAGAGATGTACTAAATTCATATGGCTTAATCTAACCTAGTTCATGACTGAGTTAGTGGAATCTGAATTGAAGTGTACAACTTAAAAAAAACTTCTGTTAATAATTCCTGAATGAAAGGGTTAAGTAATGGACAGTTAGCCGTGAAGTGCTGCAGAATAACCTGTACATCCTTCTTCCTCTGCATCAAGAGGCAGCAAACAATGGTCTAGGCCAAGGCCTTCTCTACAGCCTTTCATCTCCTCAGTGTAGATTCACCACCACTATTGATTTCTTATTGACCTGTGATGTCCTCGGCTTCAATATGCTCTCTCTGTGCTCAGCACAAACCCTCGAACTGAACGTAAGAAAGACAAGTCTCAAACATCGATTTTTTTCATATCTCTCTCTCTCTCTCTCTCTCGCTCTCTCACACTTGTGCTCTCTCCATCCCTCCCTTCTCTTGAGATTAAGATTATTCTTTTAAAATGGGGTATTTTTCTTGAACATTTCATGCTTGTCAAAAAAACATTGAGTTGCTATGTTAGAAGAGTATTGTTTGTACCTTGGACAACATATATTTTATGCACACTAACAATCCTTCAATGCTTTTTCCTTTTCCCTTTTCTTTGTAATTGAAAATATTAAAGTGATTTAAAGATTTGAGCGGTTGAATGATCATAACGAGATGGAACAGCTGCTAGAATAACCATGGAACAGAGTAACTGATTTTGCTGAGCTTCGCTGCAAAAGCTCTTGACCTGGAAGTGGGACATGGTACATGGAATATACCATTCAGAATAACTTTGCACAAAATAAAGAAACATGCAAGGATTCACCTCATTAAAATCTATTCTCAAAGGCTTGCGTGCAGAAAAGGTTTTTTAGGTTGGTGTATGTGGCTTGAAATCAAAATAGGTTTTCTCTACTAAATGACAAAGACTTCAGAGTTATCTTTATCCTGGCTGTGGGTATCACCTCTCACACAGGGTCTATTTGTGGCTTTCTAGTCACTCATCTTCGGGAGTAAACTGATGGGCAATAACCTGAGATGATTAAAACATTTACTCAAACTGTGGTATGCAGTCTCCTTTAAAAGTTTTGGAACAGCAAGTCTAATGTGTTTGGTTTTGCTGTACATCTAAATATAGATAACAACTCTGATCATGGCAGCTTTGGTGGCAGACCACTCAGACTTTAGGTACAGTAAGCAAAAGAATGGGAAACAATATTCTTAAAGTAAATTAAATAACACTTTTGCATGTTCTTCCTGTGCTTTCGTGTCTTTCCTCCAGGTGCTCCAGTTTCCTCCCAAACTCCAAAGACATGCACATTAGGCTAAATGGATTCTCGATTGCACATACGTGTGAATGGTTATGTCTGTGTTGGCCCAGCGATGGTCTTGTGAGCTGTTCAGGTGTACTCGCTTGGAGTTGGCCGAGATGGGCTCCAGCCTTCCTGTGACCCTTATAAAGTATAAAGTAGTTTGAAAAAGTTTGTAATGTTTATAATGTTCCTGGTTATATATCCTTTGCTTCTATCAAGCTGACAGAATTGACACCACAGGAACAGCAAGAAGACATCACCAACCTGTTGTATTGTTATTTTGTAGTGCTTTTCCAAGCATGCACTGCAGCATCATCAGTCATTGTTAGTTTTGTGGGATGTTTCCTTTCAGTTTCCTCTTTGGGAGATGAAATGCATGATCAGCTGAGTTAAGGTGATTGTATTGATGAATTTGAAACCCTGCACATTCCGCCCTGCTAAAGTACTGTTATATGGGCAATGCGTTTTAGATAATTTTTTCCTGCATCATGTGGTTTGTCCCAATAAGATTTACTGAATTTTTTTGCAAATAAGCGGGATTTCAAAATTCCTATTGCTGTTATTGCTGAAGCTCAAGCCACTGTTCTTGAATAATTAGCTTATTTGTCTTTCAGGGCCTTTCTTTCTCTATACTTTTGACCTTTCTAAAGTTTTGTAGAAAGTTCCGATCTTGCTTTCCAATTTTTCTCTTAATTAGGTTTTTGTATCTAGTGTGGTTCTGGTTGGTTCTGGAGTGATCGATTTTGTGCAGAAAACAGCAGAATTGATTTTTATCAAAGGTGTGTCCAACCTGTTGAAACTGGACCTGAATGGAACTCTCATTGGATGCAAAACAGTACAACAAAAGACCATTCGGATTTAGACCAGAGAGATGGAACCTACCAATTGGTAGAGAGAGAACCCCAACATGTGGGCACTGAGAGTGGGGGCAACAAGGATGCCCACACCGTCTGGCCGCCTCTCTCCATGATAAATTCCAAAATAAAACAAGGTCCAGCCCCTGTCAAGAAGGGTGGTTCCAGAGCCCAAGCCGTGTTGAAGTGAGTCCAACTATATCTAGTCGGTATCTCTCAACCTCATACACAAGCTCAGGTCCTTCCACGCCAGAGAGGTGACATTCCATGTCCCAAAAGCCAGAGTCAGTAGCCGAGGATCGGTCCGGCAGAACCCGTGCCTTCGGCTGTCACCCAGCTAACGCTGAACCCTACCCCTATTGCCCCTCCCACAGGTGATGGGTCCATGGGAGGGCGGACCCATGTCTCCTCTTTGGGCATAATGCAAACTACACATCAGGTTGTATTCTTCTCTGTTACCTGGCATGATAGATTTGTCACAATGATCTCTTCTTCGAGTACACTTTTAACTGTGTAATTTACTGTGGTTTACTGTGTTTCATCTATATACAGCAATAAAGAGTAATAAACTTCTTTACAAACTTTGCCCATGCTCGTACAAAGTAGGTTCGCTTCTGGTTTGATTCTCCTGTCCACCCTGCAAACGCAAGATCGGTTTTGAGGTATCAATCTTGCCAAAACCACCCTGGGAACAGGTCTTGGCAAGACTGAAGTAGAAATGGCTTTACTGATAAAGAGGTTGGATGAAGCAAGCAGTCAAACCGGAGTGAACATCAGTATGGCTTTTCAACAGTGGTGACAAATGAGGGAGTTGAAGGGCCTGAAAAGTGATGCCATTGTTGTAGATTTTTTTCTTTGACAGGTAATTAACTTTTTTTGTTTTGAATATATTTTGTAGTGAATACTAACAATTAACACTGCTTATCAATGTAACAATGGCATCTGTCATGGGGTGAGGTACATTAGGCAGCAAATGAACAGTCAGTTCTCGAAGGATATGAGTGAGTTTGACAAGGGCCAAAATATCATGACTAGATGACTGGGTCAGAGCATCTCCTAAACCACAGGTCTTGTTTGAAAAAAAAAATTGTAAAAAAATAAAAACATACACATTTATTGAAGGTAAAAAAAAATGAAAGAAAAACCTACAGATTTTCAGTGAAAACACCAAAAGCATGTATATTAAGTAAGATAACGTACACGTATATTACTTATAAGATAAGTAATATAACATATAATAATCATATTGTAAGATTGTATGCCTTTAATATTTTTGTTTTTCAGTGTAATTTTTTTAATGCCAATACTTGTTTCAGTGCAAATACCACTTTTTTTCCCCCAATATAAGTATTTAAATGCCAATGTTTTATTTTTCAGTCCAGGTTTTGTTTTCAATGGTAAATTTTATTTTCAGTAACAACATTTTAATGTTGCTGCTCTGTGAACATAGCTTTACAAGGAGAAATGTGTACCTGCATGTGTACCTGCTTCAATATAGCTCATTCTCAACCATGATTTAAAAATCAAAGAAATAAACAGTGTTTTTTGTTTTTTTTTTTTTGCTTACTTTCCCATATAGTATATAGTACCTCTCCTTGAGCGACTCATTTTTGAGTATATGAACAAACATACTGCATGCTGGTGATGAATGAATTCTCTTGGCAGTACCCAAATTGTGAAAATGCTACTTTCATGAATTGAATGTATTCACACCATAACTTTTGTTTACATTTGTCATTGTTTCTGTTTTAATCCTGTCTCCACTTCAGGACTGTCATTGGTTGTTATTCTAATGTGTTCACCAGTCATCTGTTTAATCTTTAGCTTGTTTTTCATACCCCCGTGTTTTTACATCGTATTCCGATGTCTTATCATGCGTTTGTGTTTTCTAGTGACTGTTCTGTGTATAGTGTTTCTTCGTTTGCCTTTTGCCTCTTTTTGAATTTAATAATGGAGAATTTTACAAAAACGTGTTTTGATCCTGACCAAATAAGACACACTTTACGTTTTCATGCTTGTGTCCTGTCTTTGGTCGCTACCACATCGTACACTACCAAAATTACCAAAATGGTGTTGATATTGCTCTTCTGGCAATACTGCTTGAAGTCCCTGGGGAGTAGCCTGGCTGACCAGTTGTTGAGATCTGCTGCATTTTTTTTAATGAATTAATTCATAATCAGGGATTATTGATATGGTAGATGTGGTGAAAGATAATTATGTCAGCAATCTACCCTTTTTCCTGTTTTCTTAACAAAAATCCACTTTTTACAGTGTATTATTTTTACTCTATGTTCTCTCTGCATTTCACCATCTACTTTTACTCTCATTTACTGAAATGTTTTATCCTTTTAGGGTTGCGGGGAGGCTGGAGCCTATCTCAGCTGACACTGAGCAAAGTTGGGGCACACCCTGAACACACACACACACACACACACACATACACAAACACACACACAACCACACAAACCTCACATCTACGGGGCAATTTGGAACAGTCAATTAGCCTAATGTGCATGTTTTTGGGATGAAAAACGTATGTATGTGGGATGAAACCAGTGTATGCGAAATAAACATACACAAGCACAGGGAAAACATGCATACTTCACACAGAAACACAGGATTCAAACCCCCACACCACCACCATTACACGCTAACTCTAACCAACCAAAAGTAATTTCCAGCAGTTATTCACATCAACAGAATCCACTGTCACATTTGTCATATGCATTTTTTTCACTCAGCAAATGCACAGTCCTGAGACAAAACTGTGTTAAATACAGTTAACCATCATTCTCCTTTTGCAGAGGTAGCATTATGAGGACTGATTGTTTGTCCATGCTGGAGACAGCGGGCAGATGGAGCTAGGTGTTGTAACCTGGGTTGTGAGGCAGCTCGGCTGACACTCTGCATCCAGTGGATAATCTACATTTCAACAGTTGCAACATATGAACTCTTTTCCTGAAATTTTTTAGTTTTCAGTCTACAATTACCACTACAGTTATAAGATAAACTAGCCCTTATGTTAAACTATAGTGAAGTTTCTGCTCCAGGATTTGTATTTTAATCTGGTTTCACCAAAATGAGGATGGGTTTCCCCTTTGCATCCGGTTCCACTAAAGGTTTCTTCCTTGTGTCATCTGAGGGAGTTTTTCCTTGCCACAGTCGCCACGAGCTTGCTCATTGGGGATGGTTAGGGTTTATAGAAAAATGTTTAAATGATTTAATCCAATTTGTTTTCACTATGTATGTAAAGCTGCTTTGTGATGATGCCATTTGTGAGAAGCACTATACAAATAAATCAGAATTCGAACTGAGTTGCCCATGCTAGTAATTGTCACTCTGTCCATCCCATAACTTTAGAAGTTAGTAAATTGGTGTTATATTACATAAACGTTCTTGATACCAGGCTTCAAGTTAAAGATAAACCTTTTTATCCATTTTTCAGTAGTGAGTGAAGTTTTTTTTTTTTTTTTTTTTCTGGTAGGAGATCTAACTTACACAAAATAATATAATTTCCTATTTTCACAATAGCTCAGAATACAGTCATTGACAAAAGTCTTGTAGTACATGTGGACATTCATGTATAAAAGCCCATATCTCACCAATCTATTAATCAATTTTTATAATGTTTTATAAAATTGTATTTTTTTAAAAAAAATAACCCTCTGATGGTACTGAATTATATGTGCTAGTAACAGTATTGGAAAGAAATTTCTTCTAATCTTTACAGCTTCTTATATATGAACATTCTCGGCTTTGCCTGGACAAAAGTCTTGTCGCAAAAACTTTATTTCACATGCAAAACTATATTTGATACTAAAAAATAATTAAATGGCCTTGTTTATAACTAAATAACATTGTAGCAAAGATAACATCCTATTGTGGCCATGATCGTACTAGACTCCCAGGTGCTTGTCATGATGAATAATTATCATATCAAGAATCAGACACCTTCAAGATGTTCAAATTACAAATAATAAAAATATGATAGTGCTACTAAAAATTATTGTGGCCCAAGACACTTGTAATCCATTTTTAAGCTACGTTAGAGGGCAGCTCGTTCACCAAATGGTCAGAAAACAGCCTGTTATCAACCCTATGGTGAGAAATCTGAGCCACCTGTAGGTTTGAAACATAATGGGAAGCAATAATCTGTTGATATTTGCGTATGGTATTATTACCATCATGGTGTTCTAGCTGTGTCTTGTACAGGACCTGTATGGTGTGGGGTGTATGGTAACCGTTGCATGAAATATGATGTGCAGTTCATGCTGAAGCTGACATTACTAGCTATGAGTCTTAATGGAGTTTTTGAGAGAGTCATCAGGAGGAACTACAACTTTTGTGCAGCCAGTTGTTTTGTGGGTAGTTTTCCTTGCACCGAGCTTACCCATGTGTACCAAGGGTGCCTGAAATTTCTTGCAAATTATTTTCATTTTTTTTGCTTTTAGGAGATTTCTTGAAGGTTTGCACAGTTTTTACAAAAAGATTTAATAAATTGCCTGAAAGCTGCTTTAATATCTTTTATGTATATTTAGTTAATCAAGCACTGTTTCTTATTTATTTTACTAATTTTACCAATTATAATTTAAAGATTTTTCTAATTACATTGATCCAGATTTTGATGTTACATGAAAGAAAACATGATGATTTTCCACAAAAAAAAAAAATAAATAAAATAACTTTGGGCTCGATTTTCAAAATGGAGTTCAGAGAAAAAATTAGAATTTTTCAATGTAGGCTATTTAATAATATTATAAAGGCTTGCACTGATTCTTATCATTTAAATGAAAGCTTTGAGTAGTAAAAGATTAAAAACACCTTTAGGCTGTGAAATTTGTAGTTTGCATCAACATTCATCCACTCGTTATCTATACCACTTATCGGCCAAGGTTAAGGGCAAGCTGGAGACAGTCCAATCTGGCTTCAGACGAGAGGCGCGGTACACCAAACCTCAAGATGTTGTCATTTTCATGTTTACACCTACAGACAATATACAGTTGCTAGCTGACCAAAACGACATGCCTTTGTACTCTGGGTGGAAACCAGCCACAGAGATTCCACACTGAAAGTCCAAGCTATGAGGTTTGACCTAAAACCAACTTGGTGGAAGGTGGGAGTTCTAAATGTACAACCTATTTGCAATAATATTGAGTTAATATTCTTATTTTTTTGTATTACATATGGAATCACAGCAGTGCATGTATTAAGTCGATGTTAGGGGTTCTTGGATCAGTGGTGTTCTGAAATGAAGAGACCAGGTATATGATATATGAGTGTGTGTGTTGGTAGTTGGGTACCATGGAGGCCTCACATTATTTATATTTATAAGTCCGGCCAATTTAAATAAGATAATAGTTAAACTCTCTCAGCTAATTAGGTCCCTCCTCCACCCCAAACCTTGCTGGATGAGCAAATCTAGCAAGACATTCAGTCTCTCCTTAGAAGTCCGTAATTGAATCTGCCCCGTTGAGTTAACGGCTGGAGGTGGAAGAAATGCAGAGTAGGAAATTCAAGGGGAAAAATCTTTTTTATGATCATCAGGGCTCCCTTGTGTCTATACTCTATTTATTTGTTTGTTGCTTTATCTATTCATTACATTACATTTTTTCTTCTTTCTTTCAGATCCAAAATGGTTTCAAAATGACTTCAACTCTGTAATTGGTTTTAATCCGTTCCTTTGATCATGTTTGAAGAAAGAATTAAAAAAAAATCACTTTAAGGAACCCTTGAAGTTTGTTCAATAACAGTGTGTTCTTTTTGTACTACTTGCTTTTTTTGCAGGACTCTTAGCTACAAATTGAGTTAAGCACATATTCACTTCTACTTACTCAGTTCTCCTGAAAGGCAGTTTATATGTTACATTCACTGAATGCTTGAAGGGGAATAACACTTTACAATACAAATATCACAAATGGCTCAATGCATGTGACATGCATTTTAATCTCTCAGTGTTTTGATAGAGTCCTTGAAATAGAATATATCATTTAATTTTTTTTTTCCACTTTAATGAAGATGTGCCATTCAGTGGGGCTAAATAGGTTTTGACCGTCTTGGTAATCATTTCCATTGAGTGCAGATTGCTTTAGATAAATAGCTCCTAATTTGTGCGAAGTGTGTAGGCTGATCTGCCAGAGGCTGCCAGCACACATTACCAATTGCTCTGTGTGTCAGAGAGGACAGCTGCGTGTCTGATCCCTGCCATTTCCTTCACTGAGGACTGAAACTACTGACCTCAATCAGACCCTTCCACATGTACAGTACAGACCAACATACACATATTCTGGAAAGCAAATATTAACTGACCTCAGAACAGTTTGCGTGTACTCACATACAAATGCTGCAGGCAAAACGAGTACAGGCTTTGACACTGGATATCCTTTGGGAGGATTTTCTTTCGCTTTCACGTATAACCTTTGCTCACCATTTTTAAACAAATAATTCAGAGGGGTTAAAAGCAGCTGAATTTTTTTAAATTATTATTGATTATTTAAATGAACGCTTTTGCACACTGTCAACAGCTAATACTAGACCTTATTGCAAATGCAGTGTACATTATATTATGTAAACTGCCACCACCATGATATATTTAAATAAACCGTTTTAGATACATAGTTTGTAAATTAATATTCTCTATAATTACAACTGAAGGCAACTCTAGTCTGCTGACATTTAGACATCTGGGTCATATCTGAACTGCAAAACTGAACTTAGACTTAACAATTTATCATTGTGAAAATGAATACTAAAGTGAATATAATAACATTAGCAGTTAAAGGCATGATCGTAATGATAATATTCTTTATTACACCGTCTTTTAATCCACGTCCTGTGGGCAGTAAATTGTACATTTATGGACCTCTTTGGTTAAGCTAGGCAGTATTACACTTTGACATTTAGAGAGTCAGATCTGTATTCTGTGTTTCCAAAGACACGCACTTCAAGTGGTCCTTCACTATGTTTCAAAATTGATTTCTCCCTGCATACTAAGCATAGGTTTGATATGAGCATGTTTACAGATATTCATGAACCCTCTTTTAAGTGCTTTTAAGGATGTGCAGGAAAAAAAGTATTAAGGTTTTATTGTTAAGGTCAACTCATTGAACCATGTCACAAGACATCATCATAGATCACATATGCTAGAGTGGACGTTGATAATTGTTTGCTATTAGTATAAAAATACACTAAAAAGTATAATGTTAAACAGTATAAAATATCTATATAATGTCAATGAGACCTAATCATTGGATCTCAGGCCTTCGTGACACATAACTACCTAAAAGTATAATAATAATTATACAAGCAGGCTGAGATTAATGACAAGGTTGCTTTCTCTACTGCCAATGCACCTCCTGCTACCTGGTTATGAAGACGTATTTCATGATTGTTTGCATTCTTCGCTTGAGCTGCTCACGAATGCTACATGGCATTCATACATGGCAAGCATTTTCCCATGCTTGCTTGGGTTCCCTCCGTGTACTCTGGTTTCCTCCCAAGGTCCAAAAAAAAAAAAACAAGCACAGTAGGCTAATTGGCTGGTCCAAATCATCCCTAGGTGTGAGTGTGAGTTTGAATGGTTGGCTGTGTAGGCTGAAACAGCCTCCCCATGACCCTAATTGGGATTAAGCATCTTAGAAAATGAATGAATGAATATATACAGTGCCTTGCAAATGTATTTACCTAGTTTGGCATTTTTCATGATTTGTTGCCTCAAAACCTGGAATTAAAACGGATTGTTTGAAGGTTTGCATCATTTCACTTTGAAGATGTGATTTTTTTTATTTTGAAACAAACAACAAATAGGACAAAAAAATAAAAACTTAATTAAACTTAATAAAAACTATTCACCCCCTAAGATCAGTACTTTGTATAGCTGCCTTTTGCTGCAATTACAGCTGCAAGTTGCTTTAGAGAAGTCTCTATGAGCTTGCCACATCTTGCCACTGGGATTTTTGCCCATTCCTTGAGGCAAAACTGCTCCAGCCCCTTCATGTTGGATGGTTTTCGCTTGTGAACAGCAATCTTCAAGTCTGACCACAGATTCTCAATTGGATTGAGCTCTGCGCTTTAACTAGGCCATCGAAGCACACTTAAATGTTTCAAGCGAGTGTTTCTTTTGCAGTATGCTTCAGGTCATTGTCCTGCTGGAAGGTGAACCTTCGTCCCAGTCTGAAATCACACGCCGACTGAAACAGGTTTTGCTCAAGAATATGTATTAAGCACCATACATCTTTCCATCGACTCAGATCAGTTTTCCAATTCCCGATGCTGAAAAAAAAATTCCCACAGCACAATGCTGCCACCACCATGTTTCACTGTGGGGAAAATGTTCTTGGGGTGATGGAATGTGTTAGGTTTGTGCCAGACATAGCGTTTTCTAATTTAATTGTTATCCGACCAGATCACCTTCCACCATACATTTGGGGAGTCGCCCACATGCCTTTTGGCAAACTCAAAACGTGCCTTCTTATTTTTAACACTAAGTAATGGCTTTTTTTTCTGGCCACTCTTCAATAAAGCTATCTGGAGTGTACAGCTTATTGTGGTCCCATGCACAGATAAACCTTTCTCTGCTGTGTAACTCTGCAGCTCCTTCATGGTTACCTTTGGTCTCTGTGCAGCCTCTCTGATTAATGTCGTCCTTTCTCAGTCTATGAGTTTTGGTGGGCGGCGCTCTTGGCAGGTTTGTTGTGGTGTTATTTCTATTTGAAGTTGATGGGGCTCTTCAATGATTTGGATATTTTTTATTACCTAACCATAACTTGTACTTCTCAACAACTTGGACGCTGACTTGTTTGGAGAGCTCCTTGGTCTTCATTGAGTGATGCCTCTTGCTTAGTGGTGCTGCAGACTCTGGGGCCTTTCAGAAAATGTGTGTTCATACTGACAGATCATGTAACACTTTGATTGCACACAGGTGGACTTAATTTCACTAATTATGTGAGTTCTGAAGGTAATTGGTTGCAAAACTTTTGAGGGTTTTCATGGGGGTGGGGGGGTGTGAGGGAATAGTACATATACACATGCAAATTTTCACATTTTTATTGCTCGTTTAAATTGCAGGTTGTAATTTAACAAAAGTCAAAAAGGGTTAGGTAAAAAGCAAAACGGGTGAATACGTATGCAAGGCACTGTGTATATATATATATATATATATAGACCATATTTCTTTACTGATTTTCTTACACCTGCTTCACACCTTACCAGCAAGCAGCTTCAAGAAATGTATTTATTTGTTTGTTTATTTATTTATTGCCAAAAACATATTTTTTGCAAGAAATTACAGACAGGAATGAACAAAAGAAGAAGATAAAGAGAAAACTGTATGCTTTGATTGACAAAAACAACATGCAATTAGCAGTGGGTATGAGAAGGGGTGGGGGCAACGATGTGAAGCATGCACCAGTGGTTTTGGCCTGTTTCAGAGGGAATGCCGACTAGAGAATCCTAGTCCCTGCCATATGGTAGAAGATCTTCTCCTTCCCCCTGCTCTTTCTTTAATGCTTCGGCTATTTCATACACACATAAATATACACACAGACACACACTTGCACACTCATACCCATTTGTAATTATTTGTGCTAGATATCTCTCTAGATTCATCAAAACATTATGCTTCAGGGATTTCTGTCTCCCCCAAGGAGGCTTTTAGTAAACAGGGGAATGCAGGTGTAACAGACCAGGCAATAATTTTAGTTTTCTGGGAGTGTATTTAGCATGTATCTCGGGCGTTATTAATGACAGAACAGAATTTGATTAAACATTGGACCTCAGTGTAAATAACTACAGTGCTAAGCGCGTTCTGCTGTAGGGTTGCAGAGGCCAGATGCACAGGTCGAGTCCTGCAGCAGTGCTTTGTTCTCATGCGTTAGTCGAGCTGTGGAAACGGCTGGCTGGGCCTGCTGGCAGTCAGTGCACACTCCTACATGCTCACGCTCCCTCCCTTCTGTAGAAGTGGACTGCAGGCCTGCATGCCAGTGATGGATGGCTAGTTAAGCCAGAGCCAGGGGGCTGAGGCTGGGCAGGGTTGGCACTTGACAGAGGTTTCTACACCCAGCCACCCCTCAACCCTCTTTCCCTCTTTTTTTCTCTCTCTCATTAACACACAGCTATGGTCTGGCCTACTTCCACCTCTCCAGTGGCTTTCGATGGACAACTCTGCTTTAGTTTAGTTTTAATGTTAATGTAAGGCTTCAGAGATTTGAATAGAGCTATGATCGTTAAACTAAAAGCTAAGTTCAATATCATATGTTAGAAAATATGCATTTTATTTATTTGTACTGAAATGCTTTGTGAACAACTTTTAATACTGCTTTGCATGCATATGTATGTACCCCCCTTTGTTTCAAAGCCCCTAAATAGGATCTTGTGCTACCACTTACCTTCAGAATCACATAATTATTTGAATAAGTTCCACCTGTGTGGATCAATCTAAGTGTCACATGATCTCAGAACATATACACCTGTTCTGGCCTCAGAGTCTGCAACACTACTAATCAAGGAGAACACTATGTCTGATGATGCATGGTGGTGGCAGTGTCATGCTGTGGGGATGTTTTTCATCAGCAGGGACTGAGAAACTGGTCGGAATAGTTATGTACACTAAGGATATATATATATATTTTTGTACTATTGTTTTCTTCACAATAAAAATATTTTGAAGCTTCAAGGTTGCAATGCTGTGTAAGTCAACTGAAAAAACAATTATCCCTTTTAATCCCAGTTTTTTGTGGCAACAGAATAGGAAAAATAGCAAAAAAACTTATTTTATTACAAAAATCTAAACTGTCTCTGAATGCTTTTCATTCTAATGTTCATAAAAGTTGCATTAATTACAGAATGCAGCATGTCCAGCAAGACTAAAGAGTATATTCTTCCACCATACCTTATATGATGAAGTGATGCAAATAAAATAGCTTTAAAATCCATGCAGTCTGTAGTGTTGCTAAGGTTACTCACTCTGAGGGCATGTGGAAGATAGGGCTTGTGATTGGGTTGTGTCCATCTCATGCCCTGATGTCACTTCATTTAGATTTACATCAGGTACTAAATTAAAATAGTCACTCAGCAAACACTCTCATCTCTCTCTTGCTCTCACTCTCTTTCTCTCTCACTCAGGAGTTGCGTGCAGTGAAAGCACTGAAGCAGAAAATATTGCTGTCTAGATATTTGTCCTGGGGCTGATAGAGAAGGCATTGTCTTGGGACTCTCTCAGGCCTCTGAGCTGATAGTTGTGCATGGCAGCTGCAAAGTGTGCTTTGTTATTTGTCTAAGGATTAGGGTTCAGGGCCTTGTGTCCCCCCCTCCTCAAATTCTATGCTGATCAGAGATTCATGTGTTCTGTGAAGAGCAGAGGTCATATCTTCTCAGTCCAATTTTTATTATTATCAATATTATTATTATGTACTGTAGCAGTATTTATGTATATATGTAAGTATTTATTTATTTTATTTCAATGCTTTGTAGGCTTCTCCCTACTGCATTATTTCCAGGCAGGCTCTGAGAATGCCCGGCAGCACTGAGAATCCCAAGAGGTTTCCATTTTCACATCGCTTCCATTATCCAAAACACAGTATTTAACCTGCGAGCATTTAAAGCAAAACTGAGAACAGCTGTCACATTGGAGGCAGACAATACTGGCAGTAATAGCCAAAATACTGTAATTGATGCTGCCATGTAATGCGAGCACGGGCAGAATAAACAATATTTCGCCTTCTGTTTGTTTTCATAAACAGTTAAACAGTGGTGGGTTTTCCCTATAGGTAGCCATCAGAGATACACTACGCAACAGTAGGCTGGGTTCTTGAAGAATTTAGTCTGATTCCTCATAATCATAAAACTGGATTGCACTACCAGCATGTGTCCTCTCTCTCTCTCTCTCTCTCTCTCTCTCTCTCTCTCTCTCTCTCTCTCTCTCTGCAGTCCTTAAACTGTAGCAGAGGGTTGGTGTCATATCCTATTGTACGTGTTACTGTGTAAAGGAAGGGGTGGAAGTGTGGGGGCCATGCAGCATGTGAAAGCAGCAGGGGGCACTGCCAGTGCGTGAGCTCAATGTAACGAGGACACAGTGCTCAACTTCCCATCACCCTCTTCAAGGTGCTTGATGATTCCATGGATGCTCTTTCTGTCTGCGTCCACCCCATTAAAATGTCATTATCTCATGTTGTATTAAACCACATGATACAGTATAAGACTTATGGATAGTCTACATGAAATATCATCCAGATATTTCATCCATAAAGGTCATATTCATCCATCCATTCTTTGCTTTATCCTTGTCAGGGATGTGGTGGACCGGCATCTATTCAAGGAACACCGAATGTTAGGTAGGAATACACTGTGAATTGGACTCCAGTTAATCACAGCTCACCATGCAAACAGACATAAACATTCTCATTCTGACACTAAATAACCTAATCTCAGGATTGAGCCAGGGACCCTGGTGATCTGACTACAT
>JBCNYG010000025.1:28439537-28458716 GCA_039654305.1 Porochilus rendahli
TGTGTGTGTGTGTGTGTGTGTGTGTGTGTGTGTGTGTGTGTGTGTGTGTGAGTGTGTGTGTGTGTGAGTGTGTGTGTGTGTGTCTAAACTATATTTATTAGGGTTAAAGAGGTGATTTTGTGTTTTTTTTATCATTTTGGTGTTAGTAAATTACCCAAATAGATAAGTGATACGTAGATAAATGATAAACGGTGATTAAATATACACTAATTTAATATAAATTTAAAACCAGTGATCCATCACCCATAACATTAAAACACCTGCCGAGTAGCATTTGCATCCCATGGATCACAGATGGGGAATTTGAAGGCCAATTTTCCTCAAACTTTTCTTTGAACAGTTTTTTGCAGTATGGCAGGATGCATCATGCTGAAAGAGGCTTCTGCAGTTAGAGACTACTAGGGACTTAGTCACTATTGCCACTTGGTCCGCAACAAAGGCTTGCCTTCTTCAAAAAGGTGATCCTCTTGCCAGTCCACCATCTTCCTTTGGTCCATTGCCCAGTTTTGATGTTCATGTGCCAATTGTAATCACTTTAACAGGTGGACAGGGGTCAAGCATGTGCACTTTGACTGGTATACAAAAACACCGCGTAGTAGAAAGCAATGTGCAATGGACTGTGTGATCTGAAACTTTTCGATCATACCCAGCATTTCCTTTCTCAGCAATGTTTGCTTTTTTTGGGGATCAGAAAACACGAACCTTTCATTCCAAATGTGCATTCGTGAGCCCTAGGTGCCCATAAATCTGTTCCTGGTTCACCATTTGTCCTTCCTTGACCACTAGCTCATGTGGGACTCACTCAGCTATTTCTAGTGGTTTTTGCCCCTTGAAAATAGTCTTGATTGTATTAAGCAACATTTTGGTGCAGAGCTATCTTAAGTTTGTGCAAAAATGTGGCAAGGGTGAACCAGTTTTTTTTTGTATTCAACCAAACCAGGAAGTAGCGCATTAAATTAACATGTTCTTTTGGCTTGTGTACATATATAGACTTTTGACGATAAAGAAAACATTTCAAGATGAAAAGGGATCATGTGGTTTGAGGTGTCTTATTACTAAATTAATTTATTAATTATAAATAACAGTGAACCTGAGAATCAATGAGGCAGCCACTAGGGGAAACCCATAGTGATGGTGAAAACCACCAGAAATAGCCAAGGGGGTCATGAATGCCCTGGCCCATATATAAAAGTATTACCAGCTCCAACATCACATCACCACCACTCAAGACATATTTCCACAGAAATCAGCAAGGTTTCCCCAAGTGTCACTGTCCATGAAAAAGGGCCCTTGTCAAAGTTATTCTTGTCCATTTTTCCTACTTGCAACACATCAACTTCGAGAATCGACTGTTCACTCGCTGCCTAATATACCCCACTGCATGACTGATGCCATCATAATAACATAACCAATGTTATCCCCTTCACCTCTAAGTGGTTTTGAAGTTATGGCTGATCGGAGGCTATAAATAACACTTGCTATCATTGCACTCCTTTATACATAAAAAAATATCTAACGTCGTTTACATGTAATAGAACGTGTTGTCATTAAAAGTGCCATTCTGAATAATGGTTCATATTACCTAAACCTCAAATACTCAAAAACTTGACTTGTTAAAATACAAGTCACATCATCTTTCACTCATGTGTGTTATTTTCATCGACACTTCATCTTGTTTTGACGAGAAGGCATACCTCTGTATTTTTCATCGCCGATCTGTCTTAACACATTTGTGCATCCATGAAGGAGCTGTAATCCACAAAGAGAAAAATACACAGCACACCTTTACACATTTAATCTGGGCTCAATTAAATACATCGTAAATCATCAAACTGTCACCCAATAATCATTTTCAGCCCTCATTTCTTCCTTCTGTCCATCTCTGGTCCTTCTTCTTTTTTGTCCAGACACCTCCACCGTGAAGTAAAGCAGAGAGGTGGCCAATTACAGAGGTTATAAGTGGTGCTGCAATTAAGGAAATGTAAAGATCAGCAGGGATCAGGGAGTAAAAAGGCAATGAAACCTGGAAAGCCCTATAAAAGTATGAGTCATAATTTTTGAACAGTAAAGCTGTTGCAAATGGCCGTGTCAGTGATAAGGTGGCTTTATGTGCAAAGCAGACCGCAGCCTGTGTAAAATAATTTACTCATGCTAACGGTAAACAGCATTACATTAAGGTGATTGTTTAACCCTTTATTCTTGTGTTTACGACTTCCTGATAGCACTAGGTGATGTGAAAGGAAGATAATGCTACTACAGATTATGTAAAACATTTTCGATGTTATACTCTTGCACACAGCATCATATCATATCCAGAATGGCCCATGTGTCACTTGTGTAGGTGCAAATATTCAATTCGTGCTTCACAAATGCTGTCACTCTGGCCAGAAAAGAAGCCATACTATAGCTCTGCTCACCTTACATTTTTAAATTGTTTCACAGGTAGCAATTGTTTGACTCAGCACTCAGTTTGGCATCCGACAGCGATGGCTGTGGAATGGAGTGTTGGCGTAGAAGAGCTTTCAGCCCCTCTCTGAAGAGCTCTGCTATATCCATTGACCTCTGCTGGACAAGGACTCTCTGTCTACACATATGTCTCTTCCTAGTCTTCTCTCACTCCAGGTAGAATGCAAAAAGGGAGGAC
Organism: Porochilus rendahli; assembly: GCA_039654305.1. NCBI lineage: Eukaryota > Metazoa > Chordata > Actinopteri > Siluriformes > Plotosidae > Porochilus > Porochilus rendahli. The sequence goes on from JBCNYG010000025.1 coordinate 28,442,182, forward strand.
AGTACGGTATCCAGGGAGAGGCAGGAGGACAGGATGATGTATTTGGGAGGGTGGAACAGCTGTCCTGTTGGGTGAGAGAGCAGTGGAGTCTCAGCACCACTGCCTCATAAAGAGAAAAGGCGGGCCCCTGACACACTCAGATAGAGTGCAGACAGGGAAAGATAAGCATGCCGCACACGAACACACACACACACACACACACACACACACACACACACACACACACAGCCCCTGGCTCTGGCCTGTCCTAGCTTGATTAAGTTACTGTAAAGTGAAGGAGGGGGTAGTACAGATGTGTTTATGTCGTATGAGTGTGTTCCTGTTCTTGCCAGGACACTCTCATCTGCTCTCTTGCCACGTCTTGCTCACTATTTAATCTCTCACCCGGTTCTGGCGCCAGTGTCAAAGGTCAAAATGCTCCATGGGTGGTGAGGCAGATGAGAACTGCCAGCAAGTTTTACTGTATCCAGGGAAGGCCATATTACTATGTGTGTGTGTGTGTGTGTGTGTGTGTGTGTGTGTGTGTGTGTCTTCTCTTTGCTATTCAGTCTTTTATTGTAATTCAAATAAAAAGCTGGTCCTCCAGCAGTGTGACACAGACCTGACTCTGTGGTACAATTTTCTTTTTTAGATTGTCTTAAAGGATGGGGTTTATTTGTGTATAAGTGTGAAAGAGGACAGGCCAGCTTGCCTGTCTTGCCAGCTGACACTAAGAGCAGGACAGTGCTACTGAGCAGAGCTCCCACAAGACAGCTCATTAGAAGAAGAGCTGTCTAGCGGAATGGACGGTAAAGTTCGGAGAGGTCACCCCCCCACCCACCCCCACCGCCCATCCTGCTCCACTCCACTGTAAACAAGCAGAAAGGATAGTGCTGCTTTCACCTGACACTCTCTTATCTTATCAAGAACATAGGATGCCCAGTAATGTGCACTAACATCAATAGTCATAAAGAGAAGCTTACGAGAGTCTCACATGACCCTCTCGATGCATGTACAAGGTTTGTGGCTAATACTTAATGCCCTGTAGCTATGTGCACACAATTCAGCATACATCTGCACTATGATGGTTGAAGCTTTACCTTTAAAGTATATACTGCAGCTAAGTTTCTCCCAGCTAGAGATTCATTAGTTTTTGGCCTCTTGCTGTCTGTCTTCATGTTTGCTGACTGCTTGTGGAAAAAGCCATTTAGCCCGTTGAATGTCAAGGTTAGTGTGCGCTGTCCTTGTCATCCGTCTCGGCGGCAGAAGGTCAGGGATAAGCTTTCCTCAAATGGGCAACGTCAAACAAAAGGGAGGCTGACTTAACTGGCCCAGAGAAAGAAGACCTTCTCTCTCAGTCGATAAACAATCCACTGGGCAAAGGCTCACAGCAGCATTAACCCATGCACTGCTGTCCTTCTGTGTGTGCATGTCAGAGACGGAGAGAGAAAGGTGACTGTTGGGGAAGGATCATACCTAAATAACAAAGATGATGAAAACATACTTAAACTTTACAGCATTCACGAAGAATATAACCTTTTATACTTTTTTTACCCAAAATGTACTTATTTTAAGCATGTAATCACCAAGCGCTAACAAGAAGACAGTGCTAGTGTGAGTATTTAGTGTCAGTGGAGATATTTCATTCTATCAGTTCGATCAGTGGGACAGATGTGTGTCTGTGGCACCTCTAATCCAAACAGGCATGAAAATGTCATCTCCCGTATGGTCCAGGCCTCATCTAACTGCAAGACTGCTTTTGAATCCCATTCAGCCAAAGGCATTTCTGCAGCAGGAGTCTTATAACAGGCGAAATGGCTAATACATGCTGGACAAATATGTAATAGTGTCCTGTTCTGTCACACAGGGGATATTACACATCAGCACTGACCAGCTCATTCCCGTGCACACACACACACACACCGCACACAACCCCAGGTCTTTCACCCCCTTGGATCATCACATTTCCACATGAGCAGTGTCATTTAAAGTAATGAACGCTGAAGGCGGGAAAGCTACCAGGGTACATCAAACGTTCTCTCCTGTCTGTCTGTAACTGGGCTGCATTTCTGGAAGTCCTTTAATGTGGAGGGTAATTAAGGTGGCAAAGAGCCCACAGACATGTAGGCCCAGTCTGCAGTCCCCACTGCACTCTGCATATTTGCTTATTTATTTTTTTATGACCTCAGGGTAGAGTGACCATTAGAATAAATGGAATTGAGTTGTTCTGCTCTCTCATGGATAATGAGTAAAAAAGGGATAGTGTCCCTTCCTTGCCATAAATATGCTTGGATATGTTTAGGTCGTAAAAATATGCCCAGTGACCATTCCGTCTGAAATGAATATGTTACAGAAAGGAAACACAAAGCAAAGGACAGGCATAAAAGGAGCAGGAACTGGAAAAATATGGTGATATCATCAGTATAATCTGTGACTGGATTTCTAATTATAATAACATAACATGAAGAGAAAAAAAAATCTATGAAAGGTTTTCAAACTTCATGAGATCAAAACAACTAAACTGTTTCTGTTAGGCACCACAACTCATATATTATGGTTATGATAATGATGATGATGATGATGATGATGATGATGATTATTATTATTATTATTATTATTAGTAGTAGTAGTAGTAGTAGTAGTAGTAGTAGTAGGCATGTGTCCTGGCAGTACTGTGAGGTTATTGCTGTGTTCTTTCTTGTCCACCCACCTTCCAGACAAATGTCAACAGATTGACTGAGTAAGATAAATTGCCCTTGGATGTGAAACACTGCTTAATGCCCAGTGATGGACTGACATCCTATCCTGGGTGTATCCCCACCTGTTCCCAGGATAAGTTCTCGATCCACTGTGACCCTGACCAGGATAAGCGTCTACTGAGTCAGAGTAAGTGAGTAATAGCAGCAGCAGTAATAAGTAGTACTGGTATTCCAAGGGTTTGCACTCAAAAAGTAAAACAAAATAAATAAATAAAAAAAAATACTTTCATGTTCAAGTCCATGTTCAGCTGTCATTTTCAAATTGAGACCAAATCAGGTTTGGGTTCAGCTGAAAGCATGGAGACTATGCTTTAAATAATAGCATAAAAAGTGATTTAATACTAACAAATAGCAGTTCATGGTTTTTTTATTTATTTTTATGGAGCCAAACCGGTTGGCTGTGGAGCCCCAGGGGCTATCAGTTCCCACTGGTCTCAGTAATCTCCCCAATGTCACAGGCTTATTCTCCACATCTCTCTAATGGCATGTCAGTGTCCACCATGGCTGTAGTCATCTTGAACGGATGACTGCAATTCCAGCAGCGGTCACGTAGAAGTGTATTCCCAGTGTCACCTTGTCATTTGGAGACTGTTTGTGCAGTACTTCAGTAAAATCAAGAGTCGTGTGCACTGTTCCCCATGAAAGATCTTGTTTTCCCCCCCTTCCAGCAGGAAGGTCTGAGCAAACACCACTCGGTCTCCTTCATTAGCCTTCCTTCTGCTCTCTGTCCAGATACTCCCTCTTGTCCCTTTCTCCTTCTTTTCTCCCTCCCCTTAGCCCTTCGCAAGGTTAATGTTTGCACAGATGAACTTAATTAAGTCTTTTTCAAATGACTTTGGCAGTTTGTATGTTTTAGGTATTTAGGGAAGAGACAGGATTATTATGCTTGAAGACGGTCTAATGTGAAGCTCTGGGCATTAGCTTCCAGTCTGAGGACTGAAGAAATTAGTAAATATATCCTCTGTCTAATGCTAAATATAGATACTGCTGGAAAAACTGTTTAGGTCAGGTTTACTCTAATTTTAAATAAATCAGTAGTCGCTTGTTCCTCTTTGGAATGCTATTAGTGACAGATAACAGAGTCACCACAGCAGGATCATGTGGTGATAAAACTGGTAAAAACTCAGCTGTTTTCAAGTAAACTGCCACACCAAAGCTCTTTGTCAGCTGTAAGTCATCGTCAAGCATCAATGGTCGACCATCACCACAAGATTATTCCTCTACTCTTAGTAATATTTAAAAAGTGGCAAAAATGGCTTGATTGGATGTTCAGTAAGTTTTCATTTAGTTAGTACATGAGGAGATACTAGATTACTAGATAATAGAGGAGATAGATTACTTTTTCAATAACTCCCAGTTTTACACCTCAGCCCTGAGGCTGTTGGAGTATTGTCATGGCCTGTGTTCATGTCTGCATTCAGATTTTATTTATCTGGGCTATTTCTCAATAATTGCTGAGTGGATCATTCCTAATTTTGCTTGCAAGTCTCTTGGGGTGTATAGGTGTGTGTGGGCACATCAGTTTCTCAGTTTGATGTTTGACCTTGACCCTGTACATTTTGTCCAGGCTATTGCTCAAGAACTGTTGGGCGGATCATTTTGAAATTTTGCAAACAGGTTTCCTATGGTGTGTAGGTGTGCACAGGCTTGTCATCAGTTTCTGCGTTTTACCTCTGACCTTGTCAAAATGACCTCGACCTTATAGATTTTGTCCGGGCTGTTTCTCAAGAACCGCAGGGAGGCTGAGGTATTTCTCTATCACTGATGGCTATTTTTCTTCAGCTAATAGAACTTTACAGATTCATTGTGCTATTGAAATGGAAGTCTTTGCCAAGGCCATGCAAAAGTATTTACAGAAAAATAAATGTCAACAAACTGGTGTGATGTGAACAGATACAAAACAAAGAGACGTTATCACAAAGAATTTGATTATTTCCCAATAACAGAAAATTCCAATGTCTTTATTTCACCATGAGCATTTGCTAACACTGGCATTATATACTGTCATCTTTATTATGGAGCAGTTGTAGTTTAAAATCCACAGTAATGTCTAATGTTGTGGAAGTTCTATGAAACAAGTTTGTTCCAGTTTATTTAGCAGTTAAAAATAATCATAATTTTATTATCCTCTCTTTTTCCTAATATAGGGCAAAGGTTTAAGTTTGACAATTTCCTCAAAAACTGCCCTACATCTCGAACGTTAAACTTAAAGGAACAGTTTTCTTTGTGTGTCTTACAAATGCTAAATAAATATCAATTATACTTTTTATTTAATTGAACATCTACTCACCAGGTTTCTGTATGAGGGTTTTCATAAGAAAAAAATTATTCATAGGTTAAATATGACATATAAACTTGTGATTTTATTACATCCTGAACTACTGTCTGAGGTATAGGAATACATTCAACATTATTACAAAAGCTAAAACCCCCAAAATAAAGGCTCATGTACCACCACTAAGACTTGCACAGAATAAACTTATATAGGGAGACAGAATTCCATCCATCTATCCATCCATCCAATTACCAAGCCGCGTAATACTACTAGGGTTGCGCAGAGGTTGGTTTCTATCCCAGCCAACTGTGGTCGTGGCACACTCTGGATAGATCACCATTCCAATGGTAGGGCCAACACTCTCACACAAACATTCACACTCACACTTAGGGGCAAATTGAAACAGCCAGTTATCTGAATGTGCTTGTCTTTGGACTGTGGGAGTAAACCGTAGTACACACAGGAATCCCACACAAGCACACTGAGAACATGCAAACTCCATATAAAAACGTCCTCGCCAATCCCGGGATTTGACCCCCGGACCTTCTTGCAGTGAGGCAGACATGCTAACCAGTATGCCACCGTGCCGCTTGGCAGACAGACTTTCAAGTAAATACATTTTTATGGAGCAGAAACCGAAATCAGAAGCTTGTCAGAACATGAACTTGTTAAATTAACATGACAGGTGATACGAATGAGAGCAAAATCAGAAAGGCAGTAAAAAGCAATCCAAGGTACTGACACCTCTCAGTAGAGACATCTATCCGGAGCTCTGCTTTTGGGCAGTGCCTCAATTTATGTATTATATATTTTGAGTAGTCCAGCTTTTGTATTGCCCTGCTATGGCCGCAACCCTAATTAGGATTAAGTGGTTCAGAAAATGAATGAATGAATCCTTTGTATTCCTTTTGTGATTACTAATGCACACTACAAATGTTTAATTTAACACAGGGACGTGCATGCATACTGCTGAAAGGCTACTTTCCAAAAGAAGACGTGAGGAAATCATCAGTGTGTCTCAGCTCTTGGTCGTACTTTGACATAGACTTGGTGAGTCATGGACTCAAGAGATCAGTTACTTGGTGATGGAAGACAGGAGATAGTTTAGCCATCCACTGCATTACAGACCAAGCAAAATGAATTACTTAATAATACTATTCAGTATGCCTTGTGTCTCATATGTTGCACTACGCAAAGAATAAGATAATATTCTTCTAAAAATAGTTTTTGACCTTTTATACAACAATAAATGACCATTGCATGATGTAGCAGTTACAAAGGCATGATCATGCTGAATAAAAATACTTGTATCACTGATGATACTTTTCTTCAGGGCCTCTGACCATCAGATGGCATATTGCTCTCCTTTTCCAAATGAGCAAATAAATAAAGTTGACCTTAATGATTACAGAGCTAGCCTGTAGATGTATCATGTGAAGGCCTGAGTACTAGTCACAAGGCTGCTCACCCGAGGCAGGACCTTGCCTCTGTGTGTCTCTTTGAAGAATTAAAGTTCAGTCTTTGACCCAGCTACAATTTTCTTTTGTGTGTGTGTCATGCTTTGCAGTTGATCTTTGACCTGCATGATGGAAAGTTTTAGGGCAGCAAGAGAAGGGTGCAGAGGGGGTGCCTTGTATAACTCTGCTTCACTGTAACTTAGTCCTGATCAGCTCCTGAACTAACACAGCCCGACAGCCCACTAGGTTCCTAACACTGGCTTTGTGTGCTTCAGAATCACATCCTGTGTTGTTGCTTTAATAAACTGCATTTATGAGTCTTCTTCATTAGGGTGAATGGGAAACAATTATTACCTTTGCCAAGGAGGTTATGTTTTCACCAGCATTGGTTTGTTTGTTTGTTTGTTTGTTTGTTTGTTTGTTTGTTTGTTTGTCTGTCTGTTAGCAACATTACTCAAAAACGTATGAATAGATGTTAATGAAATTTTCAGGATGAGTCAGAAATGATACAAGGAACAATTGATTACATATTAGCAAAGATGACGTAGTCATCCCAGTTACTGTGTCCGTACCATACAACTTCCAGGCTTGCATTTGATGATGTAATCTCATTCGTTTACCTTTCTGTATAACATTTAGTTTAATTATCACAAAAATAATAAATTTATTAATACTTCCTCATCTGAGCGCAAGGCCTCTTATTCAAGTCAGGCCCTATACACAGTGCAATCATATAAGTGGCTGTGCATTGGCATTGTAGGGCTCAAATAATAAACAAATGTTACATTTATAAAAATGCTGCATTTCTTACAAACCATATGGGGGTACTGGAAGGCCTTGGCAGGGGTCTGCGCTCTCCGGGTGCGTTTCTAGTCCTGCATTTATTTTTACTCCTTTCTCTTTTGTCCACTGATTGTAAAATCGTAGGCATCCGTATTTTGGCTGAACAGGTTCGCTCAGTGGTAATTGTGTGTTTTGATGGTTTAACGCTGATGGCTCTTTTTGTAATGAAAGTCTGCCGGTGTCGAGATGTGGCTGAGCCACTGGCCGTCTCTAATTGTTTGTTTGTGTTTATTGTTGCAGAAGTGAGAGAAGCCACTGGATGACACATGCCAGAAGAGGTTAAATGATCTGCCACTGGAACCGTGCATTAATTACAGCATCCAGGTGCCATGTTACACTTTCGCCCTTTCCTCCAAAGAATTGGCCAAGGGATTTTTTTCCTCTTGCACCCTTAAAAATAGGCCTGATTTTTCTTTCTTTAGAAACTAAACAGCAATTCTTTTGTAATGTCTGTAGGCTGGCTCATCTATCATGGTTAGTTATTCATATGTGAAATAAAGGATGTGTCTGCTTCATTCTATTCACTGCACATCTACATCTGGGTGAAGACAGAAGGAGGAGAACTATTATGCACAGGGTAGGAGGGATGTCCCTTTAAAATGTCTGGAGGAAGAAAAAGGGAGAGTGAGGGACAGAGGGGAGGGAGTGGGTGGTTTTGGGGTGGGTGTGTGTGTCTGAGAGGGTGATAGATGAGGGCAGGATCCCCTCAGATCAAAGTAGACAGCAGACATGTCATGTTGCCCCCATAATCAAACAACTCTACCTGCACAGGCTCTATACTAATGCTGTATTCCACCGTAAATCTCGTCCTTGTCACTTTCAAATTACAAAGATTTATTTGCATATGAACATGCCAAGTGAGGAAAAAGGTAAAGGAGGAAGAAAAAAGACACTTTGTCCCTTTTTTTCCTGACCTAACATGGCAGATGCTGTTGGTGTGAGCTATCTGCATATTCCTTTTGTGTAGGAGGAGAGTGGTGCTGGATGCAGTCCCTGCATAGGGAGAGAGAATGTTAGCAACAATGCCACCGACAGCCCAATCTCATCTGTTCCAGCCTGTGCACTCCTCAAAAACCATTTAACTTTCATTAAAGTGTGTTTGATATCAGCTGAAAAAGAGAAACGCAGCTGACTTCACCGGTAACGCTCATCTGCTTTCATACTACAAAAGTTGGGGTTCTTATTAATGCAATCTCTCTCTCTCTCTTTCTCTCTGTCTCTGTTTTCCTTTCATACTTCTCTCCCTTTCAGTGTCAGGCCCAGGCTGGCTAAATAGTAAATCTTTGAAGCTGTAGTTGATGCTCAAATTCCTCTATTTCTTTGTACTAGCTTCACGTTGTTGAAACAGAGATTCGTGCACTGCTCATACAGCCTCCATTAATTTCATGTAATGTACCTTTTATCTCTGGCGAGAAGAACTATCTCCAAACCTGTCTCTCTGCCCAGCATCTTCCTTGCAGACCAAATCTCCCTCTTATGCACATTTCCTTTGTTTCTTTAAGACATGTGCATCTTCTGTATGCAGGTCTTTTCTATTAAAGATAACTCAAACTTCAAACCTCATCTAAAAATAATGGGAAAAGGAGTGGGGGGGGACCCGCTATAGCCCAGGGGTGAAACTTTTTATTATTTTTATAGTTTTGTCCTTTGCTTTGGCTCTTTGCAGCAAGTAAGAAGATGTTTGTCAGGACTGGCAGAGACTGGATCATATATGGAAAGAGTTTGCATGAGTAAGAGAACTGCTCTGTGGAGAGGGGATTCCTTGCCAATTCCACACACCCTGTGCTTGACCCACAACAACTTTCCTCTGGCTGAGTATTTAGTTTTGTTATGTCACATTAAAATCCTCTCTCTCTTTCTCTCTGTCTCTCTCAGGAAGATGCTCCAGCTTATAGGCACAGTGTCACTTCTCTAAGATAAGACCCTTGCACTGAGGGATGGAAATGTCATTGTTCAAGTTTACAATTTAAAGTTTGAATACAGAAACATGGGTCACTGTGGCCCACAGTAAAGGTCAACAGCAGCAGCTGTTGAATACTGTCACTTAGACATTCCATTTTTATCACATCATCGTTTTACTCTGTTGATCACAGGATAGCTGTAAAAAGCCTTTGCACATTTGCTAATGGCTGCTGTATAATTTGCTAAGCATGCTTTTTTATACTTCTGTCATGAAAACAGACAGAAGAACAATAAAGATCCTCAAATCCTCAAATCCAGGATAGAATTTGTCATAAAATGACATTTTCATATTAAAAGCTAACATGCCAGACAACAGCCAGACACAGGTTGCTATGCTATTTGTGTATTTTCTTCCTGTTGCTCTAGCAAATATAGGCCTTTCTAATTTGAGAGGTAATGTTAGTTGGAATTACAACTATATTTTTCAACATATAAGGCTTAAGCTTTCATTTAAGCTTATAGGTTGTCTGAATTTTCTACCCATCCTCACCACTGGGTTAATCTGGCCACTTTAGGTTTGCTGTAGTGTATGTTTTCATGTGAGGTTTTTAACCTATTCCATAAAGCAAACATCCATTTACACTTGTAGACAATTTAGAGTAGCCAGCTGAATCAGTGTCTTTGGACTGTGGGATGAAATCGATGCAAGCACGGGAAGAACATGCATCCTTCTCGCAGAAATGCCCTAGCCAAGCATGGAGCTTGAACCCAGGACCTTCTTGCTGTGAGGTGAGAGTGCTTACCACTATGCTACCATGCCCCCTTGTTTTTTTACCGTGCTGAACTTGATCTGAACAAAACTTATGCCAACCTGTCAGCTGTGATTGACTTCCATCATGACCTTCATGAAGAATGATAATGATAGAAGATAATAGAAGATAAGATAATATATGGATGAAAAAATTTGTATAGAAAATCACGTAACACTTCAGGACCGTAAGATTTTACTTGTGGACAAAGTAGTTTGTTCAGGTATCTAATATTTTTCACACTGGCCTATAACTACAGAACCAGCAATGTAGCATGTCAGTTCCACTGTGGATTCCCAGTGTGCTGTCTCAACAGGACACCTGGGTCCCAGCAGGCATAGAGTCATACAATTTTAATAAGTAGAATGATTTGTTCGGCACATCTGATGTTAAATCACTATTCTGAAGACTATATAAAAAGCCTATGTTTGGAGCTTCCCCAGTTTGCCTTCCTCTAATATTTGATGGGTAGGCCTGGTTTTACACTGAGGCATGATGGCCATGATTTGAGAGATTGTGAGTGTGGGGGGTTATAGGATCGAATCGTGATGATCTTGAAGGAGCTTGGTAGATTTGCGATGATCGTGCTGATCGTGGAGAGATTTTTGTCTGTTAGAAATTTTCCCACAAGTATTACAATGTATTACGAATTGAAGCCACACGTGATAGAACATGGGAAGAGTGGTAGAGTGCAGTAGAGCTTAACAGACCTTAACAGAGCGTAACGGACCTTAATGTGCCATCATAGGGGATCTTGATGAACTTTCATTGCACATTCATTTGATGAAGTTTCATTTCCTGGATGCACCCTGCCTCCTTTTTATACCCCAATCGTGCCCGAAGTGTGGTCATAATTCGTGAAGATCCACGCTTTTTTAATAGTGAGTATTGTGCCCCAGTGTAAATCCAGTTTAATAGAATTAAAAGCTGTGCATTGATAATTGCATGCTCCAGTTCTATACCACTTAAGACAAGGCAGTGGTAAAAAGCGAGTGCATTGGTTGTGTTCTGTGCCAAGCAATGGCCCTCATTCTGCCTCTCCTCCTCTCCCCAACCTCTAGCACAGTCACACTGGTGTTGCTCTCTCCCTGCAGGAGGCCTGGGAGCTGGGCTTGTCCTGACACTGCTAACATATGTAAGGACACCTGAGTGGTGGCCTCCAGCCTCTTGCCACCAAGGGTTAATTTCCCTCCCAGCCATGCACCAACCAGGCCTGGCCAAGTTTCCTGTTGCCTGCAGTGCACCGCAAGCTGTGTTTGGGAGCAGACAAGCAATATTAATCTTGTCCCTCTGTCGGATCACATATGTAAAATGTCCACTGCTCTACATGTTCTTGTAGCTAAGTGGGCACTACAAGGGAATGTGGAAAGGAAGGCAATGCTACAGTGACGGAATAGGATTATGAGACGAGTAGGAAAAAGGAAAACAGAAGAAGACTCTGCAGAGTCTTCTTCTTTCTCACTCCTTTGTATGTCTCAGTCCTTCTTTTAAATTTACTATTTAGAGCTTGGAGGTCTACCATGCCAGGAAAGGTCAAGGTGATGATTTATTAAACGTTATATATGAGCCACACTTTTTTTGGGAATCTCTTGGTTTAAGGGTTTTCTACCAGCTCACTGTGAATATTAGATTACCTTTGTTTAATGTCTAATACTAAATTTTCATTCATGTTCTTGCGTTGTTAAATATCTCCAAACATGAGAGAACATCCTCATTATAACTGCTGTGCAAACCTTGAATATGCTAAAATAATTAGATTTCCACTAATTTAAGAAAATTATTTTCCGTTTGTTAGGTTGTATAGATAGTGTGCCTCTTAACACAAGGGCTTATTCCCCTCACCTTCAGTGCAGAACTGTTAATTATTCTAAATGGTGAAAACTTAGTCGGACGCATTTAAAAGGTGGTCCTTTCATCCCATCAGTAGTGGTCCAGGCACATCCTAGAAAAACAGGGGAAAGTTTAACTAACAAAAACAGCATTATTTCAGAAACAACCATGGGTGACAAGAGGCTTTCGTTGCAGATTAAAAATCAATGATCTTTTCAACTTTCACCAGCTAGGGCAAAAAGAAATGGTCTTCACAACAGCCATTTGATTAACCTGGATGATTTCATGTGCTGATAGCACCCACGGTGAGCAAATCATTATTAGATCTCATTTTCTGCACAGAGAAAACCAGTCAAGCTTAACTTCACACTATGCCCCTGTGCATTGAATTTCTATCTTTGACTTAAACTGGAATAAAGATGAGAAGCTAAATGGTGTGAAGAGCGTATGGTGCGGACCAGCGATAAATGAGGAGAACTGGTTTTCAATATATTGCAGTAGCGTAGTGCCCACTGTGCCATTACAAACTCTCAGCAGTATATGTAGCGTATGTATATATGTGGGTGTGTATGTGTGTAAAATGTGGAGATGGGATGACAGTATAACCCTTCCTGCAGAAGAGAGCTGTGAGTAATGGATCCTCTGTGTGCAATTCATGTACACTTATCAGTCTTCTTTCTCTGCAGCCAAGGTCACATACAAGCCAGTCCTGTACATCTTTTTCTCTATCACTCTCACCTGTTCCCTCGATGATCACATTGCTCCTTCACCTTTCAGTAGGATCACTGATCGTGTGTGTGTCTGCTTTAGCTTTAAGCTCTTTATTTGGAGAACAGAGTTGATGTGGCTGTATTGTCACAGTGTCAGCAACTGGTCTTGTGCAATAGTGCACTCCTACACCATATTTAACTGCATGCACCACATAAAAGCCTTCAAAAATCTATGTTGACATATGGCTTTAAAAGAGCTGACCTCTGGAAGGATTTCCTAGGGTGGAAATTGGACATAACTGGTATCTAAAGTGGTCTGAGCTAGTTTTTTCTGAAGTAGTTTGATATCTAGGGAGAAAAATAAAGAATTTCCTTAAGTTGTATGTCTTAGAAGCACCAAAAAGAAAAATATATATTTATCTACTCAGTCTGGTGCAATTTTTTGGTACAAATATATATAAATACACTACTCAAAAAAATTAAGGGAACACTAAAACAACATATGGTAGTTCTGAATGAATAAAATATTCTTATTAAATACTTTGTTCTTTACATAGTTGAATGTAATGGCAACAAAATCACACAAAAATTATCAATGGAAATCAAATTTATTAACCCATGGAGATTTGGATTTGGAGTGACACTCAGAATCAAAGTGGAAAAACACACTACAGGCTGATCCAACTTTGATGTTCTTAAAACAAGTCAAAATGAGGCTCAGTAGTGTGTGTGGCCTCCACGTGCCTGTATGACCTCACTACAACGCCTGGGCATGCGCTCCTGATGAGGTGGCGGATGGTCTCCTGAGGGATCTCCTCCCAGACCTGGACTAAAGCATCTGCCAACTCCTGGGCAGTCTGTGGTGCAACGTGGCGTTGGTGGATGGAGCGGGACATGATGTCCCAGATGTGCTCAATTGGATTCCCGGTCTGGGGAACGGGCGGCCAGTCCATAGCATCAATGCTTTCGTCTTGCAGGAACTGCTGACACACTCCAGCTACATGAGGTCTAGTATTGTCTTGCATTAGGAGAAACCCAGGGCTAACCGCACCAGGAAATTGTCTCACAAGGGGTCTGAGGATCTCATCTCGGTACCTAATGGCAGTCAGGCTACCACTGGCGAGCACATGGAGGGCTGTGCAGCCCCCCAAAGAAATGTCACCCCACACCATTACTGACCCACTGCCAAACCGGTCATGCTGGAGGATGTTGCAGGCAGCAGAACGTTCTCCACAGCATCTCCAGACTCTGTCACGCCTGTCACATGTGACCTCATACCACTTTCATGGAGTCTGCTTTGACCGTTTGAGCAGACACATGCACATTTGTGGCCTGCTGGAGGTCATTTTGCAGGGTTCTGGCAGTGCTCCCCCTGTTGCTCCTTGTACAAAGGCGGAGGTAGTGGTCCCGCTGCTGGGTCGTCGCCCTACTACGGCCTCCTCCACGTCTCCTGGTGTACTGACCTGTCTCCTGGTAGCGCCTCCATGCTCTGAACACGACGCTGACAGACACAGCAAACCTTCTCGCCACAGCTCGCATCGATGTGCCGTCCTGGACGAGCTGCACAACCCGAGCCACTTGTGTGGGTTGTAGACTCCGTCTCATGCTACCACGAGAACGAAAGCACCACCAGCGTTCAATTGCTTCCTAAGTGGACAGTTTGATTTCACAGAAGTCTGATTGACTTGGAGTCACATCGTGTTGTTTAAGTGTTCTCTTTATTCGAACTGCTTGTTCTATTTTGACTTATTTTGAAAAGGTCCTTTCAGCCGGCGCGTCTGGGCCCCTGTGGTCTATTGTTTGGCTCCCGCCCTCCGGGAGCTATAGGAATGGGTTCCGTCTGTCCGTCCATCTGTCCGTTGCACTTTAGTTTCTGGACCTTGACTTGTCACACGCTGAAACTGGGGCTTTCAATCCTGGTGTGCTGGCTCACTACTATGAGTGCTAGGATGAGTTTGCCTGTCAGTGACCTTGACCTACTTTTCGGACATTTTTCTTGCACATACAGTCTACAAAGTTTGTTGTTTACTCAAGCAGGGAAGTTTGTCCTACTTGGCCCCGGCTGACACACGCATGCGCAGACGTCTGTTCTAAATATAGCAACATCTGACTTACTCCGTTGGGGTACTACGGGCGTAACGTTCATGTCTTTGGACTATGGGAGGAAACCAGATACACAGAGGAAACCCATGCACACACAGGAAGAGCATGCAAACTCCACACCAAAATGTCCCTCCGAAGCCCGGGACTCAAACCCAGGACCTTCTTGCTGTGAAACAGGCGTGCTAACCACTACGCCACCGAGAGCTTATAATAGAAGCTTTTGATAGCAGTCATTATGCGTCAAGGACATTCAACAACAATAAGCGATCAAACGATGGTGTCGGAAAGTTAGTGTGATATAAAACTTTGGAAAAATGACTAATTCTACTCTGCCTCTCCCGTCACTGCTTCTTTTCTTGTAACGGAACACAACCATGTGCTCCTTTTGTTCTGTATCCTACAGCCTTGCTTTTGGCCTCTTATTGTGGCACTCAAAAATGCACAGTCATGCTGCAGTCCAAATCTAAGATTTGATACAGACTAGAATGCCGAACAAACCTTACTCTGCAAGGTTGCCAGGTTGATTTAAAATGCCCCTTTTCAGCAAGAACTACAGATAATGCTTATGAACAACTCCCTCAGGCTCAAACATGAGTGGTGCGAGGCCCTATAATAAGGAATTATTTATTATTATCATCGTTATTATTATTATTATTATTATTATTATTATTGCTGTTGTTTTTGTTGTTGTTGTGACTTTCTAAGTGCTAATTTGAGGGCCTAAACATATTCATAAACTCATCAGACTTTTATTCATTCATTCGTTCATTCATTTTCTAAGCCACTTAATCCTAATTAGGGTCACGGGGAGGCTGGAGCCCGTCTCCGCCGACTCTGGGCAAAGGCGTGGTACACCCTGGGATGCTCGCCAGGCCGTCGCAGGTCCAATACACACAATGATTCGCACTCACATACACATCTAAGGGCAATTTGGAAGCACCATGTAGCCTAATGTGCATGTTTTTGGACTGACGGAGGAAACCGGAGTACCCAGAGGAAACCCACGCAAGCACCGGGAGAACATGCAAACTCCAATAATTGTATCTTATAATTGCAATGGTACCTGGTAATGGTAATTGTAAAAAACAAAAAATTGTAAACTTTGAAGAAAATGTTATGGCATCACCAAATTTGGTGTATGGGTTCCACTCAGGGGCAAATTGGATTTGATTGTATATGGGTCACATTGACCTTGTTTCAAGGTCACAAGGTCACTTTTTATGTAGTTTTATGTGTCAATTCTTTTTAACTTAAAAGGAAATTACATAGAATCACTAAATATGGTGGATGGGTCCCCTGCAGGAAGGTCTCAGTCCCTGCAGGAGGAGGTATATGGGTGACCTTCACCTTGTTTCAAGGTCACAACCGTCAACTTACTGAATTTTTCTATTTAAAAGTCTGTGTATAACATCTTAAAGTGTGAAGTAGAGAAACTATAGGACACATGATTAGACTTTTGATTCCCTTTACTGTAGAATTTCTGTCCATGGGCATAATTTTTGCACTATAAAGCAGTTTCATGCCCTGAAGCAGATGCAGCAAGGCGACGTGCGAGGTATCAATTTGGCAGCACCGTCGTGTTTTCTGCTTATTTATAGAATGCATAAGCAATCCGTCAGCCTACTGATACAGAAAGTAAAATTCTGCTCTTTAACAGCTATTCTGCTCAATGATCGGGTAAAGACCATTGTGGAATGCATCCATACTGGTCGAACACATTTTTTTAAAGGTGTAATCAATGGATGTTTGCTGAAGGTGAGGTGGGGGATGGCGGCACGGCAGCACGGCGGCGTGGTGGTTAGCACGTCCACCTCACAGCAAGAAGGTCCTGGGTTCGATTCCCAGCTCGGGCGTTTCTGTGTGGAGTT
>JBCNYG010000025.1:28545680-28563237 GCA_039654305.1 Porochilus rendahli
AGAGAGACACACAGAGAGAGAGAGAGAGAGAGAGAGAGAGAGAGAGAGAGAGAGAGAGAGATGGTGGTCTCTTTGTGTGAGCGATTATTTTTTAACCCCATTATTTTTACTAGACACAGCTGCAACACTGGGACAGTGTGAGAGTGTGACAGCCATGTTGAGAGGGAGAGTAACCTGAGGGTCACATTCGCTAGCCTTAAATTACATTTCTCAACAGGACGGAAGCAAACATTGTGCAGAACGAGTGCTTAACTTTGGATTTGTGCAAGGTGCTGAAGAGGCCCAGGGCCTTGTTCTGCCAGTGTGTGTTAGCAGCAATATCACTGGATTCATGGTGCGGCTGCAGGCCACAGGTATATCACACATTGCTGTAGTGTGGATAGACTCAATGAGCACCCTGTCTCACCTTCTCACACTTTGCCTCACAGATGTGTACAGACTGCTTAAACAACTGTGTTTATATGGTGAATGGGATGCCATTTACACACATATCTGGGGTAGGTGGATGGCACCATGTATGTTTGAGAGGAAGGGGGGGATCCATTCATTCATTCTGAACCGCTAAATCCTAATTAGGGTCATGGGGAGGCTGGTGCCCATCTCAGTTGACTCGGCTAGGGCGAAGTACACCCTGGACAGCTCGCCAGGCCATCGCAGGGCAGAAACATGCTATGCAGACTACTACTACTACTCTTGATGAAACTCAGAAGTGGTTTTACATACCTCTCACCACAGACAGTGAGTGACATGGCCAGCATTTGATAACCCAGTAAGCTGCAGTGGGGGGATAGCAGCGAGGAACCCATTGATAGTGGGGCTTGAACCGCCGACCTTGGGATCAGTAATCCAGCACCCTACCACCGGGCCACCACTGCCCCAGGAAGTGGGAGATCCCAGAGGAAATCCCTCTGAAACCAAGTAGAACATGATGCAAAAACTCCAAACCCCAAGCAAAGGTCAAACCAAGGAAGCTGGAATTGTGAGGATGTTTTTTTTTTTTGTTTTTTTTGTTTTGTTTTGTTTGTTTATTCAGTACATCACATTTTCCAAACTGCTTTATCCATTATTGGATTCAGAGGGAGCCAGCTTTTCATTTCACAATTATAAAGTAGTAGTAGTACTACAAGTAGTAGTAGTAGTAGTAGTAGTAGTAGTAGTACCATCATTACAAATACCACCACCATGACTACTATGTCAAACTACTACTATTTTTCATAACCTGGATCAGACCACACGTCTGCCCTCACTTCCTGTATGCATCAGTGAGCCTTGGTCACCCATAAAACTTTTGCCAGTTCACTGGTTGTCCTAACTTAGACCACCTGTAGTAGGTACCTACGACAGCATATCAGGAACACCCTACAACATCTGCCATTTTGTGGATGACTGGTACCAGTTTTTTAGCCATCACAATATGTCCCTTGTAAAACTCTCAGATCCTTACACCTGCTCATTTTTCCTGCTTCTAACATATCAACTTCAAAAACTGACTCTTCACTTCCTGCCTAATACACCCTTCTCCTTGGCAGGTGCCACTGTAACAAGCTAATCAATGTTCTTCAGTTGTCTAGCTGTATTTTTCGAACAAATGTTTCAAATATAATTTGGTTTGGTTTTCATAAATAGGATCATTTTGAATAAAAATACTTACATATAGGCAGTAGATGCATAAGGTATATACAATGACAGATCCAAAGTGAGCTCCTTCTAAAACTCCTATTAAATGTTCTTCAAAAAATTAAATAAATCCTGCCTCACCCTTCTTTTATTTTATATTCAGCCACACTCCAAAGGTCCCAATCTGGATTTCATTGGAACAGCCTAATACTTATGGGTGGAATTTATTTATTTATTTATTTTTTTTTTTAAAGCCATCTGTGCCATTGCTCTTTGCTGTTTCCCAGAACCATGGTCTGGTGCATGCAGTAAAAATCAAACATAGTCCTGTTTACCTAAGCAGGGCAAGCATTCTCTCCATCAGCTGCAGCAGCACTTGTGCCAGACCCTAGTTTTACTGTCACCAACCACAGGCACTGATTTCTCACGCAACATGATTCGGTGTGTTCTGCATAATCGATTTTCCTTGGCTGAACATCACACTGCTGGCCAGTCCATATCAACTTTCTGTCTTTGCCCAGAAAGTGTTGCCAGTGCAGAGGGAGCACTCGCTCTAGTCTGTGTTTATCTAAAAGTAGGCTACAACTTTGCTTGCTACAGATCTACACATGTCAGAGATTGAGCCTGGCCAGAGCTAGTGTCAGAGTTGTGTAAGTCTCTCTCTTTCTCTCTCTCTTTCTCTCTCTCTCTCTCTCTCTCTCTCTCTCTCTTTCTTTATTTCTCTCTCCCTCTCTCTTCTGGCTCATGGCTCGGAGTCACACCAGATGAAAAAAAAAAATCAGGCTAAGAGGAGGAGAGGACTTTGGCTAAACTGGCAGGAAGATCAGAGTCTGGAAGAAGACCTCAATCTGCACATATTCCCTTATAAGTAATTCATCTGAAGAGGCCACATGATCGAGGGCCTAGGGGTTTTTACCCCAATGTTTGCAGTGCTGTCTGCCCCTGCCTTACTATCTTTCACTCTCCAAACGCATTTCAGTTCCTATCTCTTCTACAAACCCTCTGAATGATCCTCAAGCACATCATTTATGTCTATGCATCATTCTTGTGTAATACAATGGATTGAACGAACACTTAAATGAAACCGATAGAATATAATTACTGTTGCTGTACACGAATACTGCATGGTTGCAGAGAGTTTCTTTGCAAGTGCTTGTGAATGTATATAAGAATGTTTCATAGATGTTCATGCATGGGTTTGTGTTCTACCCACTTTGGCTGTCGGTATTAAAGTCTCTTTACATATCTTGGCAGATCATCCATTTTATAATATGTAGAAAATAGTGTAAGACCCTGAAATGATCTCAATATGCCATCTTTAATTTTGGTGCAAAAAAAATTAATTTCATTCACATACTGAACTGCTTCATGCTTTTTCAGGGTCATAGGGAGGCTGAAGCCCATCCCAGCTGACCCTGCATGAAGGCGGGGTGCACCCTGAACAGCTCAT
This sequence comes from Porochilus rendahli, assembly GCA_039654305.1. Lineage (NCBI taxonomy): Eukaryota > Metazoa > Chordata > Actinopteri > Siluriformes > Plotosidae > Porochilus > Porochilus rendahli. Next base: position 28,548,748 of record JBCNYG010000025.1, read on the forward strand.
AATACCATTGCAGGGCCAACACTCACATAACCACTCAGATTCACATTCATACCTAGGGATGATCAAGAATATAGAAATGAGCCTAATGTTCATGCATTTGAACTGAGGGAGGAAAGTGGAGAACCTGAAAGAAGAAACCCATGCAAGCACAGGGGAAACATGCAAACTCCACACAGAAACACCCTCACAGGGCACGAAGCTTGACCCTAGGACCATCTTGCTCTGAGGCAGAATTGCTACTTCATCACCACAAGAAATACCACTGGTGAAATGAACCACATGATAACAGATGCTGTTTTATTATCAAAGAGCTTCATAAAACACATCGTTTTTTAGAAATAAAGTGACAGAAAAGAAATGTAAAAAAATAGCAGTGCTATAATGTGCTGAGCTGTGGCCATTCATTTTATTCCCCCATGCATGACACACTTGCATGGGTTATAGTGCCATCCGCGATTGAGACTATCGCAAGACTGGCACAAAGTTCAGCATCAATGGCTTTCCCAAGTCTGCCTGTCTCTTCACAGCTTCCATCACTCTATCCTGTGGGCTTGTGGACAGAAATCAAATCCACTGAGTCTTGCTATTAAATCAAGCTCTCACTTTGGCTTGCCTGATCATGGCTTTTTTTTTTTTTCCTGCCTCCTGTCACATGAGAGCAGCTGAATTGGACGTGGCAGTGCCCACTGACTGCATGGCTTGATGTGGTGAGGTGGCTCTCTCTGTGAGGCTAAAATTACGGTCTCAGCAGCCCTAACAGTCCTGCTGCATGCATGCATGTCCCACCACGTGTGTGACAGTATTCCCAGGATTTGTATGGGCTCAGTGGTGGTGAAAGGCTCTGAACGTTCCTTGCGGTTGATTAAATGAGTGCTTGTGAACGGCAGCAGTCTGAGAAAGGGAAGGGCCTCCGAGTATACACAACCACACATATAAAGACATTTACACTGTAGGCTGAGAGCAACGTCATCACAGAGCCGTCATATCAACATCTGTTTAACGTTATGTGTCCAAATATTTTAGCAGCGCTAGGTTCAGCATTAGAAGCTTTAGCTGTCTCTTTAAGGACTTCCATGGAAGCTACAGAGGTCATGGGTATGAAAAAAGAGGAAGGGAAGAAAGAGAAAAGGAGTTGTGTGGATAAAGTTTATACAGAATGATTCTGAGAGAAGTGTGTACCCCACTTTTCCACATAAACAGCCTTGTAGTTTATACGCCAGGATAAAAAAGTGAAGTGGCTTTCTGACTGTGAAACTCTGAGACCTATGAGCGTAATAGAGAGAAGAAAGAATATGTTGAAAGAAAGAGACTGTGGCTTTAATTCCGCTTTCTCTGTGCCAGAGAATGCTTGACCAAGTGTGAACATGTTTCGACTGTGTTAAGATGGATTTGTCCCTTCCTGACCATGGGCTAGTCTAGTTCATGATTGGCTGTAAATAAAGAGACGAGGCGGCTGGGATGCATTAATAAGCCTAATGTCAATTGGCACAACATGTGCCTGAAGATGTGTAGAGGCGGCCCACTCCTAATGAAGCTCAACGAGGACATGAAACTGTTCTCTCATACCCTGACGCTAAGCACGTCAGACAAACATCTTTCTGACAACACCAGAACTCCAGAGTGAGGAAAGACAAGTGTCTTGCGGTGTCTACACCAGCATATCCACTAATTCAATAAGAGAGAGCAAGAGAGAGGGAGAGAGAAGCCTGGGGATGCTTGAAGGGTCTGACATTGCATTCCTACACAGCTGCGCTTCTAAATCAGGTCAACATCTAATGGGCAAATACGCATCCCCAAGTGACAAAAGAGCTCAGTGTGCTCTGGCTCAGATTCTCTCCTCTTTTAACTCCCTTGATTGCTTTCCCTACTTTTCTGTTTGGACCTTCCTCATTTCTGCTTTTAGTTAATGTTAAATACTAAAAATATTTTCTACTAAAAATCTGGGTTTGACCTTGAGTGCATGAAAATCAACTTATTATTATCCTACACTTGATTGATAGAGATTATAATATAAAGATTTAGGCAATGCCTAAAAGAGGAACTCCCAATAGATATCTCCATTGATAGGTGTTTTTGAGGCTGGCGTTATAAGAGAAGCGGGGCTCCGAGAGGAAATAAATAAATCTCTGACAGTGGGCTGGAGCAAACACAGGAAAGGTTAACTCTGGGTTTTCTTTTCACTGCATTTCACTCGCTGATTTCTACATTCATCTGTATCAGCTGTCTTGTTAGTTTAATTATCCATTTAAAGAGCTTATGTTCCATGCTCCTGTGAATGTTTGGTGTTGTTTTGCTCAGAATTAAATAAATAATTAGATAGGTGGCATGGCGGTGAAGTGTTTTGCACTGTCATCTTACAGCAAGCAGGTTGTGGGCCTTTCTGTGTGGAGTTTGCATATTCTACCAGTAAGTGTGAACGGTCATTTGTTTTTTTGTGTTAACGCCAAGACATGCTGTTCAGGGTTTACCCTGTCTCTCGTCAGCTGTGATTGGCTCACCTGAGACCCTGAATAGATAATTTGAATAGAAAATGAATGAGTAAGGGAATAAATGAATAAAAATAGATGGATAAGTTGTTATTTTCTCTTTTTCTTTTCATAAATCTATAAGCATTATGATTGGATGTTAAAAAAATAATTATTAGGGTTGTTGTCCCTCAAAATAGCTTCTTAATTGAATTATTTAAAAAAATTCAGGCTGTCCTTGTTCAAAGATAAAATATTCTTATTTCTCTTATTTTTTCCCTCTAATTGTGGAGCCACTTTAGAAGAATGCCTCACTTTGTCACAAGCCATCTTTTCCCATTGTCTTTTGTACCTAGCAGGAGGCTGCCATTACTGTCCAAAACCTTGATGAGAGTCCTTGTTCTCCTCCATCTTTCCACATTGTTCTCCTATTGATCTCCACATGGCCAACTATAAATCTACATTAAATAAGCAGGCCAAGGTTCCACAGCAAGAGTTCTGCCTATGGAGATCACGAAAGTGGAACAACAGAATGCCCTCATCCAGTAAACTAAGCTTTTTCTTAACTTTCATTTAAAAACGGAAACTCGTCAGGCTTTTGTCAGACCAAACGTATGATTCCCACAAACCTCAAAGATATTGTGAGTAAAATACAGGAATATGTTCTGAGATGAGCATGTGTAGTAGTTAATGCAATTCATATTTTCAAAATACTGCTTTGCAATATCTGACCTGAAATAATTTTCTCATATGTTTACGAACGGTGGCATAGTGGTTAGCATGTCCACCTCACAGCAAGAAGGTCCGGGGTTTGATTCCCAGCTTGTGCGTTTCTGTGTGGGGTTTGCATGTTCTCCCCATGCTTGCGTGGCTTTGCAAAAATTAATGTGCATGGTTGTACACTGGATTTAAAGAGAAAAGTGAACTACTGTTGAATATGTATCTACTGAGAATTCAGACACCACTACAAAAAACTTTATCAGACCATCCATAGGAAATAAATATCAGACAGAGTGCAGGGGCTGATCAATTCATACATTTATTTGCCAAAATGCTTAATCCTACTAGGGTCATGGGGAAGCTGAGCCTATTTCAGCAGACACTGGGTGAAGGCAGGGTACACCCTGAACAGCTCACCAGGTTATCATAGGTCCAAAACACACACACACACCTAGCCTAATGTGCCTGTCTTGAGATTGTGGGAGGAAACAAGAGTACCCAGAGAAAACCCATACAATAATGACTAATAATGACATTTACCACCTCTCGATATTCAACATGCAATTTTTTTTGTTGTTTGCTGCGTCACAGCAAGTTAAGCTAATAAAAAAATTCATTTTGCCTCACTTTTACAATTATTGTCCTGAGTAGTCTACTAAGTGTCAGAGATTTGACCAAGTGCTGTGTACAATGCTATAAGCTAATATTATAGTGAAGATGGGGACTTTTGAACTGTTCACTCTGTGCGGCTGTGTGTCAACATAATTCCAGTCTTGTCCAACAGTAGACAACATAAAACGTTACTAAATCAGAGTTAATAATTTCAGGATTAGCAACACACAGGTATGAAGAAACATTGACAAAAACAAGGAATATTTTTAAAAGAAAACAAAAACTATTGGCTCTGAACAGGTCATGAAAGTAAATGTGCTGAAAGTGTAATAAATAACATACTGTATGTGTGATGTGAAGGCAAAATGCCACACATATGGCTAGTGAGTTTTTGACATTTTGTTCGAAGCAAAAACAGTGTGCTAACAATATGGTATACCTTCTAAGAAAAGAATAATGACTATTGCCAAGTCATTCCCTAAAACAAAACATTTGACTGAACAAGCACATTAGAGCTTTAACTTTCCCAGTGGGCTCGCAAATAGATTTAAGATGCAAAAGGAACCTTGAAAGGAGCCAGACTGCAAATTAAACCTTCCTCTGAGAAACACCGGACAGTAGATATTAATAATTATGGTATGAAGTCACAACAGTGAAAGCTACCACCTCATTCTCAGAATATGATGTGACAGATTTTGACGTAGCCCAACACAAGTGACCTTATTGTATATCTTTAGACGGTGTTTAAAGTTTAGATATACACTGTAACTAAACCAAAGAAAAGCAGATTAAAAGATTATTTACTTATTTATTTTAAGTATCAACAATGATTACATTCCTGCTTCAAGTGACAAACCGTGAATGTTTGTTGATTTGGTTCAATGATAACCCACCTGCGATAGTTAACAGTTACTTTGTGACCAGGAATCATGTATGAGCTTAGAGCACTATTAGTCATTCACAATGAACTGAAATGGAATAACTGTTTATTCTATTCCATGTATTGTAATAAATATAGCAATTTTATTATTGTATTCAAATTCTTGAAAATTTATATAAATAAATAAATAATATTATATTTCATATTAATATTGTCAAATTCATATTTTAAACAGTTCTTTCTATCAAATACTTTCATTGTATAGTTTCTAACTTTTCACGAAATGAGTCCAGATCAAAAAAACTGGTCTGCTAGTGGAGGAAAGCATTTCCGTCTTTTACAGCCCAGGTATGGTATGCTGTCCTCTGGACAGCATTAGGACGAAAACACTTAAGGTCCCACGCACAGGTTTAGGTCATGGGAAGTGCCTATGCAGAATTTCGGAAAGCTATCATGCATATGAGCCGAGCAATGGCACAGACAAACTGTTCAAGGTCACTGTGCCAAGGTCAAAGGTCACATATGCAAATTAGCTACCCCACACACATGTTTAGGTCATGGGGAGTGCCTATGCAAAATTTCAGAAAGCCAGGACAAACTTATTGTCACACCACCCGAATTGGTATTAATTTACAGCAAATGCCATTACTGTCACAATTGCCATAAAATATTGATGATAACATTCATCATCATCATCATCATCATCATCATCCAGTAAGTTGCTGGTCAGAGTCTTGATATTTTGAGAATAACCCTACAACTGTGTTGCAGTATTATGAAACCATCAGTTAAACAAAGTGCATGTTTCTTTTTTTAATTGTCTTTTTTTAATTGGGATGTGGTGTGCTACACCGAGTGCATAGTTTATTATAAAAGGGGTATAGTGAAGAAGTCAAGAGTAAAAGATCTGTTTCCATTGTGTCGTCACAGCTGAACTACTGGGCTGTTAGCTCTATTAGCTCTGTACCTACTGTGACAGGCTCTCTCACCTTAGTTCCATATGAGAGTGTGATGTTCTCCTGGGGCAGTGTGTTGAAAGATCCATGGTGTGTGTTTCATTGTGGCTAGCGTCCTGCTTACAGGTGAAGTTGAAGTGACAGCCTCTTGCATGTCACAACAGCTCAATCAGTGTGTGTGTGTGTGTGTGTGTGTGTGTGTGTGTGTGTGTGAGGCATACATGCACGTGTATTTCAGCAGCTACTGTATGTGCTGCTGCATGTCACTATATATCTACCCCCATTCAGTCACTGTCAGCAAAGTACATGTGTACTTTGATGTCTTTCTTCATCAAAAATGCCCTATTACTTCCTGTTAGGAGAAGCTGCATCATGGGTAATATCTTTCAACAAATTATGTGCATCATAATGGCAAACTGTGTAAATAGCCTGGGACCATGACAGGACACTGTTTATATAGACGTATGGCCAAAGCCACTGAGAGTTGTTCCGAGCAATAAAAGATGATGGGTCAATATTACAGGTGTAGACCACAAGCGTGACAATTTACAATAAATCACTCAGTGATGTGCTTGCTTCTTTCCTTCAGAGAACATTTCAGACTACAATGACATGATGCTATCAGGCTGTTTGAAACCAGCTTCTATATTTATCTTTATTTGTGTTTTATTGCTTATTTTAGTCGAAGAACTTGAATGTTTCGTAATTTAATAACATTCCTATTGATTGTGTTGACTTTTTAGTGTCCCTTGTGGGATAATCAATTTATCAGCTTAAATCTTGATATGTTTCTCAAGGATAAACTGAGGTGAATACATTTAATAAAAACAGTTTCAACAATATTTATTACCATAAAAATGCACATGAAAAGGATGCTTCTCTGTATGGCATTCTCTGTAGACTGTATGCAAGGCAAGGCAAAAAGCTCCTGGGTTTGAGTCTCGGGCTTGGCAAAAGCGTTCCTATGTGGAGATTTCATGTTCTCTTTGTGCTTGCATGGATTTCCACTGGACATTTCTGTTTCCTCCTATAGTCCATGACATGCAGATTGGGCTAATTCGATGTTCCAAATTGCCCCCAGGTGTGAGTGTGAATATTTCTTTGCGTGGTGGCTCCACAGTAGAGTATCAAGCTGTTTAGGGTATGCCTCGCCTTCTCCCACAGTTGGCTGAGATAGGCTCTAGCCTCCCCGCAACGCTACTAGGATTAAAGGTAAAAAAAGATAAGGTTAAGCCTGTTGGGCTTTTACACCTGTGACGCTAGTCTATCACAAGTTATTTTTACTGATACCCAGTTATACTGCGGTGTAGACAGAGGCTCACTTGTGTTTAAGACCTTGCACAGGGATCTAACGAGGATTTGAACCCATGACCTCTCGATCATCAGCACCCTTACCAGCATACCACTGGCCCCAGGTTGGATTAAGCAGTTCGGCAAATTGATGGATGGATGGATGGATGGATGGATGGATGGATGGATGGATAGATCGATGGATAATAAGGTTGTAAAAGAGTTGAGTTGATATGATTATGATCGATCCGCAGCAGGAGGGCCTGGACCTAGCTCTCCTCCCAGTCCTTGGGAACCTGCTACCCATTAAAACTTCTTCTCTGAGGTCCTTTCAAAGATCAAAGGTTCAACCAAATGAAAAGGAAAATGAATAAAAAAAATAGCTGTTCAGTTCTTGTGGGAGAATAAAAACATTAAAATCCATTTAATTAATATCCAAGCCTCTTCTGCATGAGGTTGAATGAGGTGTCTTCTTAATACTGCCTCCCAGTTCCCTGTCACTATGAGTGCTGTGAATGTTCACAGCATTACACACACACACACACATTAGTTGGCTCATGTCATAGCAATGGATTGGTCCAGGCTTGAGTAGAGGTTAGAGCTGGTGCCCTGAGACCAGAGGCAAGCATTTGAAGGTGAGTGGTGCTGACAAAAAGAGGTGCCCGTGAGCCCCTTCATACCTCTGTCCTCACATAGTGCTAAGCAGCTGTTGTTCATGGAGTGCCAAAGCAGGACACATTTGAAAACATATGCTGCATAAGCTACCACTAAGGTAGCACATAAAGTGAAATGAATGGTTCTACAATATAAGATTGATGAATCCACAGTTTTGACATGTAAAGGATGGTATAGTTCTCAGAAAGAAGTACGTACTGTACGGGTTTGTGTGTACAGTTGGATGCATGAGCAAAATACAGTAATATTTGTAGCCTTTCTAATAGATGTGTTTCAACTGATTAGTCATAAAACTTCAGCTGTGGTGCCCAGAGAGTGTATTGAGATCAGATAGGCTCTCATTAAAATCCTATCAATGAGTGCTTTAGTGGCGCTACGTACAGTAAGTACTCAGAGCATAATGTGTGAATCACAGCTAGGAAATGCTCTAGTTACCTACTTTCTCCATACTCAGTATGCAGCAGTAGAAATCTAAAGGTGTCACAGAGAATATTATGATATAGTTGTAAGATGTTAATTTTTGGATGGATTAAATAACGAACATCAATTAGTCACTGAATGATTACTACTCTTCATTTAAAACCATTATTGAACAAATCCTGAGCTCAGTTTAATCAATTTGAACCATATCCTTATGCAAGTACAGTGAGAAGATATAACAGTAACACTCAGTTTCTATTTTGCATTTATTTCTAATTTAATATAATTTGAGAGAAAATTAGAATATTTTAAATATTTTCATCAATGTTAAATTTTCTTAGTTTTTTCTATGACTTAACTTTAACGACAGAGAGCACTCGAGCTGACATGGACTCCACAAGTTTGTGCAAGACCTTTTAATCCATATTAGATCAATTTCACTGGAGTATCATTTGAACACATTCTTCATTAGGAAAGTGTAGGCATGAGAAAAAGCTGACCTTTTGTACAAAACAATGAACATGTTCATTATCACACTAGAAATCATAAAAGACTAAACATTCGCCATTCTATTTTTTCCAAATATATAAATACACTACTGATCAGTGTGTATATTTTTTTTTTTTGTTTTTGTTTATTTGTTTGTTTTGTTGTTGTTTTGTTTACTTTTAGTAAGTGCAAATCCAGATAAAGAAAGGGTACAAAGGTAAAGGGTATGTCAAAACTAGCTTTAAAAATGAAATGGCAACCCAGACTTCAGGATTAAAGCCCATCAAGCTGGTTTGGGATTTATGTTACAGAAGGGTGAAAAGAAAGTAACCAACAAGTCCAGCACATTTGTGGGAACTTCTGCAACAGTGCTGGAAAGAACTTTCAGAGAAGTATTTAATTTCCTTCATTAAAAGAATGCCATGAGTGTTTTCAGCTCTAACACCAGCAAAAAGTGGCTACTTTGATGAGTCAAACATTTAGACTAAATATTGTAAAACAGAACAATTCCATGACTTTTTTTGTACTATTACTATTTATAAATTTCTGTAATTTTGGATCATACTGAGATATTAAACTGAAAGTTACAAGAAAAATGTAAATAAAAATTAAGTGTTCTAAATCTTTTGCCTGATTATTTATATATAAAAACTCTTGAAACATAAAAACATTTACATCCCATTTTGAATAAAAAAAAAACCTTGTATGGACAGTACAAACAGTACATTGGGTTTTTGTTTGTTTGTTTGTTTGTTTGTTTTGTGTTTTAAAAGAAAAAATACATTGCCCAGCCAAATGAAAGGTTGCACACAAGAATACGTTGTTGTTCCGCCTTTAGCTTACGGCACGTAACCATCGTGCCATTTTTTCAACAAACTTAAGCAAAATAACATTTTTTCCATCCAGTGTTGGCTTCATTTCTCACAGATGTCTTGAATTAATGAAGGAAAAATTCAACCACTCCATAAAGTCTTCTCCAGCACATACTGAAAACTTTCAATAGGGTTAATGTCAGGACTCTCTGGTGCCAATACATATGTGTAAATGGTTCCTCGTGCTCCCTAAAACACTCTTTCTTTATTTGAGTCCCCATTTTATATCCGTGCCATCGGGGAAGAAAAAGTCTATTGATGTGATAACCCGCTCATTCAGTACATTCAGATCATCAGCTGACTTCATTTTATTGCCACATTAATGTTGCCAAGCCTCAACCTGACCAACTGGAGCAACAATGCAATGGAGATTATGTGCTGAGATTATGAGCCCTCAATGATAGTATTACAGTGTGACTTTTTTTGTTTGTTTGTTTTTTGCCTAGTTCATAATAAGTAATTATATTAAAGAGATGTTTTATTTTGATTTATTTTGTTTATTTATTTTATTTTATTTATTTATTTTTATTTTTATATATGGCAGATGACATAAACACATAAACATTAGGAAAACACAGGTCAATGGTGGCTTACCCCTTGAAGAGCTCTCCAAAACTTTCAGGCCCAACACACATAACCATTCACACTAACTCTCACTCCTAGGGGCAATTAAGACTAAAGCAGCCATTAAGACTTGTGCATGTCTTTGGAATGTGGGAGGACGCTGGAAAACTCGAAGGAAGCCCATGCAAGCACTGAGAGAGCATACAAGCTCCACACAGAAATGCCCCGAGTCTGCAACCTTTACAGCAGTTTGAAGATTCCTTTACCCAGAATGACTTGCCAAAGTGCTTTAGTCTGTATCAAAACCAGATCCATCACATTCCTATGCTAGTTCACTTGGTTAGGGACTTTGAGGAGCATCAGTGTCAAATCATTGTTGGGGAGAGTTTTTATTTTCACAATAGTCATGTGATCATGTTCCTTCAGGGGAGATTTCTCCTGCCTTTTTACCCTCTGAAGTTTGGTGTTTTCTTTATTGTAATTACCTTGCCGTTATATTTAAACCTACAATTTATTACCTATTAGTAAACAAGGTCTTTCTTTTCTATCCGGGCTTTAGCAGTGGCCCAGTACTGTCACCAGCGTGGCCAGTTCCACATTACTCATCACACTGGGTTGAACTGTGTTACACTGCCTAGAGGAACAGGACTTAAGAGTAAGCAGACCGACCATCTCAATATACAACAGTATACATAACACTATTTCAGTACAAGGCACTGAGTAACATTGCTTCATTAGCAACAATACAGCAGTGATTAGAAGAATTTTTACTGGAGTACAACATGAGAAAATAACAATCTAGTTAACATCATACAGTGATATTCATTGTAATATGAAGAATGTAATCACAGAGCCATTTCATTGTGATTAGTATTCTTGATTAGCATTGTTCTTTTGTGTCATGCACATCCTTCTAGAGAAATATAAGTGCATTCCTTTGAGTATTTGAGAATTGTTTGCTTTATGTGTTATTTAGCTTTTTGCCTTGCTGCACAATTAAAGCACAGTTTTAGCAGAAGTATTTCCAGGCCTAGCAAAGAGGAGTTGGATGGGGTCTTAACTTTCCCTTCATCTACTGGCCAATCTCAGAACCTACTTTTTCTCTGCCAGAGCTGAGTGGATAGGCCAACAGTAGCTAATAATAGGTATTGACTGGTTCAATGTAGGATGAATAGGGTTCAGTATTGGATCTCCAATGTGCCCCAGGTCACACAACCAGCTACACTGAGAACATGTCTCACAGGACCAAACAAAAAAAGAAGACATTTTAAACTTTCATGACTGAGACGAAATCTGTGCTATTTTGCCTTTCAGGGATTAACTCTTTGTTCTCAAAGCGCTAGGCGATCAATAACAGAAAGAGGGTCCAGACATCTCTATTGCAAAACACACATCGGAACAGAGACCCTGCTGCTCTCGACACACACATGTGCGTATATACACACTCTCTTTTTTTATCCTGAGAGCTCTAACTGCTCGCGGTGGTTCCTATGAACAATAATGGACATATAGAGCAAAAAATCTGAGTATACTTGTTTAAGAAAAGTCTCATGCCATATATTACATGAAACTAAAATGTTTGCGTTATTGTAGTCATTTAATAATTACCATTATTAACGTTTTCTTTTATTTAATAAATAAGTAAAAATGTATAATTAAAGTTAAATAAAATAAATCCACAACCCTGACCAGGATAATGCAATGAAATTGTAAAATGGATTGTTAGTTACTACTAAGATCAAATATTAAATTAATGTTTTGTTTTTGTATTTATGTCATAATATTTAATAATATTAATAATTTATTTTACTTACACACAGAGTGTAGCATGAAGAAAAAAAAGTCTATTCTATTTACCTTGTTTCATGACTGACGCAAAATGTATATTTATATAAATATACTGTATACTGAGGATTCACACAGCATGACTCATGACTCTGATTTTTAAACTCATCCATATATTTTCTTGCAAGTTCATAAAAAAGTACATCAATGTTTTATAGTTATAATCAATCTGTCTTAAATGTTAACCTTTAATGGTCCAGGGTTGTAATTCCCCAATTATTGGGAATCCATGTTATATGGTAGGGTGGTCCAGAGATGATTATATTTCCATACCTACTTCTTAATTCTGAATAATTTAAATTCTGTACAGGTGGAAGGAATGTAGAATTTATCAATAAATAGTTCTGTTGCTTTTTTTTTCTTTCTAACCATCCACCCACCCCGTCTGTCCCTCTCTTGCTGTTGCTTAAGCTTTTTCCTATTCTATCAAGCCTGTCACTCCTGATTATCAGATTTCACTTCAGCACCCAACTCCCACAGCCACTGACACTCGGCCAGAGAGAGAGAGAGAGAGCGAGAAAGAGAGAGAGAGAGAGAGCGTGTTCAAAAGATCCATTCCGTGTGTGCCAGCTACGCACACGCCACTGTGTCTTGCCACTATGTGGCAGTTGCATGTAATGAGTGTGACGTCTGTGAGTGTGGGTGTGTGTGTGTGTGTGTGTGTGTGTGTGTGTGTGTATAAAGACAGGGACTGTGATCATGAGTACTGACAGCTCCCCATAGCCACCCACCCACCCTCCTCACTCTACTCTCTCTCGGTGGGAAAGAGCCTAATGAGGGGTTCACAGGCTGTGAACTGATGGCCCCTCTCAGTCCACCTTCACTTACTTACACTTACATACACACACACACACACACACACACACACACCAAACCTGAGCAGCTGGCCTCTACAGCACCGCATTGTCACACATCTTACTTTCTCTTTTCTTCTCTTTCATCTGACTGTGTGCCACCGGAGATTTCACCCAGTCGACTAATAACTGTTCAGCCTGCACATACACACACATGCACACACACATACACACCTCCACGGGGTACTGAAGTTAGCCTAATGAGTATGAGCGCTCTAAGGCCTATTGCACTGCTTTCTGTGTTGTGGAGTTTGTGTGTGTGTGTCCTCTGTCTTATTACAGGTGAGAATAAAGGGTCAAGGAGGGTTAATGTGGCAGTCTAGCACCACCGTTTATAGGAGGAATAGGTCCATTGTTTGCACCAGTCTCAAACCGCAGCTCTCCTCTGTGTAGATTTTCACAATAAATCCCCATATTTTGGTTCCTTATATGATATTTGAAGAAAGAAAAGCACCAATGTTGCACTTTTTTTAAAGCATTACCACATGCTTATTCACTCATCAATCTAGATATTCACTTTTTTCCCCTATGGTGCGTTTATCACCGGTGAGTAGGAAATGTGGCCCGAGAGAGTTTGAAAATCTGAAGGACCATAAGAAGGAAACACCAGCAGGTGAATAAAAGAAAGATGAACAAGGCATGAGAGACGTCAGAAGGTGCACTTTTTAGCATTAGTTTTTTAATGACCTTTGCAACTGTAATCTCAAGGTTTGAAGTGAAACCAGGTGGGATGATGAAACCTGAAAATAAAATTAAACAACTGAAACAGAAAATCTAGTTCTCTGATATTATCTTCTTCTATCCTGCTGCCCATTGGTGGGGTAGAGACAGTGCCAGGCAACTTTTACACAATGGACCAGGTGTGGTGCTAAACTCATTTATGTATTTTTAAATCAGTGGTTTAATGGCTCTGATCTAAACTGGGAAATTTGTCTGCAATAACTTTGGTATTCCACTGAAATGTTCTGTGTTATCTGCGCTAAGCATAACGAGTGTAATTAATATCACCATAGCAGGCCAGAGTCATTTGGCAAGAAGGTCACAAACTGATGAGATCCCTAAAGACTTGCCCCAGTTGAGCGTCATTTGGAGGCAGTTTCTTGGGGATGCAGTCTGACAAAGTTTTTTGTTTGTATTTGTTTTGTTATAGCTTATTGCTGAGTTGGTCAATGTTTTAAATTAATTGAGGGATTTAATAAAGTTTATAAAAGTGGTCTGCAAAATCATTGATAATCATAAACACTAGACTGGTGCCACTTGGTATATCGTTTGTATTTGGAATGTGCAGAAAGTTGCTGCCATCTTACCAGAGACTGGTGCGACTTGACAACTAGGCTTTATGTATGTAAACAAGCTGCAGGCTTGAGAAATTTCCTTGGTTTTGCACTTTATTTTCAGTCATATTTTTATAAGTGCTGGTAAAACCGCATGATACCAGTAATGACTTTAGTTTTTTTTTTTTTTTTTTCTGGAAAAAAAAATAAATAATAAAGGATGCAATTATTCTGTAGATACAATATTTAGTGAATGTTATTCTTGCAATCTAAACATTCTATTTCATGTGGCACAAGTTAAGACAAAACATTCATCACCTATCTCTTTGGAATGGAGGATTTTAGTCCTTGGAAATATGGCGGCCACCACAGGTACTATACATCTTGTGAGGGTATTGTCCAGTGTTGTGTTTATATCTATGTAATTTAGGACATTAAGACAATGTACATGCTAAAACACACATTAATATAACACGTAACATAAACACACAAAATTTTCAACCTTTTTCCCATTTTCTTATGTTTTAATATACACTCTTATAATATTATAACTTGTATTATATTTATATATATA
>JBCNYG010000025.1:28607737-28620212 GCA_039654305.1 Porochilus rendahli
CAACATTAATATACTGTCTTCTACCCAACACTCTTTAGATGCTAAATTCACAACTTTGTATATATATATATATATATATATTTTTTTTTTTTTTGGATGTTAATTAAATGCTCACATCTGGCTTTAAAATACATAATTAGGTTGATTAGGTTTAATTACCAAATTGCGTATAAATTGTGTAATTTACTTTCAGAAATAGAAAATTTTAAAAAATGGTATGTCTTACATTCTCTCATCACTCACTTATTAGCCGTACTTCTTTCTTTTTTTCTTTCTTTCTTTCTTTCTTTCTTTCTTTCTTTCTTTCTTTCTTTCTTTCTTTCTTTAACCCATCCAAAGTGAGCACACACACTTTGGGGTGCCTAGAGAGCAGTTGGGGGTTAGGTGTTAGGTTCAGCCATGAAGGTGAAGGAAGAGTAGGTGCACTAGGGTCACTTCCTGAGCCAACACAGCAAAGCCAGGGTGCACCTTGAACAGCTCACAAGACCATCGCAGGTCAGCACACTCACAACCATTTAGACTCACATCCACACCTAGGGGCAATGTGAATTCGCTTAATGCACATGTCTTTGGACTGTGGGAGGAAACCAAAGTACCCAGAGGAAACCCATATAAGCAAGGAGAGAACATGAAAACACTACACAGAATTGCCCAGGACATAAACCCAGGACGTTCTTGCTGTGTGGCGGATGTGCTAACCACTACACCACCCCGTGTCCATGTTGTACATCTTAACGATGTTAATAATTTCATCAAATTCAAGATGTACCCATATTTTTCCTCTTTACAGTCTGTGCAGCTTGCATGCAGCAACTACATGTGATATTGAGCATTATTTCTTTTTCTTTCCTGCATTTATTTTGTAACTACAACACGAACATTCAGTACCTTTATTGGCCGTCAGATTATAAACATGCACTATGACACCATATGGTCATTTTATTCATTTATTTATTCATTCATTCATTTACATTCATTTACAAGGTAGTGTGCACTCTGAACAGCTCAGCAGTCCATTGAAGGGCCAACACACACCTGACCATTCACACTCTCACATAGGGACAATATGGAGCAGCCAATTAGTCTAAGGTGCATGCCTTTGGACTGTGGGAGGAAACCGAAACACCTGGAGGAAATTCATGCAACCATGCTCCTACCCCTGCTCTTGCCCTTGCAGCAGCCACCAAGTTCCATTAAGGGCAAATGATCTGACACCTGGATGAGGTCTCATGGTCTTCGACTTACCTGGAGTAAGCAGGGTGCAGATGCTCTGGGAGGCAACTAGGAGGTTGGAGGTTTCTATGACACATAAAATGGACACATGCAGCTGTAGCATTAGTACACTCAGAACAGGTCACCAGTCAATACAATGCAGGGCTAACACAGACACAAACAACCATTCACACCATTGAGGCTATGAAACAGGAGTAGGGATTGATATAGTATAAATATAAAAGTGCAGTGATATAATAATAATTGTAATGCTACTAATGAATAGTAATACTGTAGACCTAAACTGTAATATATTGAGAGCTAAGAGCCAGTGGTTTTCTGGCACAACAGTTTAGGCCAATTTTTATTGATTTTATATTTCTGTAGGGTACAGCATAGCCACAAACCCTACTTTGTAGCCTGACGTGCACCTCTCTCATGTCTCATGGTGACGCAGACCACAGCAAGTGTGATTGTTCTGCATAACAGTATATTTCCTCATTCTGATTTCTGGATGCTCCTTCTTTTCTATGAAAATCGGAAATATACTATCACAATTTTGTCTCAGGTCATTTCTTTTTCTGAACCACTTTATCATTTATTAGGAATGCTTGGAGCCCATCCCAGCCAATTCCAGGCAAAGGCTGAGTATACACTGAACAGACCTCCAGACCATCACAGGACAACACAGATATAGAACCATTCACACTCACACCTAGAGGTAATTCACAATATCCAATTAGCTTTATTTGTGCGTCTTTGAAACCCATATATGCACGGGGAATGCGGGCAAACTGTACACAGAAATCCCATTGCTAGTCACATGACTTGAACCCAGAACCCTCTTGCTGGGAGCGAAGGAAACCAACACACCATCGTGCCATGCATCAATCAACCGATTTTTTGTTAATATTAATATATAAAGTGTGAGCTTCTATAGCAGGTGTACATCATTATAGTGGTCAGTTTAATCTTGCATCTAATCCTGTGGATGTTAACACTAGTTACACAGAAGTGCTTCGAGCCACTCATTGTTCTGAATACAGACAAGTTCTGAAATGTTTTCAAAAAGAATCCATTTGTTTCATTTATTAACATGAGGTGTTTTCACACAGTAAGTTTATTATATAAAAAAACCCATCACACTGGGTTATTTTTTGCTTATTATTCCTACAGCGAAACAAATTTTCTGTCTACAGAAGCAATGCATTCTGATTTCATGCAACAGCACCTCCTAGAGGAGACACACAAGTGATGTGCAACTATGAATGCTTCACCTACAAGAGTGTCACCACTGTACCTACAGCACAGATTTAATGCTCAAGTATAAATCAGCTTTAAATCTCTGGGTTACTAATTAGAAGGTCAGAGGTTCAAGCCCCAGCACTGCTAAATGGCTACTGTTGGGCCCTTGAGCTAAGCCCTTTACCCTCTCTTTCCAGGAATCCTATATCATTGCTGAACCTGCAGCACAAGCTGGACAAGGGATATATCCTAAACAAATTCACTGTTTTGTAATGGACATGTGACAAATAAAGGCTTTTCTTTTTGTTCTTCTTAGCATGCTCTGCAGCTGTAACTTTTTACGTGCATGGGTAGTGTGACAAGGCTGCAAGCATGGCACCACACTGGTATATAATTTGGCTGATACTATATGCAAAAAGCAAAAGAAGTCATAATGGAGTGGCCACTACCTTGTTGTCTGCCTAAAACCAAAGCATGAAAAGCTGTGAAATCTTCAAAAGGCACCAGGGTTGATGAGCTCCCAAAAGAGGGTAGGACTTACGCTTTATAAGAGGGAGATTTCGCTAGTGTGTGCAATTTTAATTGCGCTCCTATTGCTTGCCCCTAGCCCCTATCTTTCTCCCACCCACTCTCTCTCTCTCTCTCTTTCTCTCTCTCTCTCTCTCTCTCTCTCTCTCTCTCTCTCTCTGGCCTTCAAAGAGAAACTCATTCACTCTATTTTAATTTCAGAAAGTAACCCTGAGGACGAAACCAGATCCACTCATGTGCAAAACTTCTTTATTTCAAAATGACATTACAGTGTTATTGTGGAGTATGACACCACTCAGGACTCTCCGGGTATTCAGAAACCAAAGCTGACTTCTCCCACAGTGTCAAAGTACAGTGCTGATGTACTCAGCCATAAAAGCTGGGTTAGCGATCCTTTTTATACACAACTTCCTAGTCATACAAACCTGGACTACCCCTGTCGAAATGACATCTTGAGCCAATAATGCCCCACACATTTTAAAATGATGATACATACTTATTGATGATGTCCTTTAATATTTAAGTGTTTCAGAGTTCCAGTGGGGTTTTTTTTCTCATGATTCTTGATCTTGTAAAATATTTTATTAATCTTAATGGACTTGTCCCCATACAATGTCATGAAATTTTATCAAAGCTTTTATTCAACTTTTTTGACTTTAAATCCATGTCATGTGGAAGTAGGTGTCAAATGGGTGATACGTCTCAGAATACGGTGACCACTGCTTTGAAGAGCTGCTCTGATGTGTACAGGAATCGACTTGCCCCAATTTTGTTTGGAATTCCTTGTCCTGTTTCCTGTGAAAGACTTCTGGTGGGTTGAGTGTTTCACACATCAGTCCCTAGCACTCTAGAAGGGCAGTGTAAGATGAGTATAATGTGGTATTGGCCACCTTACCCTTTAGCAATGAGCGATCAGCGAACATAATTATGCTGGGTTTTGTTCTCACTCTGTTCTTTGTTTGCACTGCTGTAAAGAACAACAAATGAGCTAAATAGGTCAAAGATACAGTGGGAATTATGGCTACTGTGATCTGTTTTATCCACTTCAGGGGAACAATGTGTTAACACAGCAGAATGGAGGCATTATTCATTATAGTCGATGTAAAGGAATATAGAAGAATATATGGCGTGTAAAGTAGGCTATTCATCATAATATAGTGCTTATAGTATGTGAGGTGTGATAAACATTTGTGTTTATTCAAGCCCACATCCCTCCTCTGAAATAGTATTATCTTCTTATCTTGAATCAACTTGCAATGAAAGAAAGTAAAAAAAAACATGTCTCCTAATCTCACCATATTTCATGGCCCAATATTCTACCGTACAAATACTAAAATGTATTGTATGCTACATGGGAATGGCATGATCTGATTGGTTCACCAGCTCAGGATAATTAAAAAGAATACATTAAAGGTGAGGTGAATGTCATTGAATAGCCCCTGAGATGAGATGCTCTCTGAAATATATATTTAAACATAATTGCTTTAATATGCAGTATACTACATGGAAACAAGTACAATGTACAATAAAATGTCCAGCAAAGTGCAGTGAAGAAAATACATCACCAATTTTGATTTAAAAGGGCTCCTAATAAAAAGAAGTAAAAAATTACTTTTCTATTTTTTGGTGAAAATGTATTGTAGGTATTGTATGTATTGTAAAAAAAAAAATATTGCGATGGTACATTGAGGTAGAAATATGGCTAATAATCCAAAAAACTGAAAATACCAATTTTTGAATTACGATTGAACTACAAACCATATGGTAGGTTTTAGCATGTTCGCATTTTTTTTTTTTATTTCTTCACTCACTGAAGCATTTCATATGGTTTGAAGTTCATACATGCTATGCAAAAGTAAAAAAAATAAAATTAAATAAAATTTGTGACACCTTTCAATTTTTCTGAAAAAGTGTTATATAGGGCAGTGGTGGCCTGGTGGTAGAGTGCTGGATTACTGCTCCCAAGGTTGGGGGTTCAAGCCCTGCCATCAGCGGGTTGTCACTGCTGCTGTGTAACTATCTCACTGATGTCCATTCAGTGACTTATCTTCTTTTGGTCCATACAGGCGCCCAGCTCTCACCTACGGCTCCTAGTAGCTGCTTGCATGTTGCTTCGGCCAATCCTTAGGCAACAGCTCCGGCAGGCCAGCTAAACTAGGTGAACTAGCCAAGGGGTCTGTGACCCTTGCTGAGCCAGGGCTTGTGTACCCAAGAGCATATGAATACTGGTGCCAGCAGATTGAGCGGAGGAAACCAAAGAATAGTTTAAAGGTCGTGAAGGCCTGACTTTGTCTTGCCACCAGGCACTGATGGATCATGGGAAGAGATTCTGAGGCTGACAATGCATGAGTCTCCCTCACTTAAAACTGATGAGCATGCAAGTCATCATCATTCTTCATCATCCACATGCTGTCTTTAAAAGGCCATCACACGCAAATGAGGAAGTGATCAACATTCTCCCTCAGGTCGAAATCAACAGTGACCTGGACAATCCACCTAGCTAGTCATAGCTGTTTGTAGACCTCCTCTTTGTAGCCCTGATAAATACATCTGTTACCCTCAGCTGGTATGGTCTCACAAAGGTCATGTTCAAGTTCAGATGCCATGCAAGGTTTATACTAATGGTAAAACAGTTCCACAATAACATGCATCCCCAAGTGCTTAATGATGGTAACTTATCTGCTCACTTCCCTGTTACAAATGGAGTGAAGCAAGGCTGTGTGCTGGCACCCACATTGTGCAGCATGATGTTCTGCGCTATACTAGCCGATGCCTTTAAGGAGACTAACCCAAGCATCAACATCAGGGGAAGCAGCTGGAGGGTCCAGAGGGCTGTGTGAAATGTGAAAAGTGGGGTGAATCCTCATGGACCTGGGAAACAAAAGGGTTAATCTTTAACAGTTTAAATGTGCCAGTGTACCTGGGTGAGAGCTTACGTGACTCCATCAGTAAGGGAATGTTCTTGGTAGATAGCCACACATGCTCACCAGGTAGGAATTGTGGAGCATGGACTCAACAAAGGTTAGCCAGATGTTGGTTGCGAGATGTGGAATACAGCAAGGCTGAACAAGCCTTCTTTCAGAACCGCCACAGATGAGACTGGACTGATGGAACAGCAATCTCCAATTCCTGAGCTGGGAACAATGGCGGAGATAGCCCAAAACACACTCAAAAGGTGTCATACCTGTGGCACTGTTGTCGACGGAGTTGTGGGCATACTTGACAACGCCAGGTAAGTGCTCCAATAGGAAGGACTGTGAGCAGCAACATAATGGAGGGTGGCTTCCAGCTTTTGATTGGCTCTCTCTAACTGGCCACTGGACTGCAGGTGAAATCTTGATAAGAGGCTCAAAGTTGTGCGCCATGCCTGGTAGAAGGCTGTCGACACTTGAGAAGTTAACTGGGGCCCCAATCTGAAACAATGTCACTAGGTTGTTGATATGTTGAACCATATCGGCAGTTTCCTTGGAAGACAGTGGTTTGGGCAAGACAATGAAGAGAACATATTTATAAAAATGGTTAATGATAGCGATAATGGTGTTGTTACCGTGCGAGGCAGGGAGCCCCATGACGAAATCGAAAACAATATTGAACCAGGGATGTCCAAAGACTGGTAGTGCATGCAACAATTCAGATAAAACTTAAGATGAAAACCTGTTTCTAGCACAGACAGAGCATGCAGCAACTAAGGAACGGATGTCAGGTCCCATCATGAGCCACCAGAAGTGGCGCTTGAGGAGGGTGAGGGTCTGGCTGAGCCAGGGTGGCAGGAGAATTGGGATTCATGAGCTCATTGGAGTCCCCAGGTATGAACAGCATCAGGCACAAAGAGATGACCAGGGTTCCCATTCCAAGGTCAGGTTGTGTCATCTGGGTTTGTCGGATTACTGGCTCGATCTCCCAAGAAACCATAGCTAGCACACATAACTTGGGGATGATAGTCTCGGGAGAGGGTGGGGAGTCCCTGGGGCAGAACTGGCATGAAAGTGCATTGGGCTTAAAATTCCGAGACCCCAGCTGGTAGGTGATGGAAAAATTGAACCAGAAAAAATATACCCATTTCATTATCGCATTCTGCTGAGGTCAAGCATCGTGAGAAAAATGCACAAGATGCAGCTTTTGCTCCTCGGCAGTACGTTGAGAAAGGACAGCACCCTCTCCAGTGTTGGAGGTGTCAACTTCAACAAACTGCCTTTAGGGATCATGGTGAATTGGCATTGGAGCAGAGGTGAAGAGTTGCTTGAGATTCAAGAAAGCCCTCGCAGCCTCTGGGGTCCACTGAGGCCATCCCCATGTCTGAACTTGACCAGTAAGAATGCTGAGCATGTTTGCTCAAGGGCTGGAGGGCTGGAACTCAAACAATAAAGAACTCCGGTGAAGGAAGGCACCGCAGGTACACAGATCGCCATCATAACTTTCAGATGGAAGAACTTGAGGCTCTCTGGAAAAGGCTTTCATTGTGGTTGGAGAAGTGGGGAAAGGTGTGGTACTGGCAGATAGTAGTGGTAGTGGGGTTGGAAAGTGAGTACGAACTCGGTTTTCAATTCTGGCCAGGATACCCTCCAGAGCATCGAAACGAGCTGAGAGCTGTTGTATATCCTGTTCTTGTTGACCAACGAGTACTTCCTATTGGCTCATGGCAAGGAAGGCTTGGCTGATTTCTTTGTCAAACTTTGTCACGTGTCATCCTTGCTATGTTGTTTTTTCCCCTTCCCTTTATCATTATTCCCTGATTAATTTGATGATATCTATGATTCCTGCTAAGGATTTTAATATACACTTTACTTTCCAAAATATAAGGTAATGTTATGATTTTGTGATTTTTGAAAAGTTCTTCTTGTGTACTTTTTCTACTTTATTTTATCATAGTAGCTTTTGTCTCCACACCTTTTCTGTGGTGTCTGTGTGATGATTTAGAGGATTTCTGAGTTCAGCAGGGTTTGGCTTTTCAAAAGAGCAGGGCCATTGATCAGACGGCTCTGTGGCCAGGAGTAGAGCCCGGTCTGCCGGCTGGATTTGCAGTTAACGCCTGGGTCGGTCCCTAGAGTATGAAGCCTAGTAGAGCGCTCACACACACACACACACACACACACACACACACACACACACACACACAAACACCACCAGCACCACCACCACTCAAATTCATCATATGATTACCGAGTTGTGTGAGCACAGAAAAAAAAAAAAAAAACAGTTTCTCTCAGTGTGAGCCAGGTGCTAACTTGTTTCAGGTTGTAGATTATTGGTGTGTTTTAACATTTTTAAATCTGTACTGTTTCTAATTTAATAACACAGAGGAGCTTAACAGTTGCAGGAAACGTGAAAAACAGATGTGGTCTCTCTTCTAGAGGGAACCTTGGCAGAGAGATCAAGCATTCTCCATAAACATAATGAGGTTGTGTAAAGTGACATGGATTAACCATCACATGGCTACACTGCATAGCAATCCATTTTAAAGCAACTTTATTGTTAATATTTAATTTTATGTTTTATTTGTTCTGTGACATTCTTTTGAGGTCTGCTAATAAAGTGCTTAAAAATCTAAATTTATGCAGAACAAATTTACAAATTAAGCATTGAGCCACGTTTAAATGTAATAAATCATGTTTCATTTCTGAGGATTTTTTTTTATTTATTTTTAGATATATCATGTGTGTCCTGTAGTTTCTACAGTAATGGCTGAATGTGAGCTGTGTACCATATCTACAAATGTATCTATAATCCATCTATTTTTATAGGTTTGTGTCGGTATGTTTGAGATTTTGCTCTCTTCACCTCAGTTCTCTTCAGCGCAGCGTGTGTGTGTCCTTCAGGTTCTGCCATAGCCTTATGCTGCTGTATATGTGTCTGCCTTATCTAGATGTCCTATTTATTGATCGTGAGACATTTCTGATAAAGGAGGCGGAGAAGCACATCCCCCAGCCCTCCTCTTTAATAAACCTCCTTCCACCACCAACCAGCCCCCCCAACACACACACACACACACACACACACACACACACACACACACACACACACACACACACTTACACACACAGAGCCAACAGATAATACTTATTACTAAATGGAAAAATAGCAATGATTAGTAAAATAATGTTCTTCTATTGAGTGATGTTTAAAATATATATCTTAATAAAAGCAGATAATAGATGATATATTGATAGACATATTTACCAATGATCAGCAGGGTCCTAAATCACAGCTCTGTTTCTTCATGGCAAGCCAAGTTTAAGTTTTGGGTTTTAATTATGCAATGACAGTTGTATTTTTGAGTGTATTAATTTTAATTAAAGGTTGCCATTCCCTTCCCAGGCATATTAAATAACCATGAAATACAATGTTTTCTCATGGAACCAATTATAATTGGCTACAATGTCTTTCTGAAACCATTTTCTTACTCCTGTACACAAGCGTCAATGACCCCTGCAACAGGCACGATGATTTTAGTAAACATCTATTTATTTCTCTCTAAATCACATGCCTTCTTCTGTTTCGTAACATTTGATCTCAAACTTGTCCACTTTCTATGAATCAGTGTTGCACTGCCATGCTATTGTTCATGTGCAAGATCTTTCCTTTAGCCTTGCAGTCTTACTATAACCTCCGCCAAAGAGGTTGTTTTCACTGGTGTTGGTTTGATTGTTTGTTTGTCTGTCTGTTAGCAACATTACTCAAAATGAACTGTGAACTGATTAAGATGAAATTTTCAGGATGAGTCAAAAATGATACAATAAACAATTGATTTCATTTTGGTAGTGATCCAGATTATTTTCTGGATGCAGGGAAATTTTTAATATTTTCTAGCGCAGGTGACATAGTCATCCGAGTTACTGTGTCTGGACCATACTGCAGTGCAGTGGCTGCACATTTGCATTGTAGGGCTCAAATAATAAACAAATGTATTTATAAAAATACTGCATTACTTACAATACCATATGGGGGTACTGAACGGCCTTGGCGGAGGTCTGCGCTCTGAGTGCTTTTCTAGTAATTATTGTTATTGTAAACAGACACAGAAACAAAACAAGAGATACTAAGCCCAAGAGCTGGGGTATTTTTCACTAGGAAACCTTTATATTCAGGCAAAATGAACTGAAATTGAAAGGTAAACATGTATACCAATTAAAGCTAAAATAAGAAAAACTTGGGTGACACAGTGGCTCTGTGGTTAGTGCTGTCATCTGACAGCAAAAAAGGTTTTCAGCTCATTTTCTCTGTGAAGTTTGTATGTTCTCCCCATGTTTGGATGGTACAGTCCAAAGACATGCACATTGCATCCAATAGCTGCTCTGAATTTGGCCCTAGGTGTGAATGTGAGTGTCAGTGTTGTTAGTGTTAGCCTAGGCATTATAAAAAAAAAATTAAAAAAAAACAATTGCCCTGATACCATGCAACAACTGTGATTGTGATTTTATACAAGTCAACTTTTTTATTTCATCTTTACAGTGAACAATTATTTTAGTCAGGAAATTGATGTTCCTAAGATGTTTAATGGACCAAATCTTTACTCAAATATATTCACGATGGAGCAAGCATTTTGATCACATTGTCCTGTGTTAATTAACCCTGAGCACTTCAGCTGGCAAAGCACTGATGCTGATGCCCAGGCTGACTGTTCTGTGCCAAGCTGATGAGTTGAAACCACCCACTGCCACTTTTGTGTCCATGTGTCATTTCCTGCCATCAGTAGAGGCAGCTGAATGTGTTCCATGAATAAGTGATGGGGCTGAGAAAGGGATAGGAATGGGACAAGAGGGAGGGAGAGCAGGATGATGGGAAGGAAGAGCAGGAAACCTGTCAGTGCTTGATCCACTTCATCAGGCAAAAGGTAGGTGTGGAATAAGGACACCTGGCCATTCTATAGGCAGCAGAGCATGCCTATGACACTCCTTTCTATGAAGATGAGCTCATCCCAAAACCTTCTAGGGTACAGCCTGCAAGAACAGACCAGAAAAGAGCTCTAAGCCCTGTCCTGTCCAAAAACCATGTCATACTCTCTGTATGGTAATAATAATTACTAGGAAATTCATTTATTTCTCTTTTTTATTTATTTGCAGTATCCCATTCATTTGTCACATAAAGGTGGTCATGTAAATAAGCAGATCTTTTTAGTATTTTCAGCACACCAGTGTAAATAGATATTTATTATGCAGCCTTGAGATGGATAAGTATGTATTATTCAGGCTAATGTTAATAGTATATTAAAACCACATTAGGTTCATTTGTGAAAGATATCTGACTATTCATTTTACAAAATGTATCTTCTACCATGCTATACCTCATATCTTAGCTTGTATGATTCAAATGTAAATGTATAACTATTGTCTTACATTCTATTTTTGTATTGCTGATTTGGTGGATTCATTCGTTTATTTATCTTCAGTAGCACAGGAGAAAGATCATGGTTCACCACATGAACTTCTCTAAAGTTTTTTAGAGGTGCTGAGCAACTCCTAGCTGGACGCAGAACAGTGATTTTACAGTGGGATCTAAATTTGGTTCAATGAAACGTGGGCAACATGCCATATGAAACGATGGAAGATGTTTATATATAAAGTAGAATTTTCTTCAGGATCCAGACAGCTTTTTATTGGTGCATCACGACAGTAGATAAAGTGTCAAGTAGTAGACGTTTTACAAGAATGGAGTACAATATGTTAGCTTATCAATAATTCTAATAAATATAGTATCAAATCAGTGAACTAATCAACCCATCTGTTGTTGATGATGAGAATGTGCTCAGTCCTTTCTTAAATCCAGTGAGGGGAAAGCTGTCACGTAATATGTGAATGTGGCTGTGGCTAGCTGGTAGACACCTTAATTTACTTACTACTGTATAAAGACAAGTTAGCCCCCTGAACAGGTTCAGAGGTGTCACCTTCAATTAAATGCCAAAGAAAGCACAATATGGCTATTATCTATAATATGTGCACTGTGAGTTTGAGTGATCTTGACTTCCAACACAGTAAAAAATTAAAACCTATTTTCATTAAGAAATAAAAAAAATAGAATTCATATATATATATATATTCACACACATCATTGAATGCAATGACTACTCCTTTACTTTAACAATAAGCAGTATTTATTATTTATTTATTATTATTATTGTTTATAAT
The DNA here is from genome assembly GCA_039654305.1 of Porochilus rendahli. Taxonomy (NCBI): domain Eukaryota; kingdom Metazoa; phylum Chordata; class Actinopteri; order Siluriformes; family Plotosidae; genus Porochilus; species Porochilus rendahli. Next base: position 28,619,845 of record JBCNYG010000025.1, read on the forward strand.
TATTTATTGTCTGGCAAAGTGTTACGATTCCATTTTGCTGAACTCAAATTATTTGATTTCATTCACTGAATCAGAGTAACTGGTTGTGTATATAAAATTCATGTTTCTAATAGACCAGCAGAGACACCTGTGCCACTCGAATTATCAAAAATTTCAGGAGATCAATTCTGACACAGCAGGTGAATTTTATAGACTACACACATAGGGGCACAATCAAGAGGTAATTACTAATATTTGTACTCATTTGTCATTGAACCACAGTTATATACAAAGCTAATCCACTACTGTATGTTTTTATGGGGGTGGTACAGTGGGTTTTTTTTGGTGTGTGTGTGTGTGTGTGTGTGTGTGTGTGTGTGTGTGTGTGT
>JBCNYG010000025.1:28692617-28705675 GCA_039654305.1 Porochilus rendahli
TTTGTTTTCTCCTATTTGTGGATGTGGGTGTGGATGGTTTTGTGTGTGTGTGTGTGTGTGAGTGTGTGTGTGTGTGCGTGTGTGTGTGTGTGTGTGTGTGTTAATGCTGCTGTAGGGACAGGTCTATCAGTCGAGGTGGCATTGCTGTTTTGGCTCCAATTCCAAGAGAAAGCGTGACGCCATTTACAGAAGCTGATGGTCTGTCACTCTTCTTTTTTTAAGCTTTTATCCTAATTTGCTTTTATGTCTGTCTGTTGTTAGTCACTTTCCCTTTCTCTCTTGTTTTCATATTGTGACAGGGCACTGGGCTGCCTTTGCCTCCAGGAAATATAGAGCGATTTGCAGCAGCTGTGACACGCAATAATTCAACAAATTCACTTACTGAATGACAACGGCTTTGTTGACAAGCCAATTCAATTAACCAGTGAAACCAACAGGAGTAACACACACACAGGCAAACAGACCCTGGGTCTTTATCACTTTTTATCTGTCTCTTTCTCTCTGTGTCTTCCAGTGACTCTCTCTCTGTCCAAATGAGAAGATGGCTGTGTGCCTGAGTTTGGCACCTAGAGATGAGGGCCGAAGCTCTGGCAATGCTGTAGTCAGTGGCCAAACTCCTGTAGTGAGTGGGAGAGAGAAAGGAGAGCAGGAGAGAGGAAAGGCAGCAGTACTGTGTACTGTGTAATGCTAATTAATAATGGTCTTTCACACTAGTTCAGCTGTAATGGCAACTGCACCATTCCAGCATGACTCTGACCCGAGCCCAGACAGCCCGGCCTGCCAGCTTGACCCAGCTAATGACGGAAGAGCACTGCAGGCTGCTATTATAGCCTGATCAATCATCTACCGATGGTCCCATGCAAAATGCATTGCGCTTGTCTTAGCTAATGTATCGATATCGGACCTGAGGAGACAGCTTAGCCAGACCTGCTCGCTTGTTAGTTTAATTATTTCCCCAACTCTAATATCCTGTCCGTAACATGCGTATGGTGGAGCGTTAGTCATTTTGTCACATTTTACTTTAGTTCACTGTCTTCTTTCTCATATCTTATTCATTCCCTTTTTGGCCCTGTGGTCAGGCAGACCCATCTACTGAGCTGAGTCCTGACTAATGTGTGCATTGACTTTCTGTGCACAGACTCACACCTGGCCCATTAGACACAGACACATTTGCAGACATACATAACTCTTTCTCACCAACAGGGGCTTGTAGAACTTTCACACACAAAAAAATTAATAGATTCTAACCTCAAAATTCTACTGGTCTGGAATTGTGAATTGGTGATGTTGGGGCTCGGGGGTAGTATAATTTCTTCACCATTAGAAGAGCTCAGACATTCATCTTCAGTAACTGTCCTCTCCTGGCCATGGTATCTCTGATATCCTGGACACACTGGCCATTTAGTTGAAATACACCCTGTATGGGATGCCTGTCAATCACACACAGACATATTTGGACATAAAATCATAAGCATAGGTACTTTAGAGCAACCTGTCCATCTATTGGCATTTGTTTCGAGCAAGGAAACCGAACTTTACTAAAGGTGGCAACTCTACCCAGTGCACTACCATGTTGCCAGAATTCAAGTTATTTTGCATCACCTACTCACTGCTTTTTCCACACCCATGAGGCATTGGGCCATTTTCATGATTTCTATTGCAATGTCAGTTTTTACCGGAAAGGGTTGACGAAACTCTGTAGAACTTGTTCAGTAGGACAAACATCCATTCATACTCACATTCACACTTAGGGCCAGTTTGGAAAAGCCAATTAACCTAATGTGCATGCCTTTGGACCGCGGGAGGAAGCCAGAGCACCTAGAGCAAATCCACACAGGTACTGTGAGTACATGCAAACTTCACACAGAAATGCTATTGCAGAGTGCAATGTTTAAGCTCAGGACCTTCTTGCTGTGAGGTGAGAGTGCTAACCACTACCCTGCCATGCCCCTGTGATTTTATTTGACCACCAATAAATAAAAAAGTGTAATAATACAATTATGAATCAGTGATCTCAGGAGAAAACAATGTTATTGTTTTACTAGCAAAACCAATAGGACTGTGTAGTTAGCAGGTCCCTACAGCCACACCAAAAATGGTGATGACTGGTGATGGTGTTTTTGAATAAGTGCACAGAATGCAAATTAAAGATGGCACATGCAGTAGCCATATGGATACTGAACCACAACGAAAATCAATGTGTTTGTGTATCAACACAGTCCCAACATCCACACTAGAAATGGTGATGATCTGCAATGCCATTTTGGAACTAGTGCATAAAAATCCAAATTTAAGAAGACATCTACGGCGACCATATTGGATATTGGACCATGACAAAAATCAATATGCCTGTATAATAAGATATTGTATGTGTCAACAATAACAGCAATACTCCTTACACTCTTTGGGCTGAGGGGTAAAAGGATGTGCATCCTTTCAGGAGCAACCACGGCAGTGGTGGCTTATTGGTGAAGGTGATGGGGTACTGATCTGAAGGTCAGCGGTTCAATTCCCACTATCACTGCTGTTGGGCCCTTGAGCAAGGCCCTTAACCCTCAGTTGTTTAAAAAAAAAGTGAATTGCAAGTTGTTCTGGATAAAGAGTGTCTAGCAAATGCTATAAATATAAATGTACCACATTTGCTCTTCCAGACCACCATGTGAACAGGTAAGAACAAGTCACACATTTTTATCTTCTGCATTATCCTTGCCAATATGTTGGTGCTATGTGCCGACTTTGTATGTGATTTTGGACAAAAAATAAAGAAATGAGTAATAATTTTTACAATGAAGAAGAAACTGTCAATGGCAGTGAAAGAAACAAAAGCTATGTATTTAGTTAATGCTAATTTTAAAATATCCTTAGAGCAGCTACTGAGAAGAAGAAGGTAAAAGCAGTAATAACATGCACTTATCCCTCCTGTTACACATAATTGTCTATAATAATATATCTGAACGGTGATGTTTCATGTGCCATCACAAGGTATAATTTTTAGAAATTGACTGCATTAACAAAATGTATTCAATTTGCTTTTGGTTGCAAATAAGATAAAGGAAATGCAAGATTAATATTTCATAAAATTCCCTAGAACTCACTCCAATAGAACATTCAAACAATATTTAAATTTTCACATGAACAGAGGCGTTTACTCAACAATGTGAGCTAGTTAGCAATGTTGGAAAATTAATTCTGGCAGAAAGTATTGCAAACGCAGCGATAGACTCTTAAAGATTTGACTTTGGATGCCAAAATAAGTATAATATTCTGTATTTGCAAATATCTATTTGTGATTTCTGCATTGGTTTCACTCTTCAACTGGTGCAACAGAATATCAGAGCTCCTGAACAGATCTTAATCAAGTGGTTAGGATAGCAATAATGTGTTAAACTTATGGCTGTGCAACACCACTGAAGTTAATGTGGTGCTTGAGCCTGTTTGCCACAATATCAGGATATATTTGAAGTAACTGTATGTTGAGGGTCATGGTGCTGAGAGAGTGGGTGTGTTTGAACGGGGCATTCTTACAGTCCATTTACGCCTGCTTTCTGAAGGAATGTGTTCTCTGCACAGTAAGTGGAATAGCAGATTGTATTATTATCATCAGCCATCTTTAGCCTTAAAGGTATGGTACATTGATTCCTAAGGATCAATAATATATCTCCATACACCGTATGCATTAAAAATTCACATATTAACAATAGTAGTCACAGAATTTTAACAAAAGGTAATCTTGATGTCTTTTATTTGGCATCTTTTGTGATATTATGTAATAAAAACATACTGTACCATATGATTCAACATGGCTCCCATGATACTGAGTCTGCGAGCAAATAGGTCATTCACAGCCGGTTCTTTTTCCTCACAAACTTTCTTTTCATGATCTTGGTCAGGACCATGGATGCCAAGACCACTGAAAAAAGGCTGTAAAGAGAATGTTCATAGAAAGTTTGTTGCTCTCAGCAGAAAAAGGGCAGGATGTTAGCAGAAGATGTAGCTCACTTTTCTAGAATTCTTCTCACTTTTTGTCCAGCAGAGCTGAATCAAATTTAGCAGTACTTGAAATGCACTTTATTGTTTCCATCCCAAACCATACATTCCATGCTGTGAATTCTTATTATATGTCTATTTCTATCTTTTTTTTTCTTGAGGAGCAAATGCAATCCCAAGCGCAAGAAAAATTATTTACCTGTGTTTCGTCTTCCAGAATGTGATATGTGGCTTTCAGGGTTTTTCTACCAATTTACTTGTTCATTGCTTTGAGGTGGCCCACACCATGAGAAGAGTTTGCACAAATTAGCATAGCCGGAGAGCCCAAGGATCAAGGCAGAGCAAACACAATGCTCCATGTAGCTCCTGGGCTTCATACTGTGGCCAAGCACACTCGCCATTCAAACAGACTGTGATCAGTAAGACTACACTGATATGAGGACAACGCTCAGAGGACTCAGATGCATTTATTTTATTTTTTCATTTTATTTTGTTTTTTTTTTTTTGTAAAATTATTTAAGGCTCCTGAGTTTTGTAAGTCTCTAATCACTTGCCATATTTTGAGAGGTTGCAAATTTAAATGTCAGCGATTCTACAGTCATTTGTAGCCCGGGGTCCAAGAAAATAATTGGCAGTACTGTCTGGATGAGAGGACCACTAGCTAATTGTGAGCATCTGCTAGCTAAAATATAAGGAAAGGAAGTAGTTAGTGGTAGCTGTGATGCAATAGTATAGAACTAGCTAGTGGGCAAACATTTGCAGTCAGTATATTAGAAATTAGAAAAGTATAATCTCAGAAAACATAATAACGTCTTCACTTTAAATTAATTAATTCATTTACCAAACCACTTAATCCTACTATGGTCACAGGGAGGCTGGAATCTATCTCAACCAACTCTGTGCAAAGGCAGGGTACACCCTGAACAGCTCACCAGACCAACATAGATCCAATACACACACAACTATTCACACACTCACTCATATCAAGGGGCAATTTGGAAGAGCCAGTTTGCCTAATGTGCAATTCTTTCTTGCTTGCTGTGAGACAGATATGCTAACCACTAGCAGTTAGCTAGCGGTTAGCATATCTGTCTCACAGCAAGAAAGTTCTGGGTTCAAATACTGGGCTCAGTGAGGGTATTTCTAGGTGGAGTTTCCATGCACTTTCCATGCTTGGGCTTCCTCATGGTACTCTGGTTTCCTCCCACAGTCCAAGATCATGCGCATTAGGCTAACTGGCTCTTCCAAATTGCCGCTTGGAATGAGTGAGTGTGTGAATAGCTGTGTATGTCTGTTGAACCTATGTTGATCTGGTCCACACAGAAACGCCCTCACTGAGCCCAGTATTTGAGCCCAGAACTTTCTTGCTGTGTGACAGATACACTAACCACTACCTAAAACTTATGCCACCCTTCCAAAAATTATTATAGCTCATCAATAGAAGTGCTAATGATCACATGGACAAGAGCAGGGTCATTTGGCAAAACACATGGATGATTTCTTGGTTTTCGGTATTTCTTGGTTTTATTGGGCACAGCCTTCATGGTGATTGGTGAAGTATGTTGTTTCTCAGTCTGCTGGCGAAGGAGAGATTAATAAAGAGCTGATGGTAATTTAAAAAGCAGGCATGCATATCTTGCACTGGCCATGACACCCTTGTGCCCCCCCCCCTTCGCTCTTTAACTCTCTTCCTCCCTCTCACTATATGCACACCCATTTTTCTTTTTCTCTTCATTTCCTTTCCCTCTACCAGACAATCAATTTCCGCCTTGGGCATAGCATAGTGTACCTCTCTCTCTCTCTCTCTCTCTCTCTCTCTCTCTCTCTCTCTCTCGTTTGCTCTCCTGGTCAGACAACTGGAGCTGACCTTTTCACCGAATGCCGTTATTAGAGAAACTGACATTCAAACCCCAAGCCCAAAGGACAGAGAGCTGTGGTGGCGGTGCCCCCAGTCCTCTCTTCACTGCCCCAGGCTCACCCATGACCTCCTACTCTACACTGTGCACCCACATGCCAATCACCCGGTATCTTCCAGAATGCACTCTCCCAGAATGGTTTTCCTGGTACATGAGCAGAGTGGAACTGCCCAGGAATGTTTGCAGGATTGAGTGACTGTAAGGACCATATCAGGAAAGAAACTAATTGTAAGGAATGGGCAAGAGACACATTTTAATAGGTTAATGTTTTGAATTTCTGTAATGGGGATTTTCTATCCAGAGAGCTTTCCTTCTATTGGCTGTGACACACCAAGCTGACATTTAACAACTAGAACCAACCAAGGTAGGCTGATGATTGTTTCCTGTTGCTTCAATTTTTTTTTAAATATTGGACTTGAAAAAACTAAAGTAAAGGTTATAGCTAATGACCCACATGTGTTATATGATCGCAGCAGTCTGTATGCATCATTCTACAAAAAAAATTAATATTTTTCCTAAATCACATACTATTTAATACTATTGTAATGCAGTATACTTCCAATCAGTAAGTAAGTGGGTAAAGCTTATTTATGTATTGCTTTTCACAGGCAACAAGTCCCAGGGCATCGTACAGCAAAACCTGCAACAACAAAACACAGTAAAATAAATGCAAGCTTGTCAACAAAGAATAAAATGTTAAAACACTAACAATGACAATTTAAAACAACAAGAATGCAAAATTAAAACATCAAGAAATAATAAACAACCATAGCACACATAAACAACAGTACAGCTATGGTTCATCTTATTTTATTAGGAACTCACTCATTTGCCGAACCACTAGGGTCTCCGAGACAATCTAAACTGACAGTGAGCGAAGGCAGGGTACATCTTGATCAGCTCACTAGACCAACACAGGGCAACACACACAAAAACAATTCACACTCACACCTAGTAAAGAAGAAGAAATCGGAGTACTAGGAGGAAACCCACGCAAGAACGGGGAGAACATGCCAACTGCACACAGAAACACCCAAGCCCGGGATTCAAACCCAGGACCTTCTTGCTGTTAGGTGGATATGTTAGCCACTTCGCCACTGTGCCACCCCCAGATCAACAGGCTATTATAAATATGTATATGCACTCTGGTCAGCCAGGAAGTCAAGTGTTTGCTTGTTTTCTCTTCTCCTGCACTGATAAGCTAGACTGGGCAGCCAATCAGAGAACTCTTTCTTGCAAGCCTCCTATTCAACATCCTCTGTCAGCACTGAAAGGCTTTGACAAGGGCTGACTAATACCAGCAGCAGGCAACTACTGGCCCTACCACCTCATTCTTTTGTCTCATTCGGGTAAACCATATGAGAGTGATTGAAATGGAGAAAAGAAACAGAAATAAATTTAATCAAGACTGTTCTTTTGGAGTTCTTGTTAAACATTCATCTGAACAGGAGATTATTGGGATTTAGTTGTAGGGGGAAATGGTGAAAATGGAGAGATTTGTGTTAGGCATGGAGAAAAACATTGCTGTTTATTGACTGACTGGATGAGATACAGATACAAGCAATTTGGACCGCTCCACAGCATTAGAGAATGAAAACACACTTTTTCCCTAATTATTTGGCCTTTGCCTTGGCAGACTGGGGTTATGATAATTTTGTTATTTTTAGGTAATTGTTTCCAGTGTGCAAGTTCAGTGACATAAAAGGGCTTGTCATGTTTTTAATCTACAGGACGACGGTTTAAAAGGAATAGCGATGTGCTCTAATGACATGAGAGCCAATCATCTGCTCACTTTTCACTCAGGAGGCAAAGTAAATAAACCATACTGGATTGAATTGCTTCTCTCCCAAAAACAGACTCTTTGAGAGGCTGTTGTGTGAGTATGTGTGAGTCTTTGTGCGTGTGTTCGTGTTAAAGTGTGAATGAAAAAAACAAAAACCAAAAAAAACAAAGAGTGGTGGGCATGGCCTATGTGCATGTGTATGCATGCATGTGGGAGTGCGTGTCTTCTACCATTTAAGTTCGAGTGTACAAGAGCAGTAAAGCAGGTATTTGAGGAGGCAGGGTGTGGTCCAGGCCAGTCAAACAGGTCAAGCATGAGACCAGTGCCGGAGGTGGCGGGTGTGGAGCGAATCAGAGATTCTGGGAAAATGTGTGAGAGATATAAGCAGACCAGGGGCCAAAAGGCTCAGAGCCAGCGCCGGGTACAAAGTATACCTGGGGGAGACGGACCAGAGGTAACATACTGCAAACACCTTATATTCTTCAGCACATCAAGGATTCAAACCGATCGTTTTCTTTCTTAGTTCCATTTAACCCAGTAGTGTCTGACTGCTGACTGTGTACTCACAGCTTTAGAGCACACATTTTACATTCATCAGATACACAAGGTATTTTCAACATTACAAACCCTAACAAAAGCTTAATGTGTAAAAATTGCACTAGAACCCAGTATATCTCCTAGTTTCCCACCATGCACTCACTCTCTTCTTTTTTTTCTTCCTCTCCTCTCCTCTCCTCTCCTATTCTATTTAGTTTCCCATTTTTCCAAGCAAAACCCTTCCAGCCTTAAGTTAGTGCTTTTTCTCCTAAACCTAAATGCCAGTGATACACACTCAGAAGGAGAGAGGCACGGATGAGAGTAGAAAAAGAGAGAGGTGGAGCATTTAATACAGAAATAATTAGAATGTGTAACATCACAGAAAGGTTAAAAAAATACCTCCACTGCAAGCCCGAAGCCTTACCTAACTTTAACAAGCTTTATAAAAGCAGCCTTGGATAGCAAGAACACACTCCAATACCAGAAAGGTGAGTGTAACAGTGTTGGCATCACTCGTTTGGGTTAGAAGTAGCAGTATCTGATGATGTAGAACTTCACTCTAACTTTAATAGTTTCACTAACTAACCCAGCAAAAAAATAAAAGCTATGCTGAGCAGATGTGGCCCGATTTGGGGAATCTGGCATGAGGCACCTTTTTCTCCCCTCTGGTCCTCCAGGGTTCCGGAATGTTGACCACAGTGACCCGAGCCATTTAGCATGATAAGTAATGGACACCTGTGCCCACCCCCAGCATTCCTCACAAGGCTCAGAGCACCAAAAGATACAATCACTGACTCCAAACACAGCTCACCAGAGCAGGAGTCCAAAGGTCAGGGAGTCCACATACATAGGCTGCACACCACCTTGAACAAGCAGAAAATTTAACATAATGTCAAAGATAGCTTTAAGATAGCTTTAACCGCATATACCCTATTTATATACGTATACATATTGAAACTGCACATTAAGCAGGTCAGGTCTGAATGATTGCTGATGATGGCATTTTGTATGTATGTTATATATATATATATACATCTCTAGTGTGTGTGTGTGTGTGTGTGTGTGTGTGTGTGTGTGTGTGTGTGTGTGTGTGTGTGTGTGTGTGCATGCGCACATATGGGTGTAAATGGTATGACATAGCCAAGGTCAGGTAGGCCGGGGTCGGAGATGGCCGTCTGACAGCTGAGGCATATCTATCACACTGAGGCGTTCTTCCCTTAGAGAAAAAGAGACAACTAACCAATTGATCACACATACACACACATACACACACACACACACACACACACACAAACACCACAGATTACACTAAGGAAAATGTACCTAATGAGCCACCAGTATTGAAGGAAGAATTGATATCAATTGATTTAGTAATAAGATGATAGCTCACTTTTACACAACAGGTGTTGTTCACTCGTTTAGCGTAGACATGAGCTATCAACTTAGCATTAGTGCAGCTAACTGGGTTATCAAAGGCCGGCCATGTCTCTCACTGTCTGTGGTGGGAGGCATGTAAAAGAACCAATTTTTGCTAATTTTTGTCAAGAGTAGACTGCATTGCCGTCAGTGAGCTTCTGCCCTGTGGTGGCCTGGTGAGCTGTCCAGGCTGTATTCTCTCATCCCCCAGAGTCAGCTGGGATGGGCTCCAGCCTCCCCGCAACCCGAATTAGGATTAAGTGGTTCAGAAAATGAATGACTGAAGGGTTCAGAAATGAATGAATGAATGAATGAATGAAGGAATGAATGAATGAATGAAGGAATGAATGACATCATTCTGCATCAGGGCTCAGGCTGCTGTCCCCACACCCCAACCATCCTTCTGCATTAATATTTACTTTTACTATTTTTTATCAACAAATTAATATTTAAATTGTCGAAAGATAAAGATTACTGTGCAATTAAACATTATACATATGCTCTACATCTCTACTTCAAACCTACATTAAAATATGGACTATATTGCAAAGAACTGCAACAATACATTTGCATGCATTTAACAATAGATTTTTTTATTTCGAATACTTTACAATTAGCCCAGTTTTGGGATACTGGCAATGAGAATGTATAAATGGAACACTGCAATAAAGTGACATGGCAGCACCCCTGACTTCTATTTTAGCATTTGTTTCTAAAAAGAAGCAAAATTGTCTGCCAAATAAAGTGTCAAAATTAGTCAAAAGTAATGTGCAGAAATCTTAAGGCCCGGTCTCATTTGAGAGATTCTTTGGCGACTGCCCTTGATTTTTTGAGTTGACGACTGTCTCAGACCAACCACAACTGTGTATTTGATGACCTATATGACTCAAATAAAATATGCTCAGATGAAAATTTCTGATGGTCAGCAACTAGGTCTGAGACTATCTGCAACTAAGTCCTAGGTCTGTGACTATCTGTGATCAACCACAACAGTCTCAGACTGTCAACAATATAATCGCGGATAGTTGACGACGGTCAACGATTATTAGATTATCGTCTGCAATTGTCCAACATTTGGAAACAAGTTTCAAATAAGAAATTATTGTCCACAATGGATGGATTCCTCGCTGACAGTCAAAGACAGATTGTTCGCAGATCCCTAATGCTCACTCCTGAGCTAAAAATGTATCAAATCGTTAAAATTATCAGGCATTATCGCCGAAATGAGATTGGACTTTATATTTGGTTTAATGTATTTTTTTTATAGGATAGCACATGGGTGTAGTGGTTAGCATGTTCGTCTCAAAGCAAGATGGTCCTAAGTTTGAGTCCGAGACTCCGTGAGGACGTTTCTGTGGTGAGTTTGCATGTTCTCCATTTACTTGTGTGGGTTTCATCTGGGAAGTCTGGTTTCCTCCCACATACATGCACATTAAACTAATTGGCTAGATTAGATATGATATTTGTAGTGTAAGCCTGAGAGACAAAGCAGAAATCATTATAAATAGTTCTGCAAAGTTTACTCTGTGTGGAACTTGATGAATGAATACTGAATTCCCTTATTTGTGTAAATACATGACATGTAGGCTAAACACAATATATAGCTTTTTGCATTAACAGAAATAAATTATACAGATGTTTGTAAGTGCAACAAAGACAAGGTTCAAACTGGCTTAATAAATAGAAGTTTTAGAGGGGCCTCCCCTCCTTTCAGAAGCTTAAGCTGAGCCAGACATATTGTAATGCATGAAAGGGTAAAAGAAACTGGAGTTCAACTTGATCATGTAGCATGCTGAGTTCAAAACATGCCCCTTGGATGAGCAAACATGCTAGGTGGGGGCTGTCTGTGTGGGATGTGTTTTTTTTTTTTGTTTTTTTTTTTTTTGATGGGGTGCAGGGGATACTTTGCAGGGGGAGATGTATAATCCTTCCCCATACTCAGACATGCAAGTTCCTTCAGACACTTCCTTTCGAGAGGGCCACACCAGAAAAGGTGTTCAGTCATGTGAAACTTAATCTGCAACCCTGCCACCGCTGACCTCTCACCCCGACTGTCTTTAGCCTTAGAGAGAAGGAGAGGGTGTTGAGTGAGAGGGAGAAGAGCGACTGAGGGTGGAGGAGAAAAGGACACAGAGAGGAAAAAGACCTTGAAGTTGTAAAATAAAGATGCAATGCCCTTTTGGAATTTGTTACAGGACAGGAAAAATGCTCGCGGCACATTTTTAGTGTATTCTTTCATGTGTGTATGTGTGTGTGCGTGTGTGTGTGTGTGCATACATTGGAGAGCAAGTGCCAAAACAGTCTGAGGCTGCAGACAAAGTGCATGGGGGTCACCTTAACACAAAACAGTGTGTGTGTACTAGACATAACATGCAGCCTGCATTCCCTAGCTGAGACGTGGCCATGCTGCTCCTCTCCCTCTCCCCCCTGCAGCCATTATCAACTGGGCTGAAAAACCTCTGTGGCTCAACTTTAGCTGTCCTCTATGATTACCTGTTTTTTTTTTCCTCCACTTTTCCATAGTGAAGGTGACCCTGCCGGTTCGGCTCTGCAGCAGCAATTAACCCGGCCTGCCCCATGTCCTTTCCACAGCTGAGCAGGAGCGACACGTGTTGGCAGTGGTCACAGACAGTCTTAGCTCCGAGTATGTGTAAGGATACCTATTTGAGAACTTCTACACCATCACAACCACAACACAACCTCAGAGAAAACATAAAGCACTTTCCTTAAAACTTTCACTATCTATATCACTACACTAAATCAGACCTGCACAGCCAGAAAAGGCATAGGTGCCTTTAACCAGCCATGCTAGAAGGTTTTTCTACCAGAACGAGAGTTCTGTTTTCTCAGGCAACAGTCATGACTCTCTGACCTTTAAACTCTTAACCAGGGCAGCACCCATCCCCCAATCTTTGGCAAACACATACGCACCCTCCCCTTGCTCTACAATCTCCATAGTCTGAACTTTTATCTCACTTGTACACACCTTGCATTCCAGCCTCCTTGTCTATCTATAGACTTTAGACTCTTCACTGCTGCAAACAGCCTGGACTAAAGCAAGGCTAGTTATTATTCTGTCACACCAAATGGTGCACAAGACAGAGAGAAAGAAGGGGTGGTGTGACTTTATCATAGAGGCTAACAGAAATGACCATACAATGCAATAAATCTCTGATAAGATAATGAACTTCCACCCTGATACCTGATAACCCAAGTTCAACCTGAAGTGTGTCCAAGTGAATAGTGAGTGTGTGTGTGAGAGAGAGAGAGAGAGAGAGAGAGAGAGAGAATAACCCATGCATTAAGCAGTTCCCTATTTTCAAAAATACTAGTAATTTGTTATGCGCACGTGTGTGTGTGTGTGTGTGTGTGTGTGTGTGTGTGTGTGTGTGTGTGTGTGTGTGTGTGTGTGTGTGTGT
>JBCNYG010000025.1:28738094-28756210 GCA_039654305.1 Porochilus rendahli
TGTGTGTGTGTGTGTGTGTGTGTGTGTGTGTGTGTGTGTGTGTGTGTGTGTGTGAGTGTGTGTGTGTGTGTGTGTGTTATTAGATTTGGGCAGAATGTTAAATGTTGAACATTTAAACATGTTTATCTGTTTTTGGTTTAATAAGTTTGTCTGGGTTGAAAACCCACTCTCTGTAGGTATGTTATTTAAAAGCAAGTTACTGAAATCTTGACCTTAACAGTAACTGTGTTAAAAACAACAGAACAGCCTGTGAAGCACTTTGCAGCTTTTTCACACTCTGAACTCATGATGAAGAGTTTTTCCTTGCTTGAGGTCAAATAACAAAGTTGGGCCATTTACATGAAATAAATTAGCTAGCTAGCTAGCACACTTATGTGTTTTGCCAGCAGCTAATTGCTGATTGCTGGCTGAAAAAAAAGAAAGGAAAATAATTATTGCATAGCCACTAGCTGATAAAAAAAATTGCATTCCGTTGTAAATTAGTTAAGTGTGAAAAATGCATTTAAATACAAAAAAAAATCTAAAATCAAATACTTGTGGAAAGTTTTCTTTCTTTTTCTCTGCTGAGGGGAAGTTTTGAAAATATATATATTTAGAATAGATTTTGAAATGGCAAAGAGCAAATAACGTACAATGGTTGCATCCTAAAAAGTCTCTCAAACAAAGGTCACATATTATAGCTACACGGCAAGATTCCTCTGCAACATGATATCTCTCTTTACAGCCAACAAATGCAGTCCATGTGGCACTTTACATGACACACACACCTTATTTATGCAGCACTCTTTTTTGTGTATATGCTGAATGTTGTGTGTCCACATACATACGCAAGGCATACTACAATTCAAGAGTTTTAGAGCAAATGCAGAGTTCTATAAGTAAACCTATTGGTAGAGTAAAATTCTAGCCACAGAGCACTTGCTGTCATCCCTGCAGTAGCTTTACAAGGTGTGTGGTGTAAACCTGATGTCATTCGCTGTTGAAACCCTAGTCACTCTTCGCAGCCATTTATGACTGTCACTTTTCACACCTTGACAAAGGCTGGAGCAGGCCACAGGGGCATTCCAACCCTAACTACAGCCTGGATTCCAACAGCCTTAAGACACACACATGCACACACACATAACACACACACACACAGTGGTTGAAATACACAAGCCATGATGTGAGATTTATACACACAAAAGCATCAGTGCAACTGTAACAAAAGAAGTGTGCATGTGAGACAGAAGGAAAGGGAGACTGGAGCAAGGAAGTATTTAAGAGAAAAATATAAGGCTGCAAATGACACTGGCATATCAGCGGATTAGCAGTCATTGGTAAGGGAGTGTAACATAGGTAGGGGCTTAGAACAAGCCAGGAAATCCCCTCACTACACAAACACCCCCACCACACACACGCACACACACACACACACCTGTTCCTACTGGCTGTGTCCTCTGAAAACAGGCTTTCACCTGAAGAGACACAAAGAGAAGGCATGAAGCATTTCTGAAAATAAAAGTCTAAACAGTATCGGGAAGCTAGTCGTACAAGATGACTTATGTCATCCTCACTTATCGCGCTGGGCATGGGTCACCACTCATTATCCAACCAAAGAACAACATGAAGAGAGAACATCTCAGAGTGGCTCTGCTTGGTGAGAGTGGACGTGATTGTTACTCTGTAAGAAGCAAGACTGCAGCAAGACGGAGAGCAATTTGGTGGGCAGCACCAGCCATGGCACCTTTTCCCGGTGGTACCAGATTACATTTGCAACAACAGCTGCTTCCTTTGTCCACCCGCAGTCGAGCCAAACTGCGCCTAAAATTTCATTTAATCTGCTGCAAAACCTGAGTGTCAGCCACTTAAATGGCAGCTAAAAGCACTGCTCTCAGATAACTGACTGACACTTGCTAATAATAGACCCCTGGCAACAGCGGCACAGTGGCAGACATTTTGTGTAACCGTAGATGGACGGTGGGTGCCTGGGAAACAGGGGAGTGGACGATCTCAGCTCCTCTCCCAGGCCTGAGCTGCTCGCCTGCCCCTCGGCCTGATTAGCCAGCGCTAATACCACCACTGACCCCCTTTCCCTTTCTTTCAGGACCCAACCGGCATGCAACAATAGGCCTGCATGTTTTTGTCTGGAGGTCTGGGAGATGAGGAGAAAAAGGAGGGTGAAAGAAGGAGTAAGACAGACTGACTGAGGGGGAAGGTACTAGAAAGAGGGGAGAACAAGGATAGGATGATATAGAGGTGGTATATCAAAAGAGTGTCAGCACACAAGATACGGGCCTTTGGAAGATCGAGACGTAAGACTAAAGCACTACAGACTGCATGTGAGCTCAGTTAAGGTTATGGGAGCAAGGGAGGGAGGGTCATAGAGAGGCAGGAAGGGGTTATGGGAGTGAAGGAGGGTCAGTGAGAAGCAGAAGGGGGCTTATGGGGGAAGGGCGGTTGGGGTCAGAGGGGATACAGGAAGGAGGGGAAGAAGTGGAGACAGGTTGAGCAGTCTTTGCTGTATAGTGTCATTACACAAGGTCCCAACACGCTCAGCGTGGGAATGAAAGACAGGGCTCGGACAGTCGAGGGCTGTGACCCGAGCAAAACATAGAAGCATACAAACCACCGTGTGTTTCAGAGTTATGGGCCGTGCAGTTAGAAACACACACACACACACACACACACACACACATTCAGTTTCTCTGTCATACACACATCAGCAAGTATTTATGGAGATAAGGAAACACCCAGTGACAGAAAAATAAACACACAGGGTGCAGAACAGAGGAAACAACAGCAGAGGTTACAGCTCGGTGGCTGTGCAGACAGCGACATTTCACTCTCTGTTTTGATTTTCACTACCTGTTTTCTGCTTTCCGCTGCTCAGGTGTTCTGGAATGGACGTGTCTGGCAGGAAAACCTTACCACCAAGGTGGTTTCACAGAGGGTAGTTTTGAATTAAACAAGTAGAGCATCCACACCTTTTTATCAAAGTAGCACACAAACTTAATGCCACACACATGCACGCACACACACACACACACACATACACACACACAAACACACACATGGGCAGAAAGTAGACATCGGTGTATAATGAGAAGAAGTAGAGATATCTCTCAGTTCCTCTGCTCACTCACAGAGAGTTTAGTGGAGGATGAGAAGAAGTGAATTGGGGAGTATTTTCACTTCTGTAATTATTTAAAGGCCAGATGTCCCACCACCTCTATATGTTTTAGTCAAGATGTGAACTACATCTTTAACGAATTTTAATGAATATTCACTCATTCATCTTCAGTAACCGATTTATTTCTGAGCAGGGCTGCAGTACATGCTGGAACCTCTCCTAGGCAAGAACACTGGGGATTGGGCAGGAATGCATCCTGAATGGGACTGTAGTCCATCACAAGACACTACATACATGCAGACACAATTTACTCTAGCCATTCCACTTCCTAGGAAACCCACACATATGTGAACTCCATACAGAGACTGAACTGAGCTCAGACACCCTGGAGGTTCGAGACAGAAATGCTACCTGTTCCACCACTATGCCAACATGCAAGGAAGAGAGTGTGAGTAAAATGTTTTACAGTTGAAGAATCAGTTGAAGAATCAGTTGAAGAATGTACCCTAGTTATTTATTTACACATCAGTGAATGCAGAATTTAGTCAGATCAAAATCTCTGATAAATATAGTGAGTACATCCAGTTTCAGTGAATAGACTGTGTATTGATCACAACACTGACAAGGACAAAGCATACAGAACTATAATCTTGAATGTCAATGCATGTCAGTTAGGAAGCAGAATTAAGTTCAAATCCAGGACCCATGTGCTACATCACTCACACAAACACTCCAACACATACACAACCATAACAGCCCCCTGACTAACAACTTTATTAAGCCCACTCACCCTTTGCAGCTCTCTGTCATCCCTCTGCTCTCTCTTAGGCCTCATCTCAGTAACATTAGCCAGGTTTGAGATCTGGTATATATAAAATAGCACTAGCTAGCGTTTGCAGCAGGGCTGTGGAGTGTACAGTGAGCAGGTTGGGGGAGCCGGGTTAAGCAAATTAACCTCCCTCGTCTAAACCCGTGTCGCTGGCGCTGGACTCGCCAGCAGCGCTCTGTGCTGACACATGACGGTAGAGGAATCACAGGCTTAATACTGGCAGCTTGCCTCTTTAACTTGGCAGATCATGGTCACTGGGGGGGTGGAGAACATGATAGAAGCAGGATTTAGCGTGCGCTACGAGGATGCTAATGAGTAGCGGCCAGGCCGGATTTATTTGCATTAGAAGGCGCAGGCTACTCAGCGTGCTATAAATTTGTTGTGCTTTATTGGCCTTGTGGCATGTATACATCAGAGATAATTTGGTTAAGGCTGTTAGGTCTATTACACAATGAATTTCATTGGAGAGGGGAGCACGAACAGCATCGAGGGGTGTTATTAGCAGTTATGTGATGAGAATCATGAATAACGATATGAGTGCGTTCCCTCGTTTGAGCCGCTAAGGTCTCCACTTAAATTATGAATACAGTACGGCGCTCATAAACAGAAGAGCATTTGGGGAAAGTTACAGCCGTTCAGTGGCTGGGAGAATTCTCTGGTCCACACACACACACACACACACACACACACACACACACACACACACACACATATAGTCTCACTTTCACACAGAGAACGAGAAATCAATCACGAACTGTGTCGACCCTGAGAATCTATATTAGCACTTGCTGTTTTTGACTGCTCTCTTACTGGACAGCTGTATGATGGCACACATCCCTCAGAGGTCCATGTTACCCTTTGCTCACACCTGTGTGCGAGTTGGTGTGTTTGAGAATGTGATGGATGAGGTCAGTCCTCTCTGAAGGGCAGAGGGGACATGGCCCACAGCCTATTGATCAGACAGCCAGCTGAACAGTTAGCAGGCCCTGCAGGACCAGCATTCTGCACTTCTTACACAGTACACTTCCTTTATTCTCTTCTTTGCTCTATCCCCTTATTCCCCCATCTGTCTCTTTCACCTGCACTATGGCTTGAGAGGAGGTTGGGGGGTGGGGGGTGCAGGGGGACAATGTCAAAGATTAAACCCTTCTCCCTCATTTCTGTATAAAAGATAAATAAATTTTTCAAGAACAGATGTGAAAAGATAAAACACGAAAGAAGAGTATTAGCCAGTCCTTTAGACCACAGGGCAGAAAGGGTCACTGGAGAATTGAGTTCTCCTCAACTAACACAGCTCACAACCAAGCTGACTGGTCAAGCAGAAAGGTGCGTCTCTGACTGACAACAGGGGGATTTTATGTTACAAATGGCAGAGAGAAGAAAAAAAACTGCAGGAGAAAGAGAAAGAGGAAGAGCACAGAGAAGAAGCTCAGAGCAGGTGAAACCCCAGTGGTCATCTTGACTCATCCATGTGCAACATCTGAACAGCATCCTGTGCAGCTGCGTGTGTGTGTATAAATATATGTGTGTTTAATCTGAACACATATACTGTAAGCCCAGCGAGACCCTACACCTGCTTCAACTGCCAAAAAAAAGAGAAAGTAGTGGAGCCAACACCAAAAATTACAGTTAGAAAAACAAAAGCTATTTTTTGCACACACACACACACACACACACACACACACACACACACACACACACACACACACACACAGCCCAGGCATTTTGTATATGGAAATGTGGAATGCTTATTAAAAGCTGCTCCTGTGTGTGAATGTCTGCGCTGCTGCAGTTGATGTCTGGTGTCAGTTTCAGTCGGTCTTTCAGAACTCTCTCCGGCTCAGAGCTGGGCCTCAGTGACCAGTTGGCCTTTAAGGACATGAAAGGGGCCAGTATCTCTGCTGCGGCACCATTCAGCCATACAAAATGCAAACAAACAGCCCGCCAAGCACAACGAGCCAGGGAAAGCCTAGCACTGGAGAACACAGCAGCCATGCAGCGCCATTCCAAAGAGAGATAGAGAACGAGAAACCCCCATGCATGTCTATCAGCTTTAGCCATCTCAACATCATCAGCCAGCATTGATTCAATGCTCCAGAGCCTGAGATCAGTGAAGCATTGGAAGTGCAGCAACTCATATGTTGCACAAGCACCACTGCAGCTGCAAAAATAGTGCAGTGACTCTGTGGCTACTGATACAACTGAGATCACAAACACACAGACACACACACACACACACACACACACACACACTAACCAGAATCCCTCGGTGCACACTATCTCACACATGAGGCTGACCAGCAACTTATCAAAAGCATTAACAAGTTTCTGTTAAAAGGCTATAAAAATCTAGCAGGGTCAGAGTTCGTGCTGTCAGCTCTAGAGAACAGTAGTGTGGCCTATGGAAGCGGAGTAATGCGTTTAACAGTGCGCAGTTTTAAAAATGGAATGTTGTAGGAAAGAAAGTGTGATAGGGAGAGTGAGAAAGTAAGACAAAGAAATACTCCTACACAGACCCCGGTGTGTGTTCACTGGAAAGCCAGAGTCATAAAACAGTGAACAAAGAGCAGCTCGACTGGCAGAGAGGGTGTGTGAGAGTTTGCGTGTGTGTGTGCGAGAGTGAGAGAGAGAGAGAGACAGAGAGAGAGAGAGAGCAAGAGAGAGAAAGAGAGAGAGAGAGAGTTTGTCTAAAGTCAAAATTGTCTTAAGAGCTGCAGAGAGATGCAGGCAGAAAGTTAGCCACGGTTTCTATTGATTGTCCCTCGCAGTAGGATGCTTAGAGGATCATGTTCAGACAACCCCACCCTCGCTACTAAAGGAGGATAGGTACCTGGCCCTCCTCCGAATGTCCGAATGTACAAAAAGTACAGTAGAGGCTGACATTTTTTCGGGAATCTCACGGTTCACAGGATGGTAGTCTTGACTAGTAATCACGTGATTGGAACAGGATGAAAAAGTTAATGGGAGCGGGAACCAAGCAAAAGGGCAAAAAACAAAACAAAACAAAAAAATAGGACAGGCGCCGCCATTTTGTAGTTTTCTTTCAATAAACCTACATTGTAACGCAAGCCAAAAGAACTACACGGCCCAGAAGCCAACAGTGCTTTCGGTCGCTGCTTGCTGGAACAAAAATCGGAATTTTGCTTGGTGCAGTTTTTTTGTTTAAGCAATTTAAAACGTAAAGGAAACAAGTGCACAGTAAATTAGAAAAATGCAGCTTTTTATGTTGTGTTTGTGTTTATTCAACTAAGGTAGGCATGGTGTGACCCGTGTACTATTTTCTTGATTTATTTTTTTTTTTTAACTGTAACTGACCTCTAAAAGAGCTAGAAACAGGGATGGCTGGTTCTCCATAAAAAAACTATAGGGACCACAGGCCATGTATTATTTATGTTTGGTGCCCTTTAGTGAAGTTTTTTTGTTTGGATTACCACAGATTAACTGTTATTGTTGCCATATCTTTTGAAATAAAACTGCAGAACACAAAGTTATTTCAAAAGGAATGGAGAGAAGATCAACTCAAATTCAATGTATTGCCTGAAGACTAAAAGAAGAAAAAAATGGCAGTGGTACAAATGTAGGAGTCATCCTCAACGGGATGGGAGTGGGAGTCATTTTACCAAGAGTGGGGTGGGATAGGAATTTTTTACTCTGGCCTGGGATTGGGATGGGACAAGATTTTTTTACTGTGGGAGTCTGTCTGTGGGACAGGGGTGAAAATCCACTCCTGTGTCACCCTCTACCGTACAGTTTGATATGAAGAAGCAGAGATAATGAAGATCATTCATTCATTCAATTTGGGTCATGGGGATGCTGGTGCCCACCACAGCCATCTCTGGGAGAAGGCAGGGTACACTTCCAACAGCTTGCCATGCCATTGCATGGCCAACACACACGATCAATCAATTACACTCACACCTAGGGGTGATCTGGAATCACCAATCATCCTACCGTGGATGTTCTTTCACTGTGGGAGGAAACCAGAGTACCCAGAGGAAACCCACACAAGCAAGGGGGAGAACAAACATATCACAGAAACGCCCCAAGCCCAGAAATCAAACCTGTGCTAACCACAGCGCCACCGTGCCGCCATATCATGAAGTTATCAAGATCTATTAAAAGCGTTGATATGGTTTCTGATAGTGTTTCTGTACATTGAGTAACACCACAATGCTACTCGCCACAACACAAACACACTCGAACGCTCATGTGTGCTGCTTCCTGGCCAGTGAGACTTTCTTCAGGCAAACTGTTAATAAAAGGCACTTTAGCAAGACCCCACTCAGCCCAAAGCAAACATTACAGATCCTCCTGCCTCTGAAAGCAACTGAAACCAGGCGTGTTGCAAATACTTTAGCCATTTGCAACCTCATCCCAGCGAACTTAAAGAAAGAGAGGAGGGGAAGGAGAGAGGATGGAAAGTGAAACAGAGTAAAGGATAGGAAAAATAAACAAAAGGCTACATCCAATTTCTTTCACCTCTTCACAACTTTAATGCACTCCAAGAATGAAGAGAAGCTCCATTAGAAATATGCAGTGGTATAATGTGGTATTTAGGACATTAAGCATTGAGAGGTCTGTCTGCCTGTCTAAACAGAAACTGAGCCAAGACCAATGTACCTCGAACCAGCAACTGGGAGTAAATAACATAAATAGGTTGTTTTTTTAAGTGTTAGAATAAACTGACATTCCAATTTCTTTCTCTTTAAAAAATCCAGGCCAATTATACCTCAGTAAATGCCCTTGCACTAAAAAGTGATGGGGCAGGTTTCACCGTGACGCTCAGGCCAAAGAGCGACCACAGGTGGCTGTGTGGAACTGGAGGGCATGTGCATTAATCATTGGTACCAATCTCCTGGTCCCCACACACAAGAAAAACACCAAAATATGCCATGGTAAACTTAATCCATATATCACCCTCTGCCAGTGTTGACCCCATTAGCAGGGTCTCCCTCCTGGCATTAGCACAGCATACCCAGTCCCACAAAGGAGCAGTGGATGATGATCACAGCCTCCCCCTGCTCCTCTGGCCTCTGCTGCTCCCATAGACTCAGGGACAGCAATAGGACGAAGTGGTGTGCAAAACAGAGGAGCAGAAACAGTAGCTAATCCATCTCTGTGGGGTTTTTTTTCTCTCTCTCTCTCTCTTTTTTCAAAATGGTTTATGAGTCTGGGTTCGAAGGTACACTAGGAGAGGTTACTGCACCAGAGGTCATGATGTCTAGGCCATGAGAGCTTTTCCTGAAGCAGGGTCCAGTGTTTTGACCCCAATCATGTTACATGTAAATAATCTATGCAGCTAGTCTCACAATGCAGCAATTAGCATGCATTATAATGCCAGCTGCCCCACACAGCTCAAGCAATCGCATATGACTCTGTGACTCCAAAAACTAGGCATTTTTTTCTTAGAGCAAACCAAGGTGTCATTCTGCACAAGTATTCGCTAATAATACATAGCCCATTTCAGAGCTTGCACACTTTCACATCCACGCACCCTGTTACAGCTCTCAACAGTCAATCCGAATGCAAAAATGTTAATATGTCGGTCAGCCAGCTCTGGTCACAGGAGAATACTGCGGTTATATTTAGCTGGCTCCCAGAAAAAAATTATCTAATTTATTGAATGTTCTGGTCCTTCCTTTTAGACTGCACTCGAGCACCCACACAAATAAATACTATTGGTCACCAGCACACACTTTTGGAGAAAAGGACCAGATTCTGCACTGTAATCCAATACGTATTAAAATATATGTATATATATCAACACACTAAGTGATCAGAATAAATGGTTCTATGAAATACACAGTGTGGTTCAGAAACAGAGCATGAGCTAAAAAACAAACCATGATCAATGTATATAAATCTCCCCTGAGCATTACAGTTACTCAGCATGATATTTTGCCTGTAAGTTACTGCATGCATTCTATAGGTAAGACTACAGCAGGTGTGTTCACCGGTTTAGCTGGTTTCCATTCATTCAGACCAGTACTGCCCTCTGCCCTGTCTGTGCCATTCACCTTTGATACAGCAGGTAGTTAGAATCAGTTGGAGATCAGGGGTGTGTCTCTGATAAGAGGGAGCAAGTTTATAACCTTCTATTCCTCATGATAGAAACTTGCTGTCCCCTATATGACCGTCAATCTACACAGATCACAATCACAACCACACAACTGTAGCATACACCAGGCACACAGAGTGGCTATCAGGGCCAAAGCGCCGCCTCTCTGGACCTCAAAGGGTCAGAGGCAGGCCTGGTTAATCAGCAACCGCCAAGCTGAGAAAGCGAGAAAAAGAGGTTAAGCATCCCATGCTAAAGAAACTGCCATGCTCAATCAATAACATAGACCTTTCTCAAACTACAAATTGGCCCTGGGTTCCTTTGAGCGCCTTCCATCCTAAATAAAGCAGGGGAGCGCGCTGAGGGGAAAAAAGACGATTGAGTCATGAAGCTGGTTTCCAGCTGGACCTGGGGAGGGAGCTGGGGGCTGAGTGGGGTGATGAATAACTGAGCTCTGGACAGAGCTGGCCTAGGGTTCACTGGCTATCCCTCAGAGGAAGAGGAGAAATCGATGGCATCCGCCGCTGACGGGTGTAAGTGGGTCATACATCAGGGGTCCAGAGGTCCAGCGCTGCTTAGCAAGCACAGACTAGGCAGTCAAGCTGCAGCACAGCCGGCAGTGACAGGCAGCATTGAGGAAATGTCCCAGCTAGGGCACCAGCAATATGTGGCACTTTCCACCTCTGCCACATTTTAAGCAATTCTCTTCCCCAGCCGTGAAGCACCACCTGATGGCTTTATAAGGTTTTTAAAAACTACTGTACCTCTGGCTCTGGTGAACTGTAATTTTTAAATTGTTTTTTCATCCTGTCTAATAATTCTTCCCTTCTGAATACTTCCTCTTTTCATTCCACTATTGGGGATCGACAGGTTACTGCCGTTATCAGAACGAGACTTTTTTCTTTTGTCGCCTTTTGTTTTTCTTCTTCAAGGTAAGGCAAGTTGACAGAGCACTGGCTACAAGGCCAGCTAACCGGTCTAAACTGGTTCTGGCATGGGGAGGTGCTGGCAGTGAAAAGTGTAGTGTCGTTTTTTGCCTTTAGCCAAAAAAGAACTGTTGATGTATCGTCAGCAGGTTCGGTGGGAGCTAGAAAGGGCGATAAAGGAAAAGCAGGAGAAAAAAAAAGGAAGAAAGAAAGAGGGTGGAAAAGTGAACAAGAAAGGCAGAATAAGCAGAGGCGGAGAGTGACAGTGAGCGAGAAAGAGAGAGGAGGGTGAGAGAGATTGAAAAGGCTAGATAGAGCAGAGGCTATGACACTGTCTCATCAAATGCCTGGACTTCAGCCAAGTTCATCTGTTAATGGACAACCACCGTAGGGCCCTACCCCTCCCCCTCACCACCAACTGACACACTCCCCCACCTCCTCCCTTTCCTCCCTTCCTCTTTACTCCAACTCTCCCAAACACTCGCTCTCTTTCTCTCTCCCTTCTTTTTTATCCGAAGAAAGCTAGACATAGATTATTCCTGAGCCTTTCCCTTTTCTATTCAAGATAAACAAAGTGCTTCAGGTTCAGGGCACACCCTGGGACCCCTGACAAAGCCATCTATCATCCTGTCTGGCTGAGCCAGTCTGACCACACTGAGCCCAAGGAGACTAATGGGGCCGCTGGACAATTTTGCCTTTGTGCGGCTGCCCCTTCTGCTCCAACATCCCCATTCCAGCAGCCATTCACACACAGATGTGCTCGACCAGTGCCTTTGAGGTCTGGATCTAGCTCTTGTCTCTCTCAGAGAAGCAAGAGATCCAAAACCAATGAAACCAACCAAATCAAAACTAACTTTATGACAGAATAGTGAAACTGAGAGAAAGAGAGCGGGGTGGGGGTGGGGGGGTGTCTGGGTTTGGAGGGTTGGGGGAATGAGTTGAGAAACGGTTAGCATCATCCCGAGACGTGTTGAGACACATGCGGTTGCTGGAGCTTCCCAGAGAATGACATGCAGCAGAGAGAAAGAGAAAAAGGGGGAAAGATGAAAGAACAAGGGAAGGATAGAGAAAGGGAGAGGAGAAAAAAAATTCAGCTGTCATTTATTGGGATTTTGGAAAGTAAGAGATGTTTTTTGGTTTTTACTGCCATGTTAGTTTTTTTAAAAACACCAACCAACAGCAGTTTTTTAGCTTCCTATCTTGACTTGAAAAATGTTTGCTACATGTACTGTATGTTTATTGTTAAATCTTGTTAAATCAGTTTTCAAAAGGGGCTAAAGGGCTTTGCTCTCAACAGGAGACACAGCAGTCAGTATTGTTACTGGCCACTGTCAACAAGGAGAGACTGACATGGCACTGCGCCTATTGTTCAGGCAGATATCTGATACTGAACAAGGATTAGGGCAGAAAAACATAAAGCACCCCTTGTACTTTAAACAACAACATAAAGCGTCCTCCAGACTGGGAGTGTGTGTTCTGTTAGCTAAAGTGAAAAATGTGGAGACGAAGTTCACTCGGTGTGTGTGTCTATGTGTGTGTTTGTGTGTGTGCGCGCACTGAGCTGAGAGAAGAGGCTAGAGGCAGAAGCGTCCTTTGGGGATAGGTTCCTGTTCAGAGCACAAACAGACAACAGCACACACACAGTTCACAACCCCTGCTGTGAAACAAACAGCCAAGTGCCTTTGCCAGGATCTAAGCCCATCTCACGAACGCACACATATACAGTACCCACACTTTTGCTGTGCAGATACAACTACGCTGCGATGCATCCAGAACTTGGAGCAGGCCACGCTGCCGACAAAACAAACATGCTTCTCAAGAACTGTAGAGCTCCTCCACCCGACAATTCTGTTAAGCCCATCTGCTGCTTCTATCAACAAGCAGAGATCAGCCGGGGAGAGTGATGGAACTGTACACAAAAGCAAAGAAAGAGACTGAATGACAGGATTAGACAAACCGGAAAACACTAATGAGAGTTAAACAGACTGAGCAAGGAGACGAGGTAGAAGTCAGAAGGAAAGAGCAAAGGAAAAAAAAATGTGTGTCTGTGTGTCTGTGTGTGTTTGTCTGTGTGTCTGTGTGTGTGTGTGAGAGAGAGAGAGAAAGAGAGAGAGAGAGAAAGAGAGAGAATGACTTCTTGTAGTCATTTAATCACTGAGCAGAGTGGACTAATCAGCCTCTAATACAGAGATCGGGCACTTCCTGGATGGAGCATTCATTCCTCTTTCTCTGTGAGTCTACTAAACCTCCGGCGTCATTTCACTGTTTCTTTACCCATTTTGGAACGATAAATTATCCATTAGATTTCATCATATCTTACTAAAGCAATTACATCAAGAAAATGATAGCGCGTGTGGAATCAATTATGCATGCCCTTGGCCGGAGACCAGAGGCTGGGAAGTCAGAGGAGGCAGTTCCACACACACACACACATGCGCACACACACACACACACCCATTAATAGGGCATTCTTGCTCTCTCTCACATACATACACATATATATTCAGACACATACACACACAACTGCAAAGGCACACACCGGCACAAAAACAATACACACAGACACACACACACACACAAATAAGATGACTCTGGATCCTGGATCTCACAGATGTGCCCCATCAGTTCATCTTACTGCCTAAAAAGTTCATGCACTTAATAATTTATTTGTGTTCTGGATACGGTTTCCCAGCTGAATATTAACAACTTTGAAGCCTGCTTGTAGCCAGGGTAGGGCTAAAAGAGTCCTGAGGAAACAGTGCCTGCTGGGTCCCCCTGGCCCTGGCGATCTCCTCCTCCTTCTCCTCCTCCTCCTCCTTCTTTCTCTTCTTCTACCTCTCTTCTTCCTTGTCTCCTTCTTTCTCTTCTTCCTGCTCTCCCTCCCTTCCTCCCTCCCTCCCTCCCTTCACCAACATGTCCATTACTGAAATGATCTGCACTCCTTTGAAACATACACAACTTATTTTTATTTTTTGTCCCCCAGATTTACAATTCCGTTTCATGACAGTGGAGATTTCAGCATTCCCACTTCACACAACACTGGTATGCAGAAAAGGGGGAGACACAAGATATAGTGTATATGACAAGAAAAATATACTGAAAAGGACTACTGCAATCCCTTGAGGGTTGTTTTACTATTATTATAATTATTATTATTATTATTATTATTATTATTATTATTATTATTATTATTATTATTATTATTATTATTTCTATTATTATTATTATTATTATTATTATTATTATTATTTCCTTCCACACTCTAAAATAAAAGATTCCTTAAATTCCTTAAGATTCCTTCTTTGTTTCCCATGACTGATGTTTAGGGCTCTTGTTAAGGTACAGCTAGTTGCAGCGCACCACACATGCAAACTTTTACGCAGCAACTTACACCCAGAGGTAATTAAGATCAGTCAGTCTAATTACACGCCTGTTTTTGGAAGGCGAGTGGACATCAGAGTAATGAAACAAACCAGACGAAAGGAGAACTCATGAAACTCCAGACAGACAGTAACGTGAGCTCAGAATGAAACTGCAGACACTGGGACTGCGAGGCAGCAACACAGTTGCAGTACGATATCTCAGTCTGAGACCTTGTTCGGTGGTTTATAAAGAGCCTCTTGTTAATGCATCCAGCACTCAAGACACACTGGGCAACCGAAACCTTTTACACTCGATTACATCACAACAAGGCAGTCCGGGACTGTTTGGAACATTTACAAAAATGTTCTGATTTTTCATTTGAACAAGTGCCAGCAGAACAGTCAGGCATCGTGTATTAACAACTGATTTAAAAATATTTTCCTCCTCAATCTTTTATATAGCATGCTCCTGATGAGAATCTTAGAAGTTAATTTACCTCCCACTCCTCCCACTTCCCATCTAACACACCCATGATACACTCGGCCACTTCTGTGGACTCTATTGCATTGTTTTTACCTGACAGAGTTGCAAGACCCCAGCAGAACCTGCACTGTAGAACAAATATTCATTTACAGTCACATTCATACTTAGAGGCAATTGTGGGAGAAAACCAGAGAATGCAGAGAAAACCCAAAGGAACATAAACACGTGGAGAACTGAAAATATATTATCCTAGTTATGGACACGGGAAGGCTGGCGCCCATGTCAGCCGACTCTGGACAGCCGAGAGCTCGCTATGGCATCGCAGTACACACACACACACACACACATACATGTATATATGTATGTATGTATGTATGTATGTATGTATAAGTTTCTGTGTGGAGTTTCCCTGTGCATGGGTTTTCCTTGTGTACTCAGGTTTCCTCCTGCAGTCCAAAGACATGCACATTAAGCTAACTGGCTGTTTCAATTTGCCCCTAGATGTGAGTGTGTGTAAATGGTTGTGTGTGCAGGCCCTGTGATGGTCTGGCAACCTGCACGGGGTGCCTTTGCCCAGTGTCGTCTGAGATAGGCTCCAGCCTCCCCACGACCCTAATCAGGATTAAGCAGCTTAGCAAATGAGTTAGTGAGTGAGTGAGAGTGGAGGGATGGAGTATCACACAAGTAACACTCCATTAGATCTTGGAGATGATTCAGATCAAATTCGGTATTGAGGGATTTTTAAAAGGTTCTTTATTCTTGTGAAATAAGACCATTTCTGGAAGTGTGTTAATACAGCAGGCACGACTTGGCGGAGGTTTGCGCTCTCCGAGTGCTCTGATTATTTTTTTATCTCTTTCCACAGAGCCATTATATTTTTGTATGGTCATTCCATCGTAATTAACCAGAAACGGCTTTATGGTGTTCCACGAGCAAAAGAAATAACAATCATATTGTGTTGCTAAAAACGTCTTCCATTTTTACTAGCAAACATTTTCTTGTAAAGCTTCAATAGTCAGCTGGGTGAGTGTGCACAAAGACAGCTAGCAGAAGAATGCTCATATGCTTTGAAAATGTAGTGGAGTGCATGTAAACAAAAACAGTGAATTGGATTCTGGGAAAGTGAGCTGGCTCCTTTAACTTGCTCCCTCGACGGGCCTGCTATCAAGTCTATGTTGCAGATTCGTGCACTTTATGGTGCCGCACCCTCTGTTTGGATAGACTAATGTTTCACAGAAAGTCTCCTTCACATTACATCAGATCTGGAATAAATAGAATTATAAAAGATCATGATCTACTAGATTTCCTTTCACTTAAACTTACAGTACATGCCCAGTAAATTAAAAAAAGAAGATTTATATATGAAGCTCCATTGCAATGGTGTTGATTCATGGGTGACATGAATATAGGGGTTAAAGTTCGCAAGTCAGTCTGTTCATGCCACTCCAGCCAGAAACCGAACCAGAACTCACCTGCCGTTTGGAGCGAAATGACTGTAGCGTCATTATCCTGCCCTTGTATAGCCGTGGCTACAGAGAGCTTGTGGTGTTTGGAGAAGCACGATCCATGGAAGCGTAAAATTTCATCTCGTTGTACAGATTTTCTTATATGAATGTCCTGGCAGTCACAATGGATGCATTTAAAATGGGTTTTTAAACCAACATTATACATCGCTAAATAACAATGAATGAATTTAAAGTGCTTAAGGAACAGTTTCTCTAAAATGTCCTGGGTTTGAGTCTTGGGCTCGATGAGTTTGCATGTTCTCGCCGTACTTGCAGGGGTTTCCTCGCACAGACCAAAGACATGCTTGTTAGTCTAACTGGCGGCTTCAGATTGCCCCTAGGTATGGATGTGAGAGTGAATAGCCTGGCTATGGTCTGGCGAGCTGTTCAGGGTGCACCTCGCCTTCAACCAGTGTCTCAGTGAACCTGAGTGTGTGTATATATATATATATATTGTAAGGAAAATTATTAATCCTGCAAGCGACATTTTTGTGCATGCAATTAATCCATCCAAAGTGAGCACACACACTTGGAGCAGTCGGCTGCCACACATCGGGGCGCCCGGAGAGCAGTTTGGGGTTCGGTGCCTTGCACAGGCGCAGCTCATTCTCCCACCGCCACGTCTGCCCCAATATCCAGATATCTATATGCACATTTGTGATTTTTTTTTTTTTAAATTGAGACTTCTATCATCTATCTTGGTATGGAGCAACAGTGTGCACACAATTTCCTCCAGGATCAGTAAAGTATTCTAATTCTGGATCATTTTTCTAAAACAGCACACTCACAAATCTTTAATCCGCTACACAGTCACCTTACTAACACAATGCACCCTTTGTGTGAAATCTCATTATATCCCATCTAATATTCCATACTGCTGGTCTTGAATAATACATACTATATAATTCATTAATTATTATTTTATTTACATTTACAGCATTTTGGCTGAAGCTCTTATCCAGAGCGTTAGGGGCCTTGCTTAAGGTGGTGATTGAACCGCTGACCTTTGGATCTGTAACCCATCGCCTTAACCACTAGACCACCACTGCCCTTAATTTGATTTAATTAAATTAGAGACTGGGATTGGCTTTAATTTACCATTTGGGCATGTTAGTTGGCTATTTATACCGGGATGTTAGTATTAGAGTTTGGGTGTTAATAGCTGTAAGTGTTGTCCGCCGGGTGTCTGGGTGCTTTCCTTGTCTTTAGGTGGTGCTGATTACACCTGGGTGTAAATAGGATCAGTGGCTGCTTACACCCCAGGTGCAAATAATATCTGAATCGGCATTATCACGGAGATCAAGCTGAAGAATGTACTCATGTCTGGTATGGCAAGTCCTCATCATGTGCTGCATGTAGAATAACAATCAAAAAATGAGTATTGTGTGTGTGTGATTTAGTTCCGAGTGTGAGTGTGAGTGTGAGTGTGTGTTGACCCTACTTTATGTCTGTCGTATCTAAGATGAAAATGTCCTTATTTCCAGCTGACTCGCGTCCTCGTGTGCATGAATGGAGAGCAGGATGAACGGAATACCACACATAGCTTCTGCATGTCTGGGCACGCTCCAGCTTTCAGTAACCGACTCTGAAAGAAGAAAATGTTTCATATATTTTATGTAAATTCCGAGGCGGGAAACAATGAAAGCCATGCGCGATTTCTGAGGATGCCAAAAATGGCAGAACACACCAGTATAAAGGGAAAGAAAAACGAATAGGAAGAAAACCTGATGAAAAACGATATGCATCACATTTATGCATAACAAAATCATTCATTCATTCATTCATTTTCGGAACCGTTTATTCCTAATTAGGGTCGCGGGGAGGCTGGCGCCCATCTCAG
>JBCNYG010000025.1:28758316-28777050 GCA_039654305.1 Porochilus rendahli
TTTAGTGATATAAAATGCCACTGCATCTGTAAATTTTTATTACCAGCTCCCTTCTTATCATATTGTGCACGCTGCTTTTCTTATTAATGAAAAGATGGCATTCCATGGTTGGGGACAGTTTTTGTTTGTTTGTTTGTTTGTTTGTTTGTTTGTTTGTTTGTTTTTGGCGGGCGGGTACCTGGGGAGCCTATCACGCTAGGCTGGAAAGAATCCTACACAAGTTGCCAGCACCACACAGAATCTACACTGCCAATGAAGTTAAAAATCCCACTCATATGGACTTTATCTAAAATCACAATTTTTATTTTACCCGAAAATTCAAATTAATCAATAAAAACCAACTTTTTATTTCATCTCTAGACCCACTGAATGGTAATTTGAAGCTGGATTCTTCCGGGTGGCAAAGCAAACATTTTCTATTGTGTTTAGAATAGGAGTGCAATTCTGAATAATATTTTTCTATTTTAATATAATGGCCGTTAGCTGTTGTGCCCTAGACTGCCCAAAGCATTTTGTTAATGATTTGAGCATCTATTTTTACAGTTTTCTGAAGGATATCAACATGAAAGTAAACTGGCAAAGAGCTCTGAAATAGACAGCCTTAAATGATACTTGAATTTCATTACTTAACATCTTTCAACTTTGGTTTGAAATGATTTTTGAAAATATATATTCATTCATTCATTTCTGAACTGCTTATTCCTAATTAGGGTCGCGCGGAGGCTGGCACCCATCTCAGGCGACTTCTGAGAGTGCACCCTGGACAGCTCGCCAGGCCATCGCAGGGCAGAAACACGCTGACAGCTATGCAGCCTACTCTTAACGAAAATCAGCAATGGCTCTTTTACATGCCCCTCACCACAGACAGTGAGAGACATGGCCTGCATTTGATAACCCAGTTAGCTGAAAATATAGATTATTATTTAAATTACACAGTGTAGTTTATATATATTTATGTTCATGCAGTGTTAAAGAGAACTGTTGACAAAATTGTGGTTCTTGTCCTTTGCAGAGGATTTATTTTTAAAACCACTGCATTACACCTTACTCGTTTTCCAAATCATATAAGCCTTTTAGGGTGGCAGGGAGGCTTAAGGCCATCTCAGCTTCTACTGGGTGAAGACCCTGATCAGAAAGGCAACACACACAGTCATTCACATTCACACCTAGGTCTTTGGACTCTGAGAGGTGCATGCAGAGTAAACACAGACACGAACCCAGGACCTTCTTGCTGTGTGGCGGACGTGCTAACGACTATACCACCGTGCCGCTCACAACTACATTACCTGTAAAAGACAAATCCGGGTGAATATTGCATTTAGATTTTTCCAGCGATTACAGCCCACATTCATACATCTCATAAGGTGCTCTTTTTATTCATATTTTCCAGTTTGGATGCATAAATGATCAAGAACTGATAACAGCAGTCTGCATGCTGGGTTAACATTTTTAATCATTAAACTAGATTCAGCATACCTTGTCTTGCATATCCAATGAGCGCTTATCGCATATTGTAGCTTTTTGTGCAAGCATACCTACATGTTGGGATGGTGTGGCTTTAGCTTTCTTCAAACCAACTGATAAATTTAATCAGTTGGTTTGAAGAAACTGGTGAAATTTATTATGTATAAATCCTGAACATGGCCAGTGTGGGGATATTTATATCTTTCCAAGGATGTGTAGACTTTCAGCGAATTTGTGTGTATAAAGTCCAGGTTTATCAGCTATCAGGAAAGTTTACATTAAACCTTTTGCTAAAAGTCTCTCACCTTTTGCTAACTTTTTTGATCAGCAATGCTGTATAGATTGTGCTCTTTGGCTTTCGACAGGCTAATTATTTTGCTCACCTGTGTCTCGTACCTGCAACACTAGTCTGTCTACATAAGCCCAGCATCCCACAAGCATTGCCAGATTGTGCCAGAAATTTCCCCTTTGCTTTTTCAGGGTTTGTAAATCTGTTGCCTAGTAGTTTTTTTGACTTTGCCTGTTTCTTGACTTTGTTTGGATACCTCTGCCTCATAAATTCTTGGATATCTCTGAGCATTGTCTGTTTCTTTTTGACCACAAGTTTGCCTGCCATTTTGGATTGTTTCCCCATCTATTAAATTTTGTGCTCTACACCACTTCAATCTGCATGTGGATCCTTCTCCATTTTTAAAACCATAAGTTTGTTGTCAGGTTTTTGCAAGACTCTGCCAGGGTATTTCTTTGTCTCTTTCTTTATCTCTTCCATTCTTGCATTTTCTTTTGTCTGCCTGTTCTATACTTGGGTCTAGTGCTCATCATTTTCTCGCATCGTCCACCCTTTTCATTGCGACATCGGCTGGTCATTTGGGCTCGAACATAAATCCCTGTATATCTTTTCTCTAAGGATTCAGTAAATAATTACTGTGTATTTTACTCAAATATTGCCAAAATATATTTGTGTGCTAACACTGCAGGCACTCTACTCCTGATTGCCATTGTATTGTTGTTGTTGCATGTATTGTGTTTGGGTCGCGCTTCATCATTTCATGTAGTCTCAAGGCATCTTGCCTTAATCTCGTGTTAAGTTGGCTCACCCCACAATCATCCAGAGGCAAAGAAAAACACATTACCTTATGCCTACTTGCCTACTTTTTTTTTTTTCATTTTTTTTTTTACTTTTAATTCTGACAGATGCTTGGAAAATTGGTCCATTCTCCTTGAAATATTTTTTTTGCTGAAATCTGAAGAATATAAGTGTCATACATTTTTTAGAAAGCTTTCCTGCTGTTAGCCATATTTTGCATTTGTTTTTATAATAATTCCTAACAGTTTCTATATTTCTGTGTTTTGCTGACACCGAAGACCAGGGTGCAGTGTGTGTTTGTGCATTAAGATGTGATGGCTGGATACACTTTCAGCTTGAATTCAAGACATTTAACAAAAATATTCCCTTAATGATTTATAAATTTTACATAGTATCTATCTATCTGATTTACAATTTTTACATAGTATCTATCTTACTATGTAACTTTTTTTTTTACATAGTCCATCTATTTTCACTCATCAGTAAAAATTATTTTAGTTCAGCCTTTACTAGTAGCTCCTTGTTTAGGGGTCTGCTAGTGCTGAAATTTTTGGTCCCTTTTTTACACGATTTTGAAATTGGTTAAATCAAAAGCATAAATCTAAAAACAGGTAGCTGTTTCTTAAAGCTCTTACTTGTAAGTATGAATCCATTTTGGCAGCTGATGAGGATAGGGGCCAAAAGACTGGTGGCCAGCTGCCATCTTAGGCAGGTACTTTGCTTGTCTGTTTATATTCTCTGGAATGGTGTGAGAGGCTCTATTCCTAGGCCTATTTTTAGTTTGTGTGTGTGCATGTGTGTACCATACTCTGAAATAAGAACAGACCAATGACCAGAAAGGGACAAAAAGAGGAAGTCTGTACTTTTTGGAGATGCTCAGATGCATCTGTTTATTGTAATTGTTAGGATGAGAAATGGTCTTGTCTCCTCTTGCATAAGCCTTCATTGATCTGCCAGGAGAGAAAGAGAAAGTTCAAAAAGTGCAAAGCCAACAAGTTGTCTCTGAATGTGAACAAAACAAAAGAGATGGTTGTTGTGTTCAGAAGAGCAGGGGGCAACTACACTCTCCTCTACTCCATTTTATTGCTTCCCATTTTAATTTTCTTAGTGTTCACATGGTCCATCAACTCTATAGCCAGGAAGCCCAGTAGCATCTCTGGTTCAGGGAAGGCTGAGAAAATCCTTTTCTTTTTAAGAATATGAATGATAATACAACAACCTTTCTTACACTCATGGTTAGTGGTTGGTTGAAATAATTTATCATACAATCATGTTTGCTCTTTTTAAATCATAATTTCAGCAGACACTAACCAATTCACCCTGATCAAAAGTTTACATACCCTAAAGGTTTTGGCCTGATATCATACACACAAGTTGACATACATGGCTTTAAATGGTTACTAAAGGTAACCATCCTCAGCTGTGATCTATTTGCTTATATGTGTGTGTGTGTGTGTGTAAAACATCAGTGAGTTTCTGGGCTCCTGACAGACCCCTGCATGTTTCAGTGAGTGCTGCACTGATGTTGCTGGATTCTATGCCACAGAGAAGCAAAAGAATTATCAAAAGACCCGCAGGAGAAGGTATTTAAATCGCGACTCAATATTAAGACTTTAATTAGGAAGTGGGAAATTAGGGATTCTGTGAAACTAAGCCACAGTCATGTAGAACAACAAAAATGTCAGCCATATACTGGACTTTCCAAAAAAAAAAAAAAGAGTGGTCTAAATGTTTTAACGTTCTGGAGTGGCTCCTGACCTCAACATCATTAAGCCACTTTGGGGAGATTTTAAAGAAGTTCCCTCTTAGAGGTCCTTTGAAAACGATGATATAACCCACCAGTCTAATCAGTCCAATCCTGGATCAGCACGCCCGCCAACAGGTTGGGCACTGATACCCCGGTCTAGGTGAAGGGGGAGGGAGAAGGGCAAGAACATGTAGTTTTGCTCTCCTCTCCTCTTTGACCACGAGATGCTGGTGCTCAAAGCTTCGGATTGCAGTGTCTATGGTCCAATGCTTCAGTGCGTGAGAGTTTCCATTTGAGTTGTTTGAATCCGACAGTCACGAAGTGTGGCCACCAGTTGGTCTTTTATAGCGTTAACTCTGTCCACCTCAAGACCGTCTGCCAGTCTTCAGCTCTCCATAAAGAATCTGAAGAGTGAGGCACGACTCAGGCATTTAAATAACATGGCCAATCCAGCATGGGCCTCTTCTGGAGGCATCGCATACGGAAGGCTTCAAGGGTCTTAATCTGCCGGCACTCAATACAAAAGGAGGGAGAGACAGATGGCATGACAGACAGTGACCTTTGTGTGGGTGGCCAGGTTACGATTTTCAAATACCCTGGAACATAGACGTCCAAATGCTGCGGCTGCTTGGTGGAGATGGTTCTGGATCTTATCATCAAGGGGACAGGATTCAGAGAGAATCGAACCCAGATATCTGAAGTTGGAGGTAAGTTTCAGTTGTTTATTTCCAATGAGGAAGTGAGGAGGTGCATCAGGGCATGTGCCAGAGTACTGACACAATACCTCCGTCTTTCCACAATTGACCACGAGGCCAAGTCATTCGTATGTTTGAGAAAGGTCTGCGTGTTCACGTTGGAGTGATTCAGGGGAATGTGCAACAATGTTGAGTGTCATAAGCATACTGGAGTTTGAAGATGCAGGAGTCCAGAGTTCTCAAGGGTGCCTGGAGGCGATGAAGATTAAAAAGCCTTCCATCATATCAGTAGGAGATTGTGACTCGGTCGGTTGGTTGGAGATTCCTTTAAGATAGAAGGGTCACAGATCACAGGAAGACAGTAAATACGAGAGGGCGAGAATGCAGCCCGTTTCACACCCACTTAGACATCAAATGGGTCAGATTTGTGGCCTCCAATGGCCACACATGCAGTCATCCCATAATGAAATTATCGAATCAGAGTAAAGAGTTTCGTAGGAGTACCCAGCTTCTCCAGGGTTGACCATAGTACCTCACAGTCAACCGTATTGAATGCCTTCATTTGGTTGATGAAGACGGTAAAGAGATCCCAATGTTGCTCTTGGCATTTCTCTTGGATTTGATGAGTAATGAAGATTATGTGGATTGTGCTCCTGTCCCGTCTGAAACCACATTGCAACTCAGGTATAACACGAGCTCGGATCTTTCCGGCCATGGCTCTGAGAGAGAAGATAACCTTTCTACTTGAAGATCTTCACGGGGATTCTATCTGGGCCTCGAAACTCCCCATTCTTCAGAGCCTGGATAGTCCTGTGGGTATCACTGAGGGAGGGAGGTTCAAGTTCGGGAATTGCAGGAA
This sequence comes from Porochilus rendahli, assembly GCA_039654305.1. NCBI lineage: Eukaryota > Metazoa > Chordata > Actinopteri > Siluriformes > Plotosidae > Porochilus > Porochilus rendahli. Next base: position 28,764,169 of record JBCNYG010000025.1, read on the forward strand.
GTGAGGGTAGTTCATCCAAAACAATTGGATTGAGGAGATCGGCAAAGTGCTCCACCCATCTTGTCAAGATCAGTTCGTTGTCCATGATGAGTGTTTCCATCAGCAGAGCAGATGGGAGCAATTGATTTGTTGGTCAGTCCATAGATCGACTTGATCGAGGCAAAGAAATTGTGGCTGTCATTGTAGTCAGTTGCATTGGATTTGTAGCATTGGACTTCTTCCGCTTTCTGGGTCTAACACATCTTTAGGCTGGTGAAGCCATCGTTGAGTCTCTGAACAGAGAGTGAGAAGTAGAGGTTGGACAGTACACTAACATACGCTTCAGTCTGATTCTTAATCCAACAGATGCCAATGGCCTGATCTTGGGTGCATCCAGGAAGATTTGTATTTGTTTACCTGTTGGAAGACAGTTTTGGAGATGATGGTGAGTTAATGAGTAGTTAACACTGATCTTAAGGTTGGGGGTTCAGGTACTAGGCTGCCCTTGAGCAAGGCTCTTATTCCTTAATTGCTCTGTTGTATAAAATTTATGCCAAAAATGTGTATTATACAGGGTATCCATAGTGGGTGCAAAGGAAGTGGAAATATGCCTAGAAATGTGTGTTCACATAGGAATGCGAAGAATATGGTATGAACTGTGTTAAGGCTGTGATTTCAGTTTATAGACAGTGAGCAAAAGCCATAAAATCTATTATTAAAAGTTTGTTGTCTACAAGTAATGTATTTGTAGGCTTTTTAAAAGATGTCCACCTGCACCAGTTTTATTCAGATTTTATATGATCATACACTGCTTTGATACTAGCCTGCATTTGTAGTGACCCCTTCGGATCACACCCTCTGGCCATGAAGTCACAAGAGGAGAAGTTACTAATATTATCAACAGTTAGTAATGTATGATCAGGAAATATTCCACAAGAAGACAATGACGAAACGACAGCAACTGGTGAATTTTCTACTGCTGATCTAGCTGATTATATCCAACCTTATTGATATGAGTAAGGTGGCCATTTTCATAACACCAAAAAGGAGGACAAGACATTACACAAAGCTGTATTAATTATTGTGTGAACTATATTTATACTTGCTATCAGTATCGTCCTGAGACCCAAAAATTACTGTTGTATTGCTTCTAATTTCTTTACACTGCTTCTGTCCCACAACACCCAATAACTATTGAACTTGATCAATGTCTTCAAACAAGAAAAAGTTTGGGAAAAGAGTAATACCCATTGGTTCTCATATGAGGAACTTACAATACAAAATTGTTGGGGGAAAATATGATGTCCTTATAAGAGGACGTTGGGGTCTCAAGAGGGTATAACCTGAAAATTGTGGTGTTTTTTTCCGCCAGACTATTTGTTTATATTTCATGTGCCTTAGCTTGGTGAAAGGCAGCTTGTAGCTCTTGTGTTTGGATAGTCTGCCTTACAAGTGGCGTGTGTGTGTGTGTGTGTGTGTGTGTGTGTGTGTGTGTGTGTGTGTGTGTGTGTGTGTGTGTGTGTGTGTAGAGAAGAGTAAAGGTAAACAGAGTAGTAAAAGCCTAGCCCACCATTGGCTGCCAGTCCTTTTCTGTGCCAACCTCCTCTGGCAGCGTCCACTGAGGGATGTCCTGTTGCAGCATTGCCAACTCACATACCCTTTCATGTTGCTCTGCACCCCCACCCCCATCCCCATGTCCCACATCCAACACACACTCGCATACATATACACATACATACACAGGTCGCAGTAACCACAAACAAATGTAGACTTTCACATAAGCTCATTAAAGCACACTCTCGAACATGTAGCACAGTAATTTTGTGTCCATCATCATGTGTTTTCCAAAAGCCCACTCTTAATCCACTGGAACGCATAAATATACTTTGTAGTACATAAATATTTTTTATGGACACATGCAAAGCATTTGACATAGTTTCAGAGTTTCAGAGAAAATCTGGTGGGTCTGCACACACACACACACACACACACACACACACACACACACACACAGACACACTTCAGTTTCATCTTACTAAATAAATTAATTAATATTTTTTCAAAAGAAGAACGAATAGCACTAGAGCTCATGAAGGCATTGGTTACCTGTACAGAGGAAACTATTCCCTATTCAGTGTTCCCCAAACAATACATCACTGTGTCAACATTAGAAAATAAGGGTCTCTTATTTCTTTAAAATGCTTTAAACTCTAATGCGGGATCATTCCCACTCCGAGCCAGAACAGCACTGTGCACTGAACAATATGAGAGGGGAAAGAAGGGAGCAGATTGACGGGAGCCGAGATTTTCTACTGTTTTGGTAGAAGAGACGCCATTGTCCCATAGTGGGAGGGTTGCAGGGAAGAAGCGTCACAGGGTGGTTAGATAGAGACGGTGGCACTGTGCCAGGCTGTGCCCGTCTGCCTGCTAAATACCTTTGTTCCCAATAAGCTGGTTTTCACTGTGGAACCAGGTGAAAAGAATATTTATGTGGCAATGATATGATAATATATATATACCATTTGTATTTATAATAATAATAATAATAATAATAATAATAATAATAATAATAATAATAATAATAATAATACTTCTTGGAAGGCAACACGAAATTCCCAAGTTAACAAATGTGTATGCCATGGTCCATTACATGAAAAAAAGCAAACAAGCATAACCCACCCACCCCCACAGTACACAGCCGAATGGATCATGCAAATCAGTGCTGAGGATGCTGGATATTACGATGCGTCTGTGAGCTATGCTCAAAGTAAGATCCACCCAAACACATAACTGCTCCAGGAGAAGAGAATTAAACATTATCATTCACCATTAATTAAAGCCCATCCCCAAGGACAACATTATGCATCTCTTTCTATGTCTGTTACTTTCTCTCTCTTTCTCTCTCTCTCTCTCTCTTCCCTCTCTCTCTCTCTCCCTCTCTCTTGCTCGCACACATACACACACATTTCTGGCTTAATATATTTTTCAAAGCTCAAACAGGAGTATTGTAAATATATCCAAGTCGAAGACCCCGTGGAGCAATCCCGGCAGCGAAAATAAAAATACATTCTTCAAGAGATTACACGTAGGCTTCTATTTCAGTGCATATTCATAAAGAGCACCTTTGCAGGTGTCCTATGCTGTTGTGGCTTGGCAATGACTTATCTTTATCATGCGTCAAGCCACTTCCTGATAATATATTTGATAGTGGAAAAAAGACATGGAGGAAAATGCAGAGTATGAGAGGCTATGCATATTCAGGGGTGACAACACTGCAGCATACACAAAAATAGGTGTCTGTCTGAGCCCCAGTCTCAACCTAAATAAAAGGATTTCTTAATAAAAGTCTCTTTTTTGCTTCTGTAATTCCAACGTAGAGTAGCTCTGATGTAGACACACACATATATTTTCACATTTTCAACTGTTTCTACAGCAACTACAAATCACTATCCATTTATCATATCTGTCATCTCCATGATGACTTGCACACATGTGCATGCACCGTTATGTAAAATGCCATATTCAAATGAACACAAGCTTTCTTTTCTCGAAATCTAATCACTGATGTGCTAACGATAATTATGATCATGAGAGATGATTTCAGCAAAAATAAAAATAAAAAACTCAAACTAGAGAAATCAAATGTCCATCAGCCAAGTCACATTTTTCGAACAGAAACCTGCAGGCACCTCATATGCAAGCTAACTGCACACAGTGTAAAACAGAGAGAATAGAAATCATTGAACATCGCCCAGCAAAGAGCATTTTATAAAAACAATTATCTGCACTGAGGGCTTTTCTGCATGGTTTCAGTATCCCTCTAAATCAATCGGTGTATTTACTGCAGTGGAGTCATCGATTCTAAAAGGCCACCATAGCAAGAGTCTTGACTCTCTAATATAAAAGTTCACAATTCCACAACTGGAGCCAAAGCAAATTTAATTCGTAATTTTAGATAGTGGATCCGAAAACAGGGGACAATCCAGTGTTTAGTTTTTTATTAAGCATATTTAATTGCAGGCTAGAGAACAAAAAGAAGCAGTTCTTTTTTTAAAAGTACATCTCACTGTTAATTCCCCAGTCCAGTATTGAATACATTATAATCTTTTTTAACAGTTAATAAAAATAAACAGTACGTTCAACAGCAAAATGGCTTAGAGGTATGGGTAGAAGAGGAGGAATAAAAAGAGGAAATAAGTGGAGGTAAGGGACATGAGAAGACACAAGGAGAAAGCTGCAGAGTCGATTAGCTCTACACTTTTTAGCTGGGCCCCTTAACCAGGATACATGGCCTATTTGGGGCACACACACACACACACTTCTGCTCACTGCCCTTTTTATGTATACACACACACACACACACACACACACACACACACACCATTCCTTGGTGACAGAGACTGCCTTTCGTCTTTCTGAGTTACTCTATATGGGAATTGTGGTGTTACATCACACATGTAGCTTCCTTATTTGGTGGTTTGGACAACACTCTACACCTAATTACTTTAAATCCTGTCAAGTCTAACATAATACAGATTATACTGATGATAATAATAATAATAATAATAATAATAATAATAATAATAATAATAATAATAATAATAATAATAATAATCCAGTTCAACCTCTCACTCATACACTATATTCCTGTTTAGTAATATGACTAATTAATATTTCCACTGACCTGCTAAAGCAGTAACCGAGAGTGGATGGTAAGGTCCTTCCCACAAAACTGTTTTAAAACATCTGAAGCACACATAATACCAGTGACCCACTGATATCAGCTGAACCCTGCTACATTATGATGTAAATGAGTTTAATAACCCGCTTAGGGTCTGACAGAAACATGAGCCGTACGTGCGATAGCTAGCGAATATATAAAGAGGTTGTATAATTTGCATCGAAATGGCATCAACATTTTTTAAAACAAAGGGGTTAACTATACATAGCTGACCCTGCTTACCACAATTATATATTAAAACCTACATCAATCTAATGTATGTGCTGGCTTCCAGAACCACAGCTAACCACAGTGTTCGATGAGATTCACTGACTCTGAAATGTAAGTGAGAAGTGGAAACAGACACAGCTGTACGACTGAATTATGGGGCTGATAAAAAAGCTTGTAGTGACAGGCCCAAATCACTGGAGATGGGACTGAGCAGCTCAGGCATTTCCTAGAACCTGATCCCTGAAGCAGACCAGAGAATTGCCCGATGTTAGACCAGGGCAGAAAAACAAGCTGGGCAGACTTACTCACACTTTTTTTTTTCCCTACCCTCTTCAAATGCAAAGTCTAAATCAGCTAAGTACACACATACACACACACACACAGACCACCACTTGTGCAGTCATTTCTAATACTACACAAATCACAAGAATGCCATATTCACTGACATTATTTATACAAGATACAGGATTATATAGGGTCGCATTTTAACACTTTGGATTCAAATGCTTCTTTTATAACATTGTTTGCCATCAAAGTGATGAACTGCCTTGTAATTTATTTCCATAGCAGTATTTAAGGTTTTCTTGTGCCTTAAATGGTGCAAGGAGATATTCAGTGGAACATGCTGTAATTTAAATAAAAGTCTCAATAAATAGCTAGCAGTGATATGAGACTGTCCCATAACATCCAAGAATTACTGACTGGCCTTTTTTTTGTTAGAAATGTACAGGGTTACACTAATATGGATAAGATGTGGCCTTTTTAAAAAATAAAAAATACAATGAACTCAAGATGCATCTGAGTAAACCACATGAGAGAGTATGAGCTACACATAGCGGGATTTCCCATGGGTTTGTGGACACATACTGAAGGGACAGGCTCCCCTGAAACACCAACGTCTTCAACAACCAATCCCCAAGCGTCCCAGCTACCCTTTTTATCTTGCACTCTCTCTCTCATTTCCTCATTCTGTTGATGGGTATGTTTCCTCCTCCTGACACACCCTTAGAGCTCCAATTGCCAATCACAAAATGGCAACTTAAAGTCAAGTTTAGATTTAATTACTGTTAAAACACATCACTGTGACACCATAATGCATCACGGAGTAGTACCTGAGCAGGTTTAACTGTTTAACTGCTCAGAAAGATAGACAACTGCAAGCACAGGAGGTAAAACTAGACACACTCAAAGCAAGCATATAGCCAACGGTTTAGACAAGTGATGTATGCTGTAAGAATGACTTTTTTTTTTTTTAATCCCACCCAGTCAGAATTCAGAATCACAGCTATACCAACTATACACTACACTGATCTCTTGATGAAAATCACAACAAAAAAAATTTGAGGGTTGTCTTCATGCTATAGCAGAACCATGCAATATTATGATATATAAGCCTTCATTCCTCCATCACTTCCACCCTCCCAACACTGAAATGTCTCTCCGGAGTGGTGGACGAGAACTCCACTGGGAGAACATGTGCTTGTGATCTGTAGACTACACATCCATAAGTGCATCTCAGGCATTACAGCATGCAACCCAAGCATATATAATTTCTGGCCCATCTCAGTCTTTTGGGACATATTTACCTGTTATGTTTTCCTGTTTGGGACAGATTCCTCGAGAAGACGTTGACAAGCAATCTTCATCCTCTGGCGTGACCTGGACGCCCACCTCCACAGGATTGGATGCTCTCCTCAGCTCGCCATGCGAGGGAGAAGGGGGCTTATCCACTGTCTTGTCCATGCACATGGTACCATTGCATTGCTTCCTTTTGTGCTCAATAAAAATGAGGATATCCCCCAAAGGGAAGTTCATCTGACACTGGCCGCAGGTGAGCAGGTCCTGATCCCCTTCTGGAGAGACCTGTACCAGCCCGTGCTGTTCCTGCCTTTCCTCCGAGACCACGGACGACAAGGGCTCGGCTGCTCATGGCAGACAGTGGCGTTCAAGACACAACAAATAAAAGAGACAGACAGAAGGGTAGACAAGAAATCAGTGATTAGTGGTGATGTGATGGACATAATATGTCTGAGAATTCATAGCAAACTCGAAAAAGATATTATTGACCTTACTAGAATATTTGGAAGACCTAACCTTTTGCAGTGAGACAAAGTTAATTATTATTATAATTATAAACATTTTTGCTGTCCATAGTATAATAAAAAATACATATACATATTAAATAAACACATTATAATCTGTTTGCTGCTCCACAATTCTGGAAAAGTTAGTGGTGTGCATTTTCTTTTACAATATAGGGAACTAAAAAGTAAGCATTGATGGACTGTAATTCCTCGGATAGAAAAGTATGTTTCTCATCCAGACATTTTTCATGGAGGTTACAGAAGGCATCTTGACCTCTTGCTAAGCTGCCAGAGTGTCACTTTAATTAAATTAAAAATCATGCAAAGAAGCATGCATTATTCTAATAATAATAATTATTATTATTATTATTGTTGTTGTTATTATTATTAAATATTTTGTTGTTGTTGTTGTTGTTGTTGTATATTACAAGAGGAAAAAACAGATAGTGCCAGATTTTTAATGAGTTTCAAGTGTCCGGACGTGGAGAAATAATGTAACCTTCACCTTTATGGCCACACAGAAGGGGAAAATGTGCAGTGAGCGCAACCTTCACCACAAGCTGCGAAAGATAAAGCGCGGAATAAATGCAACGTGCTTGGTTACAGACTGCTGCTTTAGATCTTAGCTTATTCAACAAACCCCCGTGCTGGGTCTCTGGGTTAACTAACATGAACAGATGAGCTCTCGTTTGTGCACAAATTCTGCAACAAATCGACATCAAATTGCTTATATTTACAAAGAAAATACATTTACTTCTAATTTATTCTTGTTTTCCTTGCAGGGATAACTGCACAGTTAATTATAAGCCTGTAAATAAATCTATGACTATATTTTGGTGCGATATTTTGCCTATATATACACAGGGACAGGCTACATATACAGGTTATATGCAACTGATTATCTTCACAATGCAGGCCACCATGCTCTTATGGGAATCTTGTACTACAAACAATTAGAAGTCTTACATAAAAGTCCACTCTTCATTATTAAGCTGTCTTGTATTTAATACATAAACTTAAATGATATAAAGCACTGCCTAATCTCTCTTTCACGTAACAAACTTTATAGTGAATTAGGAAACTAAAACTGCTTTAACTCATGTGAATGACTTTAGGAGCAGTTTAAAAGTGATTAAACTGGTCAGAGGGTAGTATATAAGGTGGATTATAATTGTCTGAAAACGCACAGGTCTGTTACTCAGTTTAGTTTTAAATGCTGTTAAATTAGCCATCGTCATAAAACTCTCACTGTGTTCTGAAAAACTTCATGGAAATGTATGCGTTTAAACAACTATTTAGAAAAAATATTTTTATTACTACAGATCTTGAATACGAGTGCAGATACATTATTGAATAATTGATGAATTAGTGAAGTGTCTATTTAAAACAGGGGGAAGGTGTTTTGAAGTCAAGTTGTTTTTAAGACATATTATTGAAAAGGGTTTGGATAATCCAACTAAGCTACGAGGTAACTAAAAGACAGCCTCAACACTGCTGTTTAGTTAAATTACAGAATACACCAATAAATGTAGATTAAACAATATAGACGTTTACAGTTTGTCTTTACTTTTTTAAGTGCAGTCAGACCAAAGCACATGGACCAGGAGGAGAACCAGATCGATTTTTAAAGCGGTTAGAGGTGTCTTTAATAGGCTACCTCTATCCTGTCGTTAAATATGTAGATAGAGGTGGCGGTAAAATTGTTCAGGTTCAAGTTCATTTCCAGTTTGTGATCGTAGTGTGCCTCCTAGCGACGGGTGTCACACACGCATACACACTCACACACCGATCACTGAGACTCCACGGAGCAGCTACGGGACGCGCGCGCTCGCTCATGGTGTGTGTGTGTGTGTGTGTGTGTGTGTGTGTGTGTGTGTGTGTGTGTGTGTGTGTGTGTGGAAACCCAATAACGTTACACGATACGTTACAATGTTACAACAACGCGGATTTGTATCTAACATGTTTACCTTAATGGTAGAAGCCATAACATATCTTGGAGCTCAGTGCCGCCTGAAAAAAATTCAACCAAGGATCATCTTGGCGTTTTTCCACAAGCCCCACAGCTCCAAATATGTTTCTGAGTTTATTTTTGAGTTAGTGCACACTTTGTGCTGTGGTGGATTTACCAGTGAGCGCTTTTGGGGATCTGTTTTATCAAGAATCACTCGAAACTCAGGTATTTTTAAGTGTGAAATTGTGTTCTTTGTGGGATCTATAAAAAGCTGCTAAAACTGTAGTACAATATCTTAAGGTTACCAGGTTAAACTATTTGTATGTAATAGAAGTAAAACAGAACTGTACTTGCCAGGGTATATATAGCTACCACTTCTACAGTAATGCGTTAGAATGAACCAATGATGATTATGTGGGAATATATAGGTAGAATTGTATTATTATTGCTCTCAATAAAGCTCAATATTAACTCAGAATAATCCACAGAATCTCTACTTTATGATCAATACTTGACATTTGTTAACTTTGGAAATAAAAACGCATGGTTGCAGGTTAGATTGATATTGTCGGTGCTGCGTGTAGTTTCATGAAAGCGGCTTCAGCGCTGTTTCTTACGGCACACGCGGCGCTTGTAAACATCCCGACACGAGATTTTTTTTCCCCAATCAAAATGCGCTTCGACTTTTTTGAAAATCTTCCAAAAACAGCGCGCGAGGAGGGGAAATTCTGCCAGTAGTCACTCTGAGACAGCCTTACGGTAGAGTCGCACCAGTCGACCCGAAGCATGCGTACCTACCATAGTCCGATACCTTAACGCCTCTTAGGTGGCCGGAGAGACCGTGGCACGTGCGTGCAAAGAAATAAGTGCTATAAAAACTTTCCAAATTTCAACGCCGGCATTTAGGGGTTTTTTGACTTTGTGATGAAAAAAGCTACGCGTAAAGGTAATGTGGTCAGTGGAAAAGGCAGTCTGCGTGCGCTCCTCGGTGAAGTCCACTTGACCGCGATCTGCGCTGTCCGCCGCCCGGTGTGTGCCTTCGCAGTGTCAAGCTCTCTGCTACGGGCTTTTTTCCCCTTCTTTACGGAATATTTCAACACTGGACCAAGAAAAGAAAAAGGGCACAAGAAGTGCACAACACATAGAGTATACTTACGCGAAAAATCCCGTTTGCTTAAGTGCTGGGGTTTGCCTTGCTTGCGGCGAGACATGGTGGTTGGCGGCGGCTTTCAGCTCGGTTCACATCGGGAGAGCCGGGTTAGCGGGGAGACTCCAGAGAAAATATCTTCATCAATGCCTTTGACATCCAAAATAAATTAGAAATAATACAAAGATGGCGCAGGGAAGATGGATTGTGGGATAGCCGTCATGGCTTTTTTTTTAAGAGAGAGAGAGAGAGGGAGAAAGAGAGAGATGAAAAAAATGGCAAAAGCCCCCCTGAGCTGCAAGTTCAAGTGCGGACGTGACGTCCCTGCGAACTTGAACGTCAGGAGATGGATGGACACAGACATACAAAACATGGGCAGGGCAAAACCGGGGAGTGGGAGGAGGGTGTGGAAATAACAAAACCAATGGACACTCATTAGGGGCTGGACATGAAAAATAGACCTGGAGAAGCCAATGGACAGAGAGATCAGGGGGCCGGACAAGAGGCGAGAGTGAGAGAGAGGGGAGAGAGAGAGAGAGGTGTTTAATGAAAGCAGCGTGCACATTGTGTGTGTGTGTGTGTGTGTGTGTGTGTGTGTGTGTGTAGGGGGTGGACGTAGGCACACAGACCACGAAAAGCCAATGGACATGGGGGGCTGGACATGCGATATGCAAGGGGAGGGGTGATGAGGAACCTTTAATATAAACGGCTTCAGTGGACACCGATCGGGGCTACTGAGTGGGTACGGTGCAGCAGAAGTACACGTTCAGCTCCTGCTCTGGATGAAGTGCACTTCCTACACGAGGAAAGAAAGAAACCGAGAGGGTTTTGAGTAAACCCAAACAAAACAGGAGCCTGAGCGCCAACAGGACAGACAGGTTATGGGCGTGTTATGACCCAGACATGCGCTCCAAGAACCCGTCCAAACACAGTAAATATTGCCTGGTAATAAATAAAGCATCGACTTGCCTAAAATCGAACTTTTTTGCGCATGGTGTAGGTGGAGCATACTACAAATACTACACAAGCGAAGTTTTAAAACACACAACATAGTGACGAATATATCACGGGAGCAGCCCACTAAAAAGGGGGGCCGCAGTAATAAGTTTCAGATGTGTTCGGGTCAAGACGGCACTGGAGGAGAGGCGGCGGCGGGAGGGGGGTGGGGGGATGTTTTATGTAGGCTTTTCAACTCCGCGCAGATTTTGGTTATAAGATGCTCAAAACAGCGCCAGAGCTTTCTAAATAATGATACGTAAAGCGCGCATAACAAAGGCGATGACTAGAAAGGCTTCCATACGAGGTGGGAGGAAGAGAGAGACGCGCATCTGTGCTCAAGTAGCGCGAGTATGAGTAGACTAAAGCGAGCGCGAGCCAGAGAGAATGACAGGCACGAATAACCGAGGACAGTCTGCAGGGGAAAGGGAGAAATAAATAGGTGATTCTGTGACAGCAAAGGATCTGCGCCGGAATGGGAATCTCCGAAATAATGTGTGGCCAGTGAGTGAGTGAAACTGTTTTACAGGTTATGTGTGGAGTCTTCCGTTTTGCACGAATATCGATCGGCGCGCGCGCGTTCTAGCCTTTGAGTTTATCTACAACAGCACTAAGTGTCAAGCCCCATGCGAAAGTGTCACGGGTACTGGATAAGACCATCGGCATGAAAGATAGACAGGTCATGCTCACCAAATGATATGTGGACCCGGAGATAACTTTGTTAAGGCTCTAAAAAGATTATGGCTTGACATGCATTTTCCCCGCGGACTTTAAGACATGATGGCTGTATATATAAGTAACATATCGGTGGCTATAAAACTGTCGCGCAAACACGAGCAAGGCAGTCTAAGAACTTCCGTTTAATCTTAAAGCTTAACGGCTATTCGTGTGCATTATATACCCAGCTGCAATGCTCTTGTGATGGAGGGGTATGAAGTCTGTCAGCAGCCAGTGCATGAGAAGACTTTACTTTCTGTAAGCTTTGAGTCCGACTTGCTCTCTTTGCGTATAATAATGTATGAAACACATCTCTCTGTCCGATGGACTGTAGGCTATATAAAGCTTATCAACTTTATAGTCTGACCATGGACTACTCTGCGCGCCTTGCAATGCGTGTTCAGAAAACAGAGTCTTCCGGGACGTTTAGAATTACCACCGTGGATGCTTTACTGAATACGATTAAATATGCAGCAATGCAAAGTCGCAAGGGATTTGTAGGATGCATATTGTATCGATTGAAAACATGCTGCATTAAAGCGAATTAATGTTTATTTTTTTCAACAGCCGGTATCATGTTGCGCATAAGGGCATCAGAGAACATAGTTTTATTGTACAGCGTTCAAACTTCGGTACATTTTTGCTCTTTTCACATGCATGTAAGAGCTGATATGGTGCACCTCGGATCATCTTGCAGCCAACTGCGGTAATTAGAAGCACCGAGTGTTTATGTTGTACTTCCTTCTCACGCGAGTCTCCAGCTCGTTTGCAGCGACCACTGATCAAAGCAAATCAAGTGCTACACCTCCTGCGGGGATTTGGAGAGTGTACAAGCAGACAAATCCCGCCCGGGAAAGAAGAATCTCAATATGTTAACGACAGTGCGACTGATCCCTTCACACATCATCCAGCCGACGGTAAATATACTGGAATATCCGTCTCGTGCCGACAGACGCTCTTCAGAGCTGCCGCTTTCATTGCACACCTTTGTGTGTGTGTGTGTGCGTGTGTGTGTGTGTGTGTGTGTGTGTGTGTGTGAGAGAGAGAGAGAGAGAGA
>JBCNYG010000025.1:28791121-28802859 GCA_039654305.1 Porochilus rendahli
GTGTGTGTGTGTGTGTGTGTGTGTGTGTGTGTGTGTGTGTGTGTGTGTGTGTGTGTGTGTGTGTGTGTGTGTCGGCTCAGTAACAGTTTGGCGGGCTGTTTGGGGTGCACCTGGACATTGCCCAGAGTCGGCTGAGAGAGGCTCCATCCTTCCCATGAACCTGATAAAGGACAACGCATTTCAGAAAATGAAATGAAAAGTGAATAAATTAATTAATTAATACCACACCTAACATTATATGTTGAGTGTGTGGTAGCTCAATAGTTAAGGTTCTGGGTAACTGATCCGGCGGGTTGACCAAGCTGCCACTGTTGGGTCCTTGAGCAAGGTCCTCAACCCTAAGTTGCTTAGTTGTCTAAAAAAATGAATCTTTTAAGGGTGTCTACTAAATGCCATAAATGAAAAAGAAAGTGAGTCAAAAGTGAAAAAGAGAATATGTCAAACTTAGAGGAATAAAGGAATTTGGAAAAAGTTAAATGTGTATGATTGTCTTCTTTCCCCAATAAACACCTTTGATGACTTAAGTTGCTCCTTGCACCCTCACATTATAAGGTTAATATAATGTTGTTAAATACTGAAGGTTTAATTACTTTATCTTTGCATTAACCCAACATCATATAGTTTTCGTTTGCAAGAGGTGAAAATGAGGCTCTCCTAGATATTTATATAAAACTGGAATTCGTGAGATATTCCAATTTTCACAGTTTAAACATACACTATTTATGCCATCTTCTGCAGTATCACAGATGGCCACTAGGGGGATAAATCTAGACCGCTGGTTTAGGCAAGGGAGCATTCACAGCACAGCTCCTGTTTTCAGTTCTCATATGGATTTTCTTGTATTTTTAGCAGATCCCATTAACAAATTTTGTAATATTATAGACATTTTCCTTAAGTGTCCCTACAAAAGACATATTTTGTAACAAAAAAGAGATTGAAAAAAAGAGAGAGTGGTGTTGAAATTGCACATTTATGCCAAAATATACCAAGCTTAAAGGTTTCTACTGATGTTGTGGAATGCACACTGTATCCATACAGAACCACTATGTGGGTGGATGTGTTAGGGAGGAAGACTGCGTGTGTTTTCATATTGTCAGTGTCTTTATAATCTTCAAATGTGTACCATGCTGAAAAATTTAACTTGGTTTGCACAGCTACCTACTGACAAAACACAACTACATGCTGGTAGATGGAAATAGTTAATATACTAGAGGGATACTCAGTGAGTGCAAGGTATCTTTGCCACGAAGCATGGAAAATATGGCAAATACAGTAGGTCCTATATGGGTACTGGTTTTAATGACCTTTACCAAGGAGGTTACATTTTTATTGGCGTGGGTAGTTTTTAGCAAATTCCTGTTCACGAGTTTTGACTGATACTCACCCAATGATGTTCCCATTAAATCTTGGTAAGAATCACCAAAAAAAATCTACATTTAAAAATCTCTTATAATTAGCATCCGATTTGATTAGATTTTGTTATGTATATTCAGGATCAGAAGGTTTCATATCAGACCAAGTTTCTTCTAGATCTGATCCAGACTACATATTTCGCAGCAACTTAAATTAAAAGGCTTAGAAGCTCATAACACTGCAAAGTTTCATCAGATCACTGATGAAACATTTTGTATTTAGTTAGGATTTCTATAGCTATTAGCAAGTTTCATCTTGATCCAGAAATTCTACTGAATCAAAACGTTTTTATTTTTGTTGCTGGTATGCAAGTAGTGTTCGTTGTAAGGTATCTAATCGTGTTAAAAATATCCAACCACCACTAAAATGTAACTGACAGACTGCTGATTCAGTAAGTCATCAACTTTAACAAGATTTTAGCTTACTTCAATAGTTACTGAGCTTCAAATGTAGACTGCACAGGAGACTATATTGGAAAATAAACCTGAAAATGAAATTTTCAGCACACACTTGTAGATCAGGAGGAAAATGATGCATGACATACAGCCTTCTACCCACTTTGGATGCCTTGAGTTTGTCAGTATTTAAGTGTATTATCTATGTTTGGATAAAATACCATTCCAAAGGCATCTCGGATAGAATAATTTAATCTAATGACTGCATTCCAGATAAATTCCTCAATTCCCAAAGAGATATTTTCTTGAATTACTCAGTAACTACTGGTCATAAGACAATGATTCAAAATGTATGGTTATATCTTTATATTCAGTGAATTCAAATATACAACAACCATAGCTATCCATTCATTGATTTTGCAAGCAACAGAATATTAAAACCTTGGCAAAGGTCTGCGCTCTCTTAGTGGTCTTGTTACCCATCTGCTCAAATTAGACCAAATCTGTCTCATTGATATAAGGATTAATAAAATGGCTGGTGTTCCTTGGATCTTTCAGGGTCACCCAAGTAGACCAAAGGTCATTATTGCTACTGATGCAGCACTGTAGACATACGTTTGCTAATCCGTTTTGGTCAAGTAATTAGGTTGAGACCCAGGTTTGCTATAAAGAGCAATCAGAAAAAAATTTATTTCTATCTCTTCCGCAGCATATAATACCGCATAGTCAGATAAGTATTTTACGGTTAGTAATAAAGATAAGCTACTTGCATTTAATTGATGTGTTGTTTGCTTTTTTCCCGTTTTTTGACTCATAACTGTTGTTACACTATTGAATAGACAGGTTAGACAAAGCCAGACTGTGAAATAATGTTTAAGTTTTCCCTCTGGGCAGTTTGAGCTGGCCAAAAATACAAGATTTTCTACAATTTTGTGAAGGCACACTGGTGAGTCAAGGTATACTGGGCCTTCTGATTTCCTGACCTGTGAAGTTTTTTGGATTAGAAATTGTATGTTGGTGTTCCCCTGGTACCCGAAATAAAAAATAAAGGTCTGAAAATGGATATATTATCAGGTCTTTAAGAAAAACTATTTTTTGCTTACTGTTTGTGTCCTGGTTATACTACACAACACTTCCCCACAGGGACGAACTGTACTTCTATGTTATCTCAATTCTGCTTTTTTTCACTGAATGCCCAAGGACTAACAGTGATTAAGAAGGACATTATGTGAAAAAACATATTTTGTGAAAAAACTTTAGGAACCTCTCTAACCTTTAAGCTGCTAACTTTACAGAAGCAAAGCAATATCTTTATTTATTACAGATACTGTATCCTGCTGATCATATTTTTTTGTGATAATCGGTTCATAATTAGCGATGCTGAACATAAAACAAACATAACAGGAATGTTTTAAATATATTTTAAAGAATAGATACAGTAAATTGATTCTGGGTTTGAGTTCTGGGCTGTGTGGAGCTTGCATGTTCTGGCCGTGCTTGCATGAGTTTTTCAGAGTACTCCAGTTTCCACCCACGGTCCAAATACATGCGCATTAGGCTAATTGGCTGATCCAAATTGTCCCTGGGTATAAGTGTGAATGTGTGAGTTGGCCCTGAGATGGTCTGATGTGCGATCCAGTGTCTACCCCACCTTACCCCATGACCCTAACAGGATTAAGCATTTTGGCAAATGAGTGAGTCAGACTATTCTACATGAATAAGCTTACGATGACCGGATTTTTTTTTCCTTTGGTTTTTCAGCTGCAGTTTGAAAGTTAGAACAAAGCAGCATTGCGGTCATAATAAATGGTACGAGAACAGCTATGTCTTTTGAGGGGGTTTTGTTACCTTTCCCTTTACTAGAACCAAACACATTGGGGTTTTTCTGCATAGCCGTCAGTGTATTTCTACCCTGCGATGGCCTGGTGAGCTGTCCAGGGTGTCCTTGCCCAGAGTCGGCTGAGATGGGCGCCAGCCTCCCCGCGGCCCTAATTAGGATTAAGCAGTTCAGAAAATGTAATGTAAACGGCTGATAGTTGTATTCAGATGGGTTTAAGATAATGCACTGTGGGAAAATAGAAGCCTGTTTCGGTAGGCCTACTTGTATTGTTTTTCCAATTTTAAACACAAAAAGGTTTTGTCTCAGATATTAAAAATAAAAAACACATTTAATTTTCCTTTTTATGTGAGTCCAAACTTAGTAAGAGCCTTACAACTGTCAAAATAATCGACAGCTATTCAGTCAAAGGCGCACTGATACCCTCTCTGTCTCGAAGACGCTTCCGGTGTAGCACCGCAAAGGACTTTGCGCAAAGCTTGTCGGGAGACCTTCGGCTGATGGGCGCCATATTGGAGTGTTACTATTGTTATAAAAAGAGACGGGGCTGCTGTTAGCTGAGTTTATGTTTTCTTCAAGTGTGATTTAAAACATAAGGTATTTTCTACGAAGGGTCATGAAAGAAATGTCAGCGTAAGTCACGAGCGTACTGCAGTGTGTTTCATGTTGTAAACTGCTGTGTGAGACGTTGAAATAGTCGCGGCTAAGCTAGTTAGCCAGCTAGCGTATTTTGTATTTTCCTAGCATGCTTAGCAGGTAGAACATCAACAACCAGAATGTCCTTAATGAAAATATGGTCCTTTATAGTATTCACTGATGTTCCAGTCACCAAAAATTAAGTTTGCGTAGTGTATTATATGGGATGGTATTTGACTTGTTAGGGTTTTTTATTTTGATTAGCTTTTATTTATTGGTTTACTAGGCGAAGTTAGAAGGAACGTTAGATCGGATAAAGGAACTGAGGTTAGCTCCGCTTGAGTAGCTGGAGTGTGCTTGTAGTTAGTTACCTAATCAGTTTAACCCGCTTCTTGATCAGCTTTGGTCGGTGTTTTATATCTGATAACATATCTGTATTGGCTTTCGTGTCAGTGTTTTAGAGAGAACAATTTTAACTTGGCGAAAGCAAACGACCATTGATTAGCTGTGTACTGGGGCTAACATGCTTATTACGCAACCTCAGAGCCACTTCACAAGTTAAAATGTTTTCGGATGTGTGATTATAGTGTAACGGTGGTATTCCTGTAAAAGAAGTCGAGATTAGTGCACTAATGTTTTTGGTGTACCCAAGTATGTGCTGTAACCTGATCAGGTAATTTATTGGAATTCATCAGTTCATTTGTTGAAGTTTTTTGAGCAAGTGTTCAACAAGTGATTATATCAATGCACAACGGATATAAACTTGTTTAGCTTAGGGGAAACTTTGTAATTAAGCATTACTTAGTTTTTGGGTAATAAATGGTTGCCATATTTGTCATGAATACTGTAATGAATGAATACTTGTATTTTCTTAAGGAAGGTTCAATTTATGGTAACATAGTCTTAAAAGATAGTGGTATTAGTGTGCCATTTAATGGATACCCAGGTGATGGTGAAAAAGACAATAGATATTTATTAAATGTAGGCCTGTTGCAAGTTCATTTATCACCCCATCGTACAATTATTGCATAGTTGTGTCCATTTCTTTAACTGTAATTAATTAGCCTAATTAATATGTGATTATTTGTGTAAGAAAAAAAATCTATGTTGAGTATATGCATTATTCTGTTGTAGCTCACGTTCTCTCTGCTCTCCTGTGTCCCTGACTGACATGGGATGGAGGGGATACAACAGATAACAGTGAACCAGCAATTTAAATTGGCTTTACTTAAAAAAAAAAAATAAGAAAAAAAAAAGGAATGACATCAGTATTTTAAAGCATGATTGTTTCTAGGACTGTATATCATCTGACAAAATAATTTATCATTGAATACATTAATACAAAATCACCTTTAATGGTGGTAATCTTTAAACATGATGTCTATTTTCTTACGTAGCTGAACATCTCTATACGCTCTTGTATTTATAGCAACAACAAAAAAACAGATAGTTGCTGTTTTCTTACCTTAGGCTGGATTTAAAAAAAATTCCTGGTTTCTCGTCAGCGCTCACACTCGAAAATTGGTGCTGCATCATGTTTTTCTGTTTGTTTGTTTTTTTTTTTAAACCATACTCCGATCCTCTGAAAATGCTTCAGATTAGGTACAAATGACACAGAACATGATTCCATGTAAGATGCTGTGATTGTGAGATTAGTTTAGTTCTGTTTGAAATGGTTGTATTTTCTAAAGATATTGGGAACTGCAAGGCTCTGTCGGCAGTTGTTCAGAGTTTAATACATGTTAAATGTACAAATGAAAGACTGGTCATTTAGGGTGTATTGTATAGCTTCAGTCACTTTACCTACATTTGGCTTTAAAAGCTTTTAGGCTTCGATGGTCACATTTCTATATATTAAAAAAAAACGTGTGCCGCATTTAGATTTTCAAAAAGTTCTGATGAGAGACCATGATATTTTTTTTATCCGGCCTTATGGATTGTTCGTTGTTTCTTTTTAAGATAAAAGGAAAGTATATTAGGCAGGGAAACGCTTACTGGCTATTTAGTTAAATTAAGCTCATTGTTTTCCGGTGTGGACAGCATTGTTTTCAGTGGTGTTCTGTGCGTTTTATGATAAACCAATAGCCAATAAGAGTTTCAGAACACTTCATGATTGAGAAACAGATGTTGCAGTACCATGACTTTCTTTTTATTGTTTATGGTCTTTTTCTTGCGTTTTGATGCAAAAGTAAAATCTGAGTTGAAAACTATGGGGATTATGGAAACAGGACTTTCGGAATTATTGTGCCATCAGCATTTCTATATGGCCATCTAAGTGTAACTGGATGCAGCAGATATCTCACTGGATATTCATTTAAAACATTTCTCCAATTATAAACCGTTAAGTATGAATTTTATTTGAAACTTATAACTTTGACCGATTACAGAAATTGGTGTTCATATTTTGTCTGTTACCTAAACAAAATATCATCCCTGTATGCCATGGAAATATTTTCCAGTATCACAATAAATGTGGGATGTTCCATGTAATGGGATATGCACCATTTAGTGAAGCTCTACTGAGGACAGATGCCACCTGCAGAGCTTTAAGCACTGCTTCAATTTTTTCTTTTTCTTTCCCTCAGTTGCACTTTTTCACTTTCTCAACAGTTCGGGAAATAATATGCTTGGCGGGCAGCAGCCTCAGAAACACTATGGCATCACATCCTCAATCAGCTTGGCCTTTCCCAGAGATATTGACCACCTGTACACCCAGAAACTGATGGAGGCTATGAAACCTTTTGGAGTGTTTGAGGATGAAGATGAGCTTAATCACAGGCAAGTCAGTTGTAAGACTGAGAACAAAACATTTTAATACTGTTAGCTATATCTATAATGTGTATATGGGCAATGGCAAAAAATAAATTTCTGACATCATGGGATCTACTGAGATGACCTCAGAATGATGAACTGACATTTATGACCACTGTTGTACACATCTTGAAATTTTTTATTTTTCTGGTTTTCCAGAATTTTATGTGTGGAAATAGATTTAATTTTTTTTGGTTATTTTTATGGTTATTATCATTATTACTAATGTTATTACTTTTGTACTTTGGATCAGTTCCCATCCGTCAACTTTTACCTCCTTATCACACACCGTCTGTGGCACGTGTCCGTATCTTTACGAACCGCTGCACATGCACATTCAGGGATGGCTTAACACACTTGGAGGGAAATTGCTGTTCACCCCTTTTGTATGAATGAGCACACAGAGGCCCATAATTGGCTGCTGATTGCTGTATGTGACAGAGGGCGAGTGTATTCTACCCCTTTCTCCCATGAGAGCTCAGCCAGTTAGCTTACATGGACTCCCGGCTGCTGATGACTGCGGAATCAACCAGGATTCGAACGTGTGGTCTCCAGGTTAATAGTCATGTGCCAAGTTGATGCGCCACTCAGGAGCTAATCTCATAATCTGTAATAAACACGCAGTGCACTCTGACAATTCAACCTCACTTTTCTTAGATATGGGTAGGGGGGGAGACATGTTAAAATATGAAAGTTTGTGGATTTATGTTGGATCAGAAGTGTGTTCTCACGACCCATTATTACCTCTGCTTGGGGTTTATTTATTTTTATAGGAAAATGTAATAATTTTCTCTATGCTTAATTTAATTGTATTTTATTGTTTGCTGCTGCTGTTTCGGACTCTCAAGCCTTGTACACTTTCACTTTGTTTTACATGTTTTATGTTTTACATGTTTTACATTTTCTTTACATTTCATATACATTATATATTTATTTTATTTTTTGGGAATCCTGTGTTTTGTTATTTGCATATTTTATTTTATTTTATTATTTCTAACCCCTCCGTAATTTAAAATCCTTTAAAGTTTGTTATTGTTCTTTTTGTTGTCGATGATTGTTTAAATAGTTTATTCTTTATACCTTGGACAGTCGTACTAAGCATTTTACTGCATATTGTACTGTTTTTAATTTGTACGTGACAAATAAAATTTTAATTTGTAATCAATTAACGGCTCTGTAAAATCATAGCTAATTAATTGAAAATATATTTTGACTGAGAACACCAGTGCTTCAACTATTTATTGAGCATCTTTTTGCATCCACAGTACAGTATGTTTGAAACCCAGTTTTCATGTTTTGTTGTATGATCCTCACTGCACGTGAGGTTTTGTAGGTGCATAGCATCATTTCTTCTTCTCTAGTGTGCAGTATTTTTCATTAAGTTATATGTAAGTGCCAGAACATCTCTAGAGTAAACCTTTTCATTATACTCACTACAGGCTTGCAGTTCTTGGTAAACTGAATGCATTTGTTAAAGAGTGGATTGCAGAGATCAGTGAAACAAAGGTAAACCTCTCTTTCTTCTTTTCTCTCTTTTTGGATGAATCAGTACCTCTCCTAAATGAATGTTTCCAATTTCAGAATCTGCCACCTTCAGCTGTAGTAAATGTTGGAGGCAAAATCTTCACCTTTGGTTCCTATAGACTGGGAGTGCACACAAAAGGTACACATTACTGTTGATTAGTGATTAAAATGCTTTCACGTTCACGCCACATGTGGCTTTTGACTGGAATGAGTTTCCGCCATAAGTTTGTATGAATGTTCTTTACAGGTGCTGATATAGATGCCTTGTGTGTGGCCCCTCGACATGTTGAAAGGACTGATTTTTTTACATCTTTTTTTGAGAAACTGAAACAGCACGATGAGATCAAGGACCTGCGGGTAAACACTCCTCTTCATGCAGTCTTCATGTTTTACTGTACTGTTACGGTACTGTAAATTCTAATATTTACAAGTTGATATGTGGGGTTTAATTTCTGCTGGTGTTTTCTGTTCCAGGCTGTAGAAGATGCTTTTGTACCAGTGATCAAATTCAAGTTTGATGGGATCGAGGTGAAGCAGATACACAATAAGGATAATATGCATTCGTTGCCTGTGTCTTGTTGATTCTTAAATTATTTTGTCTGTTTAAAGGTTCAAGTCATGTTCTCTGGTAATGTTAGAAGCATTGTCAAAAATTATCCATAAAATTTTAATTTGTCTTTTTTTTAAATATTGCTGGATGTTGAACAGGTCAAATTCCAACAGCCAATCAGTCTCATGATCCATATCAGCCTCAGGACACATAATAGCCAATTAGCATGCTGAGGCATACATACATCAGATGTGCAAAACATATAAAATCAAGCTGATAGTTTAAGTATGGTGCTCTGCTATGTGCTATAAGCTGTCGAATGTGAATGTTTTTTGATGATGATCTTACCGGCTTCCTCTACAGATCGATCTTCTTTTTGCAAGACTTGCCCTGCAGTCTATCCCAGATAACCTAGACCTTCGGGGAGACTCTCTCCTTCGAAACCTGGACATTAGATGCATTCGCAGTTTAAATGGTAATGCTCTTCCTGCTTTTGGCATCTGCTTGTCCTCGTCTATTTTTACTGCTCTATATTTAGTCGTTCTTCTGCTTAACATGTCTTTTCTCTGAATATGTGTGGTACAGGCTGTCGTGTTACTGATGAAATCTTGTACTTGGTGCCCAACAAAGAGAACTTCAGACTGACTCTACGGGCCATCAAACTGTGGGCTAAGCGTAAGTCTTAATTAGGACATGCGTTTGTTATTTTTATTTAGTTACTTATTGCTAATACTGAGAGAAATTGTAATTTAAGTAATTTAAGAGAGAAAGTGTAATTTAGAAGAGTGCAGTTGATCTGCTTTGACACATGAGGAATCCCAATAAACTACTGACAAGCATTTAGGGTTATGGTGTGTGTTATCGGGGCTCAATGATGCAAAAATGTGATGTGTATCATTTAAATCATGATTCTGTTAATTACGCATCTAATGCAGTTGCACTGATCGAGCACTAGTGGTCCCAATCTTCATAACACACAGTTAAAGGCAAACAAACCTTAGAAAAAGTTCATGTTATTTGTGTCAGAGCCAGTTGTTTTTTCAGTACTTTGTCATAATAACGTTGTTGTTTTTTATTTCTGTATGTAAAGGTTACAAGTTTCAAAGTGATCCCCTGACATGAGTGCAACCATGTTTCAATAATCCAAAACCAGGTGTAGCATGTGCTCAGCTCTGTGCCCTTTTTTTATTTTTTTTAATTATTTTTTTTTTTTTGGGGGGGTTGTTATTAGTATGTTATTAGTTTCAGTGATCACGTTGGAGATTGCACCAGATTGCATCATATTCTAGCAACCATTTAAGAAATTATAATATAATCTTTAAAGCATGGCCCAGTGGCTTAGAAGCAAAATTCAACCATTGTCATGTTTCTGCAAGACTTTATGGAGAAGCCAGAAGTTTCACTTTCAGAAATGCGATAATGTCAGGAACATAAAATAATATATAATCATTATTTTTATGTTATGAGGGAAAAATTTTTATAACTGTATTTTTAAGATCTGGTTAGTTGGTTGTACAGCATCTGTTTATAGCATTGTTTTAATTATTATAGACAAAATTGCTCATTGTTTGGCATTATATAAATCAGATAATTAAAAAAAAAGATTCAATAAAATTGTTTAAATTATTCAGGGAATTTAAGCAACAAAATCGATTCATGTCTGAATTGCATTTTGAATCAGTCCTAATTTTCAAGAATCGCTGTTTAAAAACTTTTTTTTTTTTATATTTCCAACCTTACTCACAGAGCTAACCGTTTGTCCAGACATGGCCTTTATCGTGAATTGTCCCAGTGAGTGGTGGGTCCAGAACTAGCTTTTAGCCTACAGCCAGCGCCGTCTTCGCTGAAGGCAAATGTTTGGGTGCACTTCAGATTTGTTAATGTTCTGGGTTAGAAGGAGCTTAATATGACATGCGCCATCACCCGGAGTTAAAAGAAAAGGAGCAGTAGGCACGACCAAGTCCTGACCAGTGCACACTCCATCACTTCACTAAACTCACAACCAACTCTGAACGAGCAAAGCGGATCAGTACATCTACAAAACCAGCTGCCTAGTAATATAATTTCTTTCCTTCTTATAGAAGAGTTGTTCCTCGCTTATAGAAGAATGTACTGTCTCGTGAAATTGGCTTCCTTTGTTTGTAATGGTTATAAATTAAAAATTGGTTTAAATCGAGAATCGATTCTGTATCGAATCGTCACCCCAAAACTTATCGAATTGAACCGTGAGTTGTTGTTGTTAGATTCACATCCCTTATATATATTTTAAAAAATATAAAAAATTTAATCTTTTGTGTAAAATGCTCTTACAGTACACTAGGGGGCGAGAGAACACTGCTTATTTAAAGCTTTTCAGGGAACTGAACCTGTACTGACAATTTGTCTCCAGTTGCATAATATTTTGTTAAGCAGTCTTTTATTTTGTGTTTTTTTATATATATATATATATTTTATGTGTGTGTGTGGCATAAGGAAAAAAAAGAAGACTACAGTTTGCTCCCTGCAGACCTGTTTCGTGGGTGTTCCCCCCCCCCCCAAACTTTATTTGGGCAACCCCAAAACAACCCCCCGG
>JBCNYG010000025.1:28884024-28911085 GCA_039654305.1 Porochilus rendahli
GATAAACATGGATCATGTATTATGGAGACAACTCAGAATACAATTAAAGAAAACAATATTCAGAAAGGTGCCTCTATAGTATTTAATCCATGGGTCTCCATTTATAGACTCTTAATAGATCCTGTAGCTGGACTCTCTGGGTTGGAACATATATAGACCTATACATCCCTCTTCTTTTAGCCTGTCGAAGGCAAGTTATATGACTTAACATGTTACTATGTAGTGACAAAGCAACCAATGTTTGCATTGGTTGCACTTAACCAATGTATTGGCTGTTTAAATCTTTTTTGGAGTGTAGATATCAACTCATTGAGGAATCTACTTCTCTAGAATGTGTTGTTTGAATTCAAGCAATAAAACGGCTAAAGTTTTACAAGTGTATGGCTAGAACATCATCAATTTACCTTCAACAGTTCAGCTAGTACGCCATTATCATCTCAGAAGAATCGTGACATGGCTGTGGTGTTATGCTGAACTGTAGTTCACTTGACAAACATTAGCCTTGGAGTTGTAACCAAGCTAACGTAGCAGGATTGTATTGAACAGTGTATGGTATAGCAGAGGAAAGTGTGTTGTAATCACCTGTTTTGTTTTTTTTTGTTTTGTTTTGTTTGTCTATTTGCTTGTTTCTCACTCTGTCTGTGAAGAAAATCCTGACCACACTCATGCAAAAATATTTACCAGATTTGGTGGGGACACTAGGGCAGGCAAGGCACAGAAATTCTGATACAGCTATAGTGAGGTACATTCAGTGATATTCTCACATACCTACTATGCAAATATACATAGGGGTACCCTCTACTTTAGATTAGTTATATATGTAATATGAGATCAACGAGATTTTAATCCAACAAAGGGGTAAGTTAAGGGGTAGGTTTTAATGATATGGGCATTAAAGGTTATACATGTCTCAGATTATATACAGAGATGCAACCATCACAATAAAATAGTAGTTTTAGTGGTAAGTATGTCCGCCTTAGGGCAAAAAGGTCCTGGGTTTGAGCCCCATGCTTTACAAAGACGTTTTCTGTGTGGAGTTTGCATGTTCCCCCTTATACCTGTGTGGGTTTCCTCTTGGTGCTCTAGTTTCCTCCCACAGTCGAAAGACATGCACAGTAGGCACACATTAGGCACACTAGGTTTGTTCAGGGTGCACCCCACCTACGCCCAGAGTCGGGTGAGATAGGCTCCAGTTTCGTCACGACCCAAGTAGATTAGGTAGGTTTGGCGAATTAATGAATGAACGATGCCTTGTAAACAAATTGTTCAACACTAATGCAACTAATGCAATTTTTTTTTTGTTAGTGTTTTTTTTTCCAGCTTCCTGATCTTTAAACTGGTCAATAAATAGATTATTAGCTGTCATTTCGGAACTCTCTTCATCTCTCAACATGTAGTTAGGTTTTGGACAGCTGGGAGCTGGTCAGTCCAAGCTGGTTTCTACACTATTCAGGGTGTATCCTGCCTTCGCCCGGTGTCGGCTGAGTATTTACTCCACTCTCCCCTCGACCCTACCAGGATTAAGTGGTTCGGTAAATGAGTGAGTGAGAGAGGTTCTGTGCACATGATACACCTTAAAAGCAGCCTATCACTGAACAGCTCGAGCTGTCTTCCGGGATCACGTCACTCACTAGAGTGCTAGGTCGTGTTGTAGACGGGTGAAACCTTGCACTGATCTTTATCTCATGTGTCAGGCTGCGTGTACTCGCCTGAGGAAATCCTATAGCTTAAAGATCGGTGCAAAGCGGATCTGCCTACCGGTGTGCACTTCCTGAGGTCGAGCCCGTGATTGTTATGTAGCTGAATACTTCACGACGCAAACAAAAGACCTGAGCAGTGGACGTTTTAGGAGAACTTCTCCGGCGGCTGGCGGCGCCGCTTTTCTCCCCGACTTGCCCTTGAGGAGCAACATGGACTACACGGTCAGTGTTTTTAACTAGCTGGTGATTTCTTGTGGTGTTGTCCACTTTTATAGTGAAAGAAAGGAGATATTGTCGGTGTTAGCTCTTGAATGAAGGTACAAGCTGTGAACTGAGTGACTGATACATTATAACTCAGCAAAGTGAATCATGAGATGCGGTTTTATTACTTTGAGTCATTATTACAGGCGGTTGGGTTCTTGTTGGAGCTTTAGAAAGATGTTTATCTTCCTAGCTGTCAAACAGTCATACACTTCTTACTACATGTCAAGTTAAAAGTGTACTCAGTGTAAAGGGGTTCTGAACTGGTGATTGTTTTGGTTCATCTTCTTCTGTATCTCAAGTGTGTTTCAAATCATGTCCCTTTCGAGGTGCATGTAGTATATACCTAAATCTTTATTCTAAAAAAAAAACCAAAAAACACCAACAATTTGTGGTCCAGGGTTCGAGTCCGGGTGTTTCTGTGTGAGGTTTGCATGCACTCACTGTTCTTGTGTGGGGTTTCTCTATGTATTCCAGTTCCCTCTGACAGTCCAAACACATGCACATTGGGTTACTTGTTCCTTCCAAATTGCCCCTAGGTGTGGATGTGAGTGTGAGAGGAAATGGTTATGTGTGTTGTCCCTGCAATGGTATGGTGAGCTGTTCAGGGTGTTGACCGCCTTTGCCCAGTGTCGGCTGAGATAGGTACCAGTCTCCCTGTGACCCTAGTAGGAAGCAAATGACTGAGAATGAGTATATCCAAATTTTCGGGTAAAAAAAAAAAAAAGCAAAACATATTAGCTAAAAAAAGAAAAGAAAAAATATCCACCCTTGAGGGTAGTACCCCCAGAATAGAAGTGCAGTTTAGTATAATTTATTCTGAGAGTTTATTGGTGAGGTCCTTGCTACACATAAGGTGTAAAAACAGGAGCTATCCTTGCTTGGGTTTTTGTGTTTGCGAGTGTGTGTGTGTGTGTGTGTGTGTGTGTGTGTGTGTGTGTGTGTTGTGCAAAAATATTGAGCTATGTAAAAAAAAAAAACAGATTAGGTTCACAATCTTAGCCAGAGGACACCATCATCATCAGACTGTTTTTCTGTTTTCTTTCTTTTATAAAAAAAAATCAAAATTTTTAAAAATTCACTTTTAGTCATTTCTGCAGGTGTGGTGTTGGAAATTTCCCTTTGAAACACTTCATTGTGTGCTTGTCCATCAGGAAACACCCTGTGTATGCCACAAACAGACAGGAAGTGCTATTATTACCAGCATACAATGAAGTCAGTGGGCACATCTACTTTTACTGCACTGCTTCACAGTTTCACTGGCTAACGTCAGGCCCTTGTGATTTGTTGTGTAATGCAGTGGTTTTGGCAGTCATAGTTAATACAGACAAACACTGATTTAAGTCTATTATGATGTATGGAAAGAAATCAACACTCATTAAATGAAATAGGACCAGACACAAAAGTGATCTTTTTGTTTTTAGATTATAATAATAATAATTATTATTATTATTATTATTATTATTATTATTATTATTATTATTAAATGCTTTGGTGAACATTTTGTGCCACAGTCTTATTCACATATTGTCCAACGCAGAAGGTACAAAACATGGTGTTAAATTACGTTTGTTCATCTTCCTAGAAATGTGATCTCCTTACAGACTCAACAAAGACTTTCTTGCAAAGGATGAATGTATGCAGTGGTGTTTGCTTTTACAATGCAATGGAAAATTTGGATCTTGTAAAACTAGTTTAGTTATCCAAAATCATTCATGCTCTGTTGAATATGTTTGGGGGATATATTCATTTTTCCAATTTATTCAAATGAATCTATATGTCTAATAAATCTCATTAAGTTATCAGTTTATTAATTATACCAGTGTATACATAAAAAACATAGCAGAACAGAGTAGATATGTATAGTGGGTGTTTCTTCTTTATTCATGTGTTGAGCTTCAGTATCTGCTTTACTGAGGTCAGGGTTGCCTATCCTCTCAGCAAATCACACACATGTATAGTATCGTGAAACACTGCTGTTGCTGTCTTTACCTTTTGCCCTCTAAAGATAACTCAATATCAGCCTGTTTATTACCAATAAATTGTAGTATAGACACAGTAGCTTGTCTCTTTTGTGAACCAAAGGAGATGTGACTAATCCGTTTTTTCTTGTATAATCAGTTTTATCTTTTAATTATGGACGTGAGTATTTGCATATTTTGAAAACCTGTTTGAGAAGATTGTGCCAAAGGCAACCCAAAAACAACCTCTGACTGTGACTATCTCTGTGACAGCACATTCAATGTCATAATTGAGTTTTAAGAGTTCTGGCTTAAAGAATAAGAATTAAATATTAAACCTACACATATAGTTATCCATGGGCCAGTAGTAACCTCGTGTTCATACGTGGCTGCTGTGTTGAAGATTTTCTTAAGGGTAATTCTTCCCAGGTGTGAGTTTATGTTGTTTTCTGTGACCTGTTTAACTGCTTTCTAGTCTTGCTTCATAGTGTCATGTTTTGTCACACCATGGAGTTTAATCATCTGCACTCTGGGAGTGGTCTTGGGCAGGGATTACAAGTCCAGGATTAAGTCTTTTTCATACACTCCTTAGTAGTAATGTTTGATTTGAGAATGAGTTCCATTTACAATGAGGAATGCATAAACAGTGTGTAGAGTGAAAGTGTTATGCTTCAGGGTGGAGCCTCCTGATCAATGCAGTTTAGTTTCCACTGGAAACCCAAGCAACCTAACAAGTTTGTGCTAGGATAACTGGTCTCTTGGAGATACCTGGCGAGTTTTGCCTGTTTATTTCCAGCTAGCAGTCACTTGTAAATTCAAGAAAAAAGTCATTAATGTAATACACTTGATATTATATTATAGTTTCACACCAATCTAAAAATTTCTAATCTTTTAGTTGATCAAATATCTTATCAAGGCTAAGTTAGCTGTGCTTATCCAAGATCAAGATGTGCTGACACTTTGAGTCAACAATTATAAAAGTGTGGTTATCGAAAGTCATTATCTAGTGAACCCTCAGCCTAACCTACCAACATTATCTAGAATAACGTGTGTGTAAACTAGGTAAAAGTGCATTTCAAAAACTGAAGCCTCCAGATCAACATATGTCATTTAAAGCATGTCTGTAATTGGTTTCCATGAGGCCAGTGTAGTTTTGAATGTATCTGCTGTATGATTGTTTCATTTGGATATTGCTGTTCTGTCAGTCGTAGGTTCTTGACAATTGATAAGATACAGCAAAAAAGTGTCCGATACAAAAATGTCAGGCTTTTACAGGCCTGAAACTGTGGAGCTGCAGATTATCTTGTTAATGTTGTAAATCAGACTTGGTAAAATGATAAAGATGACAATCTACTAAAGTATATGTTTTTAAGAAAGTATTCTTGACTAGGTAGCAGAAACTGTGGCTGTGTCTTGACCCCTCAGGTGCTTCCCATTGCCCTGGTTTTTAAATTTTGTACATCCTGGTTTAAACTTAGTTAGCTATGTCATGTAAACACAGAATGAGAACAGGAAAACTATTTCAAAGCATTCCTTCATTTTAAGTAACAGGTTTTATCCTGGTCAGGGTCGTGATGCAGCCAAATTAAGGAGCTTATCATGGGTGGGAGATGGGAATATACTCTAAATGGGATGCCAGTCCATGGGCAGGACACAATGCAAACACACATACACATTAATGCCCATGGCAAATTTACCATAACCAACCCACTAGCCCACATGTTTTAAACAGTGGGAGAAGACAGTTAATCCCTTAGAAAATCCATATAGGCCCAGCCAGAGCAGTTGTTTCTGGGTCTGTAAAGAAGCACCACTACTCATTGTACTGTACCACTGTGCTGTTACTAAATTAATCTCAACTGACTCTATTGTTCCTTCTGTTCTCAGAGTGCCTTGGAGGTGTATAAGGAGGTGCTCCTCCTGTACTTTGAGGAGCTGAAGCACTACATTAACTCATTGTGTGCTGGTTTGGAGCCATGGCAGATCATCACATTAACACTGGTGTCTACCCTTACAGCAGTCTGGCTTAAAGGTTTCCTGTTTCAGAAGGAGAGTAAGTAAATCAATTTGGTCAACTCAGTCACTTGCCAGTGGATTGTCCATAAGATCATTTTATTAGACTCATTTGATAGATTTAATATAGTGTTGTTGTGGTTTTTTTTTGTTGTTTTTTTTTATCACTCAGTTAGTAGTAAGTCAGGTTTGTTTATCGCTCAGTATAGACTTGTGGTGAGAATTAATGCCTCCAGCCAGAACTTATCTGGATAACATTTACATAATTATGTAAAATTTCTCTGGTGTCAGTAATCACCATATTACGCTTAATTTTCAGCCTTTTCACTATGTTCTAATTGACAGATAAGCTTGTCATGGAACATTTCATTGTACAGCAGGAAATTATTTAATCAAGTCATTTTTTAAAAGTCGACTTTTTAAAATGGAAACAGTGAAGCTGCATTAATATTGTCAGTGCACTAAAGGTTAATGGATTGGTTACAGGCTCTTAATTTTTTTTATTGTATTGTATTGATTTATTGTAATATTTCCATATTGTTTCGGGATCAATAAAATATTCTGACTCTGATTCTATATGTAATGAAATATCAAAGACCTAGACTAATTGAGGTGTTATACCTGTGTGTGTGTTTTGTGGCATTCCTAAAACATGTCACAATGTCACATGTCCTGTTGTTTGTCTGCAGGTTTGATGTCTAGAACCAAGAAGCAGTGCTTTCGACTCATCAGAAAAATTCCATTTGTTGGTGCATCAGTAAGTAATTTATGGTTCTGTTTTTTTTTAATGCTTCCCTAAAAGAGGTTTTGAGGCTTTTCTTGTTGTTGCTCAAACACATTGTGACTCACCCCATCGGTCAGTAGCACAAGTCTAACAGCTAATGTTATCTGGATTATCAGCATCTTTTAAATAAAGATTCTTGATATATATTTTTTTTCATTCTGTCTTCATCCTAGTAGAAAACAGATTGTAATTTCACAGTCACCTATAATTTGAATTTTATTATTTGTAAAGCATGTATACATTTGTAAAAGTTTAGCGATATCAGTTCCATGTAGTTACTTAAACACTTACTTGCAAAAAGTATATGGATCCCTGGGAATGATGCTGATTACGTGCATGTTAAAAAATCCCCTTCCAAAGCTGGTACCCTTCTGCTGCTATAGGCAGCAGCCTCCACACCATTGCAAAGGCTTTTCCCTCGACTTGGATTCTGCCCATTCAGCACTAAGAACATTATGTGTTCTTATATAGTGAAGGGAAATATTAATGCTATAGCATACGTTCTAGTTGATTGTTGGTACTCTCAATACCTTTAACATATAGTGTACATTTATTTGCATGAAATTAGTATTCCTGTTCACCTCCAGTGGGGAAGTTGGTGTAGTAGTTAGGGTGCTGTGGTCATGATTGAGAGGTTATGGGTTCAAATCCCCCACTGTGCTAAGACCCCTGGGCAGAGTCTTAACCACCAGTCTAAAAATACAGGGAAGGGACTAGCATCCCATCCAGCATGTGATCGAGTCAGACTACACAAACCGGGATAAGCTCTGGCCTGTTGACCCAGTAGGGCCAGATTACAAAGTTTACACAGTTAATATCCCTGCTCGCCTCCAAGTTTACCAGAGAAGCGCTGTGGCTACATTATTTATTAGTATTCATTGCATTTTTGTCTCTTTGAAGATTCAGAACCAGTTGAACAAGGCTCTGGATGACATGTCAATGAGCTTTTGCACACTGAAGGAAGGAATGAGCTACATGAAATGCCTGCCAGCACAGGGTCTGACACAGAAACAAGTTCTAGACAGCATCAAACAGTACCAGACACTGAGTAAGTCAATTCAACTGTATTCCATGTTGGGCTTTGTGCAAAATATTGCTCGATTACCGTATATAAGTGCAAAGTACCATAAACCAGGTTTATACTGTACAGTTGGCAGCTATAGGTGACCACTGAACATCAGATAATCGTCAAGATCAGTGCTCTTAAAACGTGTTCCGTAGACAGCACATGACAATGACAGAATTTTTAAAGGTTTAAATCTCACAGAGGGTGATAAAGAATGAAACAACACTTAAAGGCACCGTTGAAAATTTAGCAGTAGCAATGCTGATGTGTGAAAATAGACATGCTCCCTTTAAAGAATGTTTCAGTCTGTGATCTCCATAAGCAGAACCCTCACCAAAAAGAACCAAACACTTCTTTAATCGTACATTGCGCAAGTGTGTTAAGTATACATCTTTATTTATTTATCTTTTTTTTTTTTTGCTTTGATTGCATATATTTTTTTTATTTTTTTTTTTGCTAAGAATTATTTTCACCAAAAATAAAACATGTTTGAACCTCTCATATACATACTTTACTTCTTCACAGTGTCCCAATGAATTACTTAGTGGATTGTCACAGATGACTCGGAACATCCGTTTGTGTATTTCAGATGAAGTCCAGTGGTCCAAAGGCAAGGTGTCAGGGGCCGTCTACTGGGGAGATGAAAAGCTCACTGATCTTCTGGTGAAGGTGCTGGATTCTTGAAAAATCTTTGATTCTTTTGTGGTTACAACCTCTAAGTTACTGACTTCAGGCATTATTTGATTATGTTCCATTTAGTTTTAGCTTTTAACAGGGTGATATGGGTAATATTGGAGTATGTTGATGATGATGATTCCCCAGGTTGTGAGGATAGGGAACTCCACATCTTCCACCCTGATCCTGAACACTGCACCACAGGGCAGGTTGCCCTGTTCCACAAACACGCTCGTGAAGTTTGTGGATGACATGGTGTGTCTCATATCAGATAACGATGAGACCCACTACGAAGAGGAGATCCAGCACCTGATAAACTGGTGTTCAACCAACAAGCTGGATACAAGATCTGGATACAATATATGCTGTCTGGGTCCAGAGAAGGCCAGCCGCATCGCGGCGGGATCCCACCCACCGGGGAAAAGGACTGTTTGTACCTCTTCCTTCAGGAAAGCAGCACAGAAGCATTAAGACCAGCACAACCAGATTTAAAAACTGCTTCTTCCACCAAGCTGTGAAATCCATCACCCCTCCACCCCCACACCCTCGCATTTACACTCACACGTGCAAACTTCAACAGCGACATACTCACTCGTTCACACACACACTCCCAATAACACCCCCCCCCTCCCAATTGACTTGTGTTTAATTTCTGCTCTTGACAGTCAGTTGCAGTTTATTGCCTTATTGCCAAAATTTCATTGTGTGAACATGATGATAAAGAGTCTTGAATCTTAAATGGGCCTCTTTATTCTCTGTCACCAGGTGTATGGTGAGTTTGCATGGAGTAATCCCCTCCACCCAGACATTTTTCCTGGAGTGAGAAAGATGGAGGCCGAGGTGGTGCGGATGACATGTTCTCTCTTTAACGGTGGGCCTGAGTCATGTGGCACAGTAAGATCATTTTCACAATATATTTTCATCTAATAAATACTTGACAAATATTTTGATTTGTAGCCAAACCTGCAATTCCAGATTATATTCTGTTTATTAACTGAGTGTGTGGTCAGTACTGAGAAATCTTAGCCTGAGGGCATGTATAGGCTGAGCTGTCTTGGGTTGCCAGTCCATTATAAACTCCTCAAATAGTGTATGCATCCTGTCTCCACATGCATATGTAACAGGTAGCTTACGATTTATTTCCCTTTTTTTAAAAGCTGCTAAAGATCATAGCGTACAGTGCAGATAACTACTGGATATGGTACAGGGCAATACACACCGGTCCATATGCGGTTTTTAGGCTGTGCATTGACCAATCATATTGCATATAGCATATAGTCATTTCTGTATAATAAATTTGTTTCATCTTGTTTCATCACCCAATATGACAGTTAGCATGTGAAATAAATTGCAAAACTTTGTATCATCACTTTCAAAATCACACATGCAGTGATCTGATGATTTTCAGATAAAATGTGCCTGTTTTAATCAATATAATGAAATTGAGTATTTCACAGCACACATTATTAATGCGGATACTTGATACATTTGCTTTGTGTGTTTATCTAGGTTACCTCTGGTGGAACTGAGAGCATTTTGATGGCTTGTAAGGCATACAGAGACCTGGCTTACGAGCAAGGCATCAAATATCCAGAGATGTATGTGGATTTGTTTTTTCTCACCAACAATCTGGTATAGTGACTTGCATTCAGGTGAATTAGACTAAAATATCCCAAATCAGGCTAATATTTTCCCAAATTTTTTTTGCTGTATAGCATAAATTTAATCAAATCATACTGTTTGTTCTATAAATGTGTGGCAGCTTGAGAAAACCCTTCACTTTGTTATATTTTGTCATTTTGTACTATGTGAAGTTGTGAAAACTTGTTTTTTATTCTACGTGTAAATTCATAGCCTTATTTTATGCCTCTTCACTCTACGGACAATAGTTCAGTCTTGGGTCTGTGCTAAAATGTTTATCCGAGCTGGAGCTCTGGACAAGGTAGACTCTGGAAAGAATTCTTTAAAATAGCTTTTTTGACATGAGATTTTTTGACATTTTGCCTCATATGGGGAATTGCTGGGCTTAGCGAACATTTGCGCTCTGTGTGTGCTCCTGGTTTTGTCTGTTTTCCAGAATTTTCCTACAGCTACAATTTAACAGATTTTACCAGGCTGCCACACAAATAGTGTCAATGTGTTGTTTTTATAAGTATGCAAATACTGCAGAACCGTTAAAGTGTTATCTTAACTATGTTGTATTTATTCTCCATTTCCAGAATTGCACCAGTTAGCGCCCACGCTGCATTCGACAAGGCAGCACATTACTTTGGAATGAAACTGATTCATATACCTGTGGACAAGAAAACCATGAAAGTTGATGTGAAGGTACAGTTTGAAGGGTCACATGATAAACAGACTTCAAGATGTTTATGATTAATAGTCATCAAGTCATTTTTGCTTAATTTCAATCCAGGCCATGAGGAGAGCTATCTCAAAGAACACTGCAATGCTGGTGTGCTCTGCTCCGCAGTTCCCTCATGGGATCATGGACCCCATTGTGGAAGTAGGGAAGGTAAAAATGTGTCCGACTGTCAGATATTTCTTCATGTTTGCAAAGAGAAAAACTCACCAAATAATCATTTGATAAATATAAAATTTGAGATGCATGTTTGTGAATTAATTCTTAATAAAAATCTTTTAGTTGGCAGAAAAGTACAACATTCCCTTCCATGTGGATGCCTGCTTGGGTGGCTTTCTCATAGTGTTCATGCAAAAGGCCGGGTTTAAGCTGGAGCCATTTGACTTTCGAGTTAAAAGTGTTACAAGCATTTCAGCAGACACACATAAGGTAATATAACTTTTACACTTGTTTTTAATTACTTATGCTAGTTTTGTGGACTGTTGTTATTTATTGTTTATTTAACATAATAATTATTAACAATTATGCATTGAATGTGAGGTGAATGTTGCTAAATTGTCCCTGAAACGAAACATTGAAGTGAATAATTGCTTTCAAACATGCCAAGTGACCATAACAATTTTTGAGTGTTCGTTATTTTGATTCAAGCATTATCCAGTCAGTATAATGAGCAGTTATCCACTGATGGCGAGGTGGACTATTCAATTCTGAGCATCCACCAGGCTGAAATTGTTATATTTTATACTCCACAGCAACATCAGCACAGATAGTCTTTTCCTGTGTCCAACTTTCCAGAGTTTAAAAAGTGCAGAGTACTATGTGGAAACTTTTATAGTTTTATATTTACATACGTTAACAATGACAGAGACTGGTCAGGTGAGTTCTGTACGTTGAGCTGAGTTAATAAGTGATGGTGTTTTCTGCACATACTTATTTAGTTAGTTTCTACTACAGGGACACATAGCTGGCCCTGTGTTGACACACTGATTCATTATTTTATTAAATACTATAAGGAAACGCAAGAAAAACCATCTAAAATGAGACTGGCCAGGTGAGCTCTGCACTTTGAGCTTAGTCAATAAGCACTACAAATTGTTTTGAGCGTACTCATACAGTGTTAGTACATACTGCAAGTATGCATAAGAAAACCAACTCTGTAGTGGTGTGTTTCCACACTAATTAAAATATTTTGTATTGATACTAAAAGGAAATACAAGTAAAAACAAAGTGAGATTAAATAAACAATTTTAAAGCTTGATAAGGAAGATGCTGCCTGCATGAGTGCCCAGAACAAACTGTGCAAACTGTTGTGATTTAAGCATTATCCACTGGGAATTATGATTTCTCTCCTGAGATAGCAGACCAGTCATATCACAGATCCCGTGTAGTGTATATAGTAATTGGCATTCATCAGAAGCCAAAATGAGATATAACATGACGTGTCCAACAAAGCACCGATTAACATTCCTTCATTCAATTGTCTAACAGCTTAATCCTGCTAGGGTTGTGTTGTAATTTGGAACAGCCAGTTCTCAGTTATCATGTAACATGATTCTCAACATGTTTTATGACTTTTGATACAATTTGCCTAAAATGTTCCTAAAATATTTAATCTTTACAGTATGGCTATGCACCCAAAGGCTCCTCAGTGGTGATCTACAGAGACAAGAAATATCGCCACTACCAGTATTTTGTAGCCCCTGATTGGCAAGGAGGAATTTACGCTTCTCCCTCAATAGCTGGTTCCCGGCCTGGTGGCATCATCGCTGCCTGTTGGGCCACCATGATGCATATGGGAGAGAGTGGCTACGTAGAGGCTACCAAGAAGGTTGTTGAAACAACCCGCATCATTGCAGCAGGGTAAGCCAAACAGGATAAAGCTCGTGTTTTTATTGTGGTCCTTGCGTCAGAGCATTAAAACTATATGCACCATATTGGTTAACTGATTTTTCATTGATTTTGTTTCATAGCATCCGTAAAGTGAAGGGTGTGTTTGTGTTTGGAAACCCAGAAATCTCAGTGGTGGCCTTAGGTTCCAGTATATTTGATATATTTCGTTTATCCAATGCACTCACATCGAAGGGCTGGAACCTCAATACTCTCCAGTTCCCGTCCAGGTGAAAAAACACTTAGATAACCTCTTGAATTGATTGAGCATAACACACTTGCTTTTCTGTGTGTACCTTACTTCTGTTTGTCTGTTCACAGCATCCATATTTGTGTAACTATGGTGCACACACAGCCGGGGGTTGCAGAACAATTCATCAAAGATGTAAGAGAGGAAGTAGCAATAATCATGAAAAATCCAAAGGAGAAGACCACTGGAATGGTGAGTTTAAACAGCATAACTTTGTAAGCTAGTATTATTGTTCATTTTAGACACTAAAATATTTAGTGTAGTGATTCTGGTAGGCTGCAGACTTTTAACTGGTTTTGATGCTACTCATAAAAGCGCCCATTGTTATTCACCATTTAAAAACACTTAATCCTGAGAGCTGTTGATTTTTGAAAGGAACCCAATAAAGTATCTCTGATTAAAGAATGAAAGAAGTGCCAGGTGATGATGATGATGAATGATTACAAAGCACTGGAACTTACATTCACCCATTAGGTTCACTTAAGGGGTGACCACACTAGAGAAACGATAGAAAAGCAACTGAAAACTTTTTTGTGATTTATTTAGTTATATATTGAAAATCTTTAAATTCGTGTCAAGATGTTTTGCGACTCCACATGCATGAGAATATTTTGTCTTTGTGGAGCTTGATTGTTTGCACTGGACACTGTGATGCTGGGAGAGGTTTGGGCCTATTAGTTGCACTGAAGGGTAATTTATGTTTCAGCATACAAAGAGCTCCTACACAATTATGTGTTTCGAACTTGTGGTACGAGTTTGGGGAAGACACATATCTGACAGTCAGGTGTCTATAAATTTTTGGCCATTTTACTGTCTTGAAAATTGCTTTGGGTTAAGAGGAATAAAATAAAACAGTTCTGCATGGATAATTTACCTTAAACGATACACCCCTTTGTTTTATTTCTTACTTTTCTAAGGAAAAATAGGTCCTGTTTTACTATTATTTTTATTTTTCACTGACCACAAATTGAAATGTGTTTCTTTAGGGAGCAATCTATGGCATGGCCCAGACCATCCCTGATCGATCAATGGTGACTGAGATATCACGCGGCTTCCTGGACTGCCTCTACAGCACTGATGTTAAAAAGGTCCAAAAGAACCACTTCACCAGCAAGAAGAACCACATAAATGGAAACACTAAAACACACTGAGTTTCTCTGAGTGTGACTGCTGGGGTCTGTGCCTGCAGTTGGCCACGGGCTGCTAATCACTTTTACATACTGATGGGTTTTTGTCCGTCATTTCAACCACTCATTTACTTATTTTAATTTAATGTACAAGCCATATAACCCTGTTCACGTTGGGCATTTTATTCATGTTCATTTACTGTTGAAAAAATAATCTGTCCATAAAGTCTGTGGTATCAACGTCAGTGCAGAAGGTTCAGGAACTGAATTTTTTTTCCCTGTAAACTGTAAGCTTGTATCTTAAATTTCTGTTATATGGGTCTACTGACCGTCCTCTCATCCATTTCACATTCCTCTGGTCATGTTGTTGGAGGTTAATGCTCTAGCTGAGCTCTCAGGTTGTCACTGCTTGAATGAAACCTTTTTATTTCTAATAGGAAGTAACAACTTTCAGAACTTCCTTCAAATATTACAGTTACGGTTTGTTTTCCTGTGTATCGTCGTCACAGTGGCCTCATGCAAGTAGAACAGTAAGCTGCTGTATTACATTAAGAAGTTTTTAATTTCAAGGCTTTTATAATGTTACAGAGTAACATAAATATGGATCCAGTAACACTTTAGGTTTTCTTTTACTAAATATTTCCAACATCACTGTAATAAAACTTGAAGTACTACTTAGGTGTATCTGTATAATAATAAATGGGGGGTTTTGCAAATGTTTGAATATATAATTTCGTACCTCATATCTTTGAACAAATTAGAGGATTACAAAAAATTTTAAGACATTTAAAATCAATCAAGAAAAGAAATCTTAAAATCTCCTGAATGCGACCTAATGATAGTTCTGAGATAGATCTTGGATCAAGTTTATGTCTACCTTAGAATTTGGAAGTTTTCTTCTTTATAATCATAAGTATTGGAATAAATGTTCTCGTCCCGTAGATTAATTTTTCTATTTAATGGCCACTTCATACAATAAAATAAGTTTAAACTTTAAGAAATGTTTGGGAGTGGGATATAAATTAAGCCCTTAATTAATATTATAAACAATTTTATATTTTATTTACTACTTTTTCAAGGTGGATACTTTTAGGTAATAAAATTGTGTTAAAGTTATTGAACTGTCAAAAGGGAAACGAGCTCTTTGATTAGTAGTGAGATGACAATGAGACGGTACCACTGAATCATGACAGCAGACCTCATTGGCTATTTAATTCTGTTTGTATTCATAATGTTTGTGACCACTATGTGTGTTTTTACATTACGCATCTCTAATACAGGGTCTCATATTTCAATAATGTAATTATTTTAAGTACACAGACTTTTTTTTTAATGTCACAGGGCTACAACTGTTCTTAACATCATAATGTTTGTTAAACAACTAACATGCTACGTTCCACTATGTGTAATAGCAAGACTATTTCTAAATCTTATTTTCATATGCAGTATTTTGTTATAAAGCAGCTATTGCTTTTCCACCACAGAAGAATTTTAAAGGTAATGAGCCTGGCAATATTACTACCTAAAAAATTAAGCACATTCATTATTGGAAGCTGGAGTAAACATTGAGCTTCATGGTTGCTATTTTCTGTAGCTAATGACCCGCACTGTTTTATGTGTATGTCTTTGGAGAGGCTCTAGTGCTAGTGCAGTGTTTAGATCAGCCTCAGGGAGAGGGCCTTTGCCACACTGTACCATATCCACTTACCATATTACCCTGTTCCAGCAAAAATAAAATTGTTTTTTGAGAATCCATCTATTTGTTGTTTCAACTTAATTCAATTTAATTACAAAGTGGTTAGCACATCACAGCAAGAAAGTTCTGTGTTCAGGTCCTGGGCCCGGCAGGGGTGTTTGTATTGAGTTTGTATGCTTGCATAGGTCTTCCCTGGGTGTCCTGGTTTATTCCCACACAAAGGCACATTAGGTCTTTGGCTGTTCCAAATTGCTCGCATGTTTGTGCATGACATCCACTTTCCTTATATTTATATTTAAAGTATTTGTCTGATACCCTTATCTAGAGCAACTTACATTTTTACCTCATTTATACAACTGCGAGTTAAGGGGCTTGCTCAAGGCTCCATCAGTGGCAGCTGGATGGTACTGGGTTTGAACCCCCAACCTTCTGATTAGCAACCCAGAGCTTTATCCACTGAGCCACTGTCTTCTTTACTAAAATATTGAGTAAATTATTAAGTATGCATACGTGCTGAATAAATACAGAATCACTGGATCAAAGGTTTGGCTTTATTTCGAAACTATCACTGGCCTAACTATCACAATATTTCAGACAGCCAACAAAATTGAGTTTGTAAGGACAGCTAAACCTTGTGCAGGCAGAATAGAAAATAAAGGCACAATACTTTTTCAGGACAGAGAAGTCACTGTACTACAGCTGTAAGACATGTCCAAAGAGCTCTATTATCACCATAGAGTTAATAATTTAAAGATTAAGTACCCTGTTAATTTGGATTAGCTAGCATCTGGACATCCCGCCCACTGAATACATTTAATTCAGCAGTGTGGGATATAAGGGGTCCAACTGTTTTCAGCCAAGAACAAAGACTTATCCTCACAACATTGAGACTTGGTCAATGAAAGTAGCAAGAGTAATATCTCTCTTCGATAATCCTCCACATTCGTGCGTGCTGAGAGTGATATGAACCTGTCAAAAAAATAAAAAATCAGGGAGGATATGGTGTTACTGACAAACTATTAAATACATGTTTATTATATTTTTAATATAAAGATACTCATATACCTTATTGTAAACATTGAACCACTCAGGATGATGGTCCATTTTTTCAGCCTGTAGTGCAACTCTAGACATGAATCCAAAGGCCTAAGAGAAAATGTCATTCCACATATTGAAAAGAGTTCAATAAAGATTTGCACATGGCACAAACACTGTGTTAGTTCATACTCACCTGGTTAAAGTCTTTGAAAACAAACTCCTTATACAGGGCATCCCTGCCCACTACCTCGGCCCACTGTGCGTTGCGGAGCATGGGAAGGAGCTGCTCTCTCTCGTCCAACGTCAGAACCTGAATCTTACCAGCCTGTGTAGATACAGCAGATCACAGTTGTGCTTAAGTCAGATTTTCACTCCTGTACGATTAACCTTAGATGCACAAGGAAGTGCACCAAAACAGGTTCTTGTGTATTTACCTAACTCAGGCTGATATGCTCTAAAAAGGATGTGTTTTTTTTTTTTCAAGAACGACCTGACTTCTTTAAACCACTTGGAAACAGAATTTTGTCAAATTTCACGAATGTAATTTATAGAACATTAAATTCAATTACATAAAATATTCATATTCAGTAGCCACTTTATCCTGGTCAGGGCTGAATGAATCCACAGCCTGTCCTGGGGACACTTGGCAGGAGGTGTAAATATTCCTTAGATGGAATTCAAGTCCAATCACAGGGCACTATGCACACACACTCCTACTATTTACATCAATGGGCAACTTATGAGCAACCAATCTATCTAACCAAAGAAACCGGGAAAATAGAGAACCTTAGGAAAACACCCATGGATGTGGGGGGAAGGGAACATGTAAACATCCAGAGATCAAAGCTCAAGAAACCTAGGGCTCTAGAGCTAGGAGGCTAATTTTCCAATGTTGTTAAACAATGGGTTCTAAAATAACTACACTAAAACAATAATATCAACTTCATCTATTTTAACAAACTCATTTCAAGTCATACAGCATGCTGTCTCTGTTGGCATTTTATGTGCATGGCGTTTATTATTACAAAATAAATGTTCATAAATACAAATAAAATAGTAAATTCTATACTGCTAGAAATTTATTTGCATTATTAAACATTGTACATTTCTTAAACCTAAACAGCAAAGAAAGAGTTAGTCTAGAAGACTTCAGCAGGGGGACGTTTCAGAAAGGAGCTCCGTGATTGGTTGAAGTGGAGCCCATCTGGATGCAATGATGACTCCCAGGTTTTGAAGTTTTCATCATGTTTCAGTGGAGGTTACACTGAGTTATTGAACCCTGACTTTTAAAGAATACAGCATAAAAATAGATTAGTATTGTTTTACTGTTGCTTTAAGATGTGCATATTTTAATTATAAAGCACAATTGTATTATTAAAGGTCTCTGAAAAATAATGCATAAATACCTCAGGATTAGATTTAAGCTTTCATTAAAAAAATGGTTGCCAATTTCTATTATGGATTATGCATTCATGATAATGATAGTGATAATAAATGACATGATTGCATATTCAAAGCTGATATACAGAATAAATAACCAGATCAACTCACTTCAACTGGTTCATAAGAAAAGAAAGGAAGAAAAAAGAAACCATTATTGGATCATCACAACTTATATGATGACATAATAAACACCATGTAATTGCAGATCAGGGGTCGTTTCTTTGTAATGATGTACCCTGTACAACTGAATGTGAGGAAGAGTAGCATCAGCACTTTCCTGTGTGTGTGTGTGTGTGTGTGTGTGTGTGGTCTTGTCGCGCCTCACAAAAAACTGTGACACAATGAAGCTGATAACATCGTTACACATCAATCAACACGTCTCTTAGCAACAACATTATCTTCAACATATTTCAGTCGACCAGCAGCAAGACACACAAATGTACCACTCGTGAAAAAATCAGCAAACAAACCACGTCTGAAAGTACAGTTGCGATGACAGCATGTCCTGTCGATTATATAAAGACACGCAAGCTGTAATATCTCTATAACTAATAGAATGTATTTATAACGGATATTAATTTTGTATACAACCTGGAAGAGGAACAACAGCAACAGGTGGAAGACATTATCTCCTCTTAAATCCTCCTTAAAACGCTACAGGTTGTTCAGAGATCAATCTAATTACTGAAGTTAAAGGACAAAAATTCCCTGATACGTAATACCTACCATATTTTCTCTCAGAGCAGTACTCCTTTCCTGAATCCTCCCTCTCCGAGTCTCCTTCTCTAAATTAAACACATCCCCATAACCTGTATTCCAGCAAGCCCCGCCTCCCAAGCTAC
Organism: Porochilus rendahli; assembly: GCA_039654305.1. Classification (NCBI taxonomy): domain Eukaryota; kingdom Metazoa; phylum Chordata; class Actinopteri; order Siluriformes; family Plotosidae; genus Porochilus; species Porochilus rendahli. The sequence continues at coordinate 28,903,130 of JBCNYG010000025.1, forward strand.
GATTGGCCAACTTCTCGTTTTAACAAGCAGTTTCGCATGCTCATTCGCTATCTATTACCGTCCCTCAAACAGGAGGTGGGGTTTATCACAATACGGGTAGGGAAATGTGTGCGTGTATGTGTGTGTGCGTGTGTGCGTGTGTGTGTGTGTGTGTGTGTGTGTGTGTGTGTGTGTGTTGCCCTGAGATGGTCTGGCGAGCCGTTCAGGGCGCATCCCGCCTTCGCCTGGTGTCGGCTGAGATATGGCTGGTCAGGCCCCCAACGACCTTAATAGGATTGAGTGGTTCAGCAAATGAGTGAGTGAGTACTTGTAGATGTCTCTGTGAATTAAACTAAAAACGTCAAATATGTCACCAGGAGGCCAAGTTAAGGTTTTCCCCAACACAGTGAAAAGCATTTGGTTAGATTAGTTAAAGAGAAAGAACACTAGAAACCAGAGAACAATGCATCTTTAAATTATTTCTGACTTTCAAATCCATTTTCCTCACATGCACAATCATCCCGAACACAGACACAGCACAGAGACTAAATGAATAAACCTTGCGGTACACTACATAATTTCCTTTACCAGCACATCATATACTGTGTTTTATTCAATAATGGACAGCCCTGAACGTAAAGGTGCTGTTTACCTCCTCTAATGAATGATCTTTTGATGTACCAACTAGCTGCATATCATAAACACTGAAGGCCCTTTTCTAAAAACTGATAAGCAGATTGATGATTAAATTTCACAGCAGCTTTGAACATTAGAAAACAATACTCCAGGCTAGTTCCTTTGATCTACAAACCCTGACAAAGTAATAATAAAAACAATACTTACAATTAATAGCTGAACACTAACTCACTGAAACATACATCAAACATTCATTCATTCATTCATTAATTTTTTAAGCCACTTTATCCTAATTAGGGTTGCAGGTAGGTCCATCTCAACTGTCTCTGGGCGAAGGTGTGGTACACCCTGAACAGCTCACCAGGCCATTGCAGGGCCAACACACACACAACCATACACACTGACACCAAGTGACGATTTGGAACCACCAATCAGCCTACTGTGCATGTTTTTGGACTTTGGGAGGAAACCGCAGTACCAGGGGTAAACCCACACATGCATGCAGAGAACATGCAAACTCCTCAGAGAAATGCCACAAGCCCGTAAATCGAACCCAGAACCTTCTGACTGTGAGGCAAATGTGCTAACCACTGCGCCACCGTGCCACCTAAAGCAAACATTCATTTATTTATTGATTCATTCACCAAACCACTTAACGTACAGGTACAGGTACACTGTTCATCAGGCCAACACACGCATAACCATTAACCCTCACACTCACACCTGGGGCAATTTGGAACATCCAGTTAGCCTAATGTACATGTCTTTGGACTGTGAGAGGAAGTCAGTCTACCCAGAGAAAACCGATGCAAGCGCAGGGAGAGCATGCAAATTCCACACAGAATCACCTTTACTGCTTCTGCTTTGAGAGCAGACATCCTTACCACTACGGCATTGTGCCGCCCTACACCAAGGAAATTAAATTAAAATCTTTTAATTAATGGCATATTTTTCCAGATGAGGGAAGATTTCTGAGCGATTCTTAGCTCAGAATCTTAAAGACTGAGCTTTAACAACTCTTTAAAATAATTGTCTCAAATATTTATTTATAGTAAAGTACAAGCACTCAGAACTCCCGTCCCTCAACATACACATGTTTGGTTAACAAGATACCAAGTATGTGATAGCATGAGTCATATAACAAAAGCATGAAAGCTGGCAGCCCTGTTTCGAATCAGAATTGATTGAAATGACACACCTCTGTGCTCTTTGAACTCTCTGTTTATATCATCTGAAGCCTGTAATAAATAACTTCAGTAGAGAAGCAATTTTTACAGCTGAATATGGAGATCTGCAGCCTGAGACACATCTTCTATATGATTCTTCTCACCACAGTACAGTGTGAGATGTCGATGAATACAGGTACTGCTCAATTTATTAAAAATTTTGTGTTGATATTTAGGAATTCAGAAATGAATTATGATATTTCCAATTGTGTAGAAATTTCAGTGCATAAGCCTATTTACGCTTTGTCCAGCTGGAGTGCTGTATTATTCATTAGTGATACAATTTTTATACCAACAAAAAGTTTAGGTGTAAGATTGTTTTAAAAAATGTTCTGCCAGTTGTCTGAATACGCATGTTTGGAAGTGTTATGTTGATCTTGTAGATGTTAACATGCATCACATTTAATTTTACTGATTTTTTAAAAATTTCTCTTAGTTTTTCAACATCAGAACTAATTTGTCATTTGATTATTTGTATTAAGCTTTATAATGTTACTCATAATATAAACAGCAAATTTATTCCTTTTATTCCTTTTATTCATTTACATATTTCATATCATCATGCAATCTTTAACTCGTAGAGGCTACACTAAAAATGGATGAAGCATTACTAACGGTCCATAATCAGATGTCCTATGGGCTTCAAGTTCTCTACACGTCAGACTACTGCTATAAGGTATTTAGAAATTCTATTACTCAGTATTGATAATGACCTGTACATCAGTACATATGAAATCATAGCAGCAAGAGTAATAATAATAATAATAATAATAATAATTGCAAAAAAACTAACTTGTACTGTGTTGGTTGCTATTCACATCTTCTATTCTCTCTGGATAAAGACCATGCTACCCAATACAAGTGTGTGTATGAATAAGTGGTGTAAAAGTAATATGCACACATACTGTTATGTTTGCAGTGTCTTGACCAACCTTTGACTAGCATGGAAGTTGGACCAGGAAATGTGTCTGTGGTGCTGAGCACACCGTTCACTCTAACTCTGAAAGCCTCACCTGTGAATGTCACTAACACTTTGTGCAGGTAAAGAGTTAACAACACTGTAGCTGTACACTAACTAAAAATGTGCTCAGAGAGTGCAGTCCTGTCTTTGCATGGGTTATTGTGGCAGATGATGTAGAATTATGGTGCCCCTTTGTGGCCCCGTCTGCATTAATTTTGGACCTTTGTGTTTCTCCCAGCATTTTCTGGGTTTCAATGTTAACAAAATCTTCATCTGTATCACGCCCAAATTTTGATCAGTTCTTTGTTGGTCAAAGACAGATATTTGGTTACATTTTCAAGGAAACCCGTCCATTTTTAAAGTGTGAAAATGATCGTGCCACCTGTACTTCATACGTACTTCATGACAACATCTTTTGAAAGTTTGAATAACATGTACTTCATGACAACATCTTTTGAAAGTTTGAATAAAGTACTTTTTTAGCTTAAAAAATGCAAGAGCCATATTTCCTTATGTCTTGGAATGGCCCTGTGTCAGTGACCATAACAAACCGTAAATGTTTGTCCTCCATTTCAAGCATTATCCACTTGGGATTAACCATTATGCATGAAAGGCAATTTATAAATGTCGTGAGTGAGGACATGCAGGTGATTGGCAGGACAGAGAGGGATGTGGAGAGGTATTACATACATATTATATTAAACTGATTTACTGTAACCAAACAGTGGTATGGTGGCGTAGTGGTTAGCACATCCATCTCACAGCAAGATGGATCTCCCACAGTCAAAACGGCATGCACATTAGGCTACTTAAATTGACCCTAGCTGTGACTGTAAGTATGAGTATGAATGGTTGTATGTATGTTGGCCCTTTGTTGGTCTAGCAAGCTGATCCGTGTGTAGCAAACCTTTGCCTCTGAGATAGGTACCAGCCTCCCTATGAACCAAGTAGGATTAAGTGGTTCCTCAATGACTGAGTGAGTGCATCCAGACACATCCAGCATGTATCACTGACCTCCTAATGCACACATCAAGAACAAAAGCCTGCGAAAAGGGAGACTACATTTAACAAATTGTACTTAAAGTCACAAGTGATTGGACATTAACTGAGTGGTACTGTTTACGATTGAGGTATGGAAATGGATCAGAAGAGTATGTACAGTATACTGCCTATAATGTTGGTTAGAGCAGCAACCGAACGAAATCCCTTAATTGAATGCTATTTGTGTTCAGGATAGGGCAATTTGATTTATTGTCTGGCCAGTCGATGTATGACTCTATGGATTTAAGACTTGTGGGAGGACACTGCTGATGTCTGTGATGTTATATCCACCCAGGCAGTCAGTACCTGAACATCTGGTGGTACCTGGTTGGAGTGTCAGGTATGGATATGAAGTTATGGTGCTGCACAGCTCCATGAGAAAACCTCTTGGTAGCCAAAAAACAGCTTAGAAGTCGGTCTTCATGGAAAAACCCATGCCTTCTATCTTAAGTGCACAAATTATAAATGATTCTAGTTGCAATAAATATGCCATTTTGACAGTCTTCAAATAATTGGTCTACAATCACCCTGTAAATAGCGTTATCAATGATTAAATATGCTATGGTTTCCAATGAAAGTTATTGATATGTCATGAAGGGATATTTATTTGCATGATACTTTTTAACTCAGTGAAAATAATTATTTACAAAGTTTAATATGGTTAAAAAAAATAAATAAATAAAAAGAAGGGAGATGGTACAGCTTTATCAGCTTCACCTATATGTCAGTAGGAGCACTATTTTTTGTTTGAAGATTCTGCATGTTGCTAAGAACAAATCCCAGATAAGAGAATATCAGTGGATGGTAGAAATGTGTGTAAGTGGGGGATAAGAATGAATTATTTGTAAGAAAGGTTAGCGAATGAGTCCTGATTTTTTTTAAATTCTGGGATATGAGACCAATCAAATTGTACAGTTCCAGTGTAGTATATACCAATATACAGTCTGCTTTAGTTTCAAATCTAAATATTTTCTGCTTGAATTGAGTTCAATTTAAGAGATACACCCTTTAGTGTCTTGAATGTAAACTCCTTTTCCATTTGGATGGATTACTTCACATCAACATCCCTGTCTATAAATCACTGTCCATATGGACAGGTTCATTCCATTTATGTAGGCTGAAGCAGCTTGACATGGACTAAATATACAGCCTTAATAGCAGAAGATTCCTTTTGCAATCTTTCAACCTACATAGACCACATTGTGTCAGCATTTGACCTGACTTTAGGTCCTGAGTGCTGGCCTTTGCAGGATATCTCACATGCTATTGATCTTGCTGCCATTCGGGGTTAATAGGAGCAGACATTTAAAATAAAGAAAAAGGCCAATAGGACATCAACACTACAAGTATCCACAGAAACCCCACCTGGGATGTTAAGCATAAAGATTCATTAGCTGTTTTTATATAGAATCCAGAGCCACCGGAAATGAAGCATTCCACGTGGAGTTGTTATTTAAATGGTGGTGGGATATTAATTAGGTATCTGGTTGCATGAGATGAGGTGGTGTGCCTTTACTGCACTGCCCTGGGCTGGGGTCTAGTCTTGTGCTTCTTAAAGATCAATAGTGAGGTCCCTTTCCAGATGGAACTAGTATTGATTTCCACTCCCCCCTGTAATGACCATGGTGGCTGGTATGTCATCCACAGAACAATCAATGAATGCTTGTAACACACATTTTTGGAATGAAAGAGGAGATTGTAGGATGTAGGCAAGAAGTGCATTTCTGCTTGCCATACTCTAGATGGCTCCCTTAAGCCTCATTAATCCTGAGCCTTATCTTTTAACCATAACAAAATAAAGGCTTTCCTTTCTTGCCATCTGAAGGTTTAGAGGTTAATAATAGTAGAGTTTATGAATAATAATTGCAATTCTATGATATGCATAATGTATAGTATTTGCATAAGACAGTGTATGTGCTCCAAAATTTAGTAGTTGTTCAATAATATGCCTTAAATGGAGTAACTGGAGATTAGCCTGTGATTGTGACAGATTGTCAGATTGTTCAATTTACAGTTTGAATTATTTATTTGATTTATTATATTATTAATTTCCTAAGACAGATCAAAGTTTGTTTCTTTACATTACAGTTCTACATCTACTCTATGTGGGTCTTCCCCAAACTGTTGCTACAAAGTTGGAAGACAAAGTTGGAACTATGTCTTGGTAAACTGTACATTTTTATTTCCCTTCACTGAAACTATAGTTCCTAGCACAAACCTGCTCCAGCATGAGGGTGTTGTTGCACTTAAAATGAGACATGGTCTCATGAGTCTTCTCCTCAGCCCCACTGAACACTTTGGGATGAATTGAAATGTTGACTATGTGCCAGACCTTCTTGCACCACATCAGTGACTAACATCATTAATGTTTTTGCTACTGGACTGGTAGAAATTCCCAGAGATCATGTTCCAGTGTATAATGGGAGGCCTTTCTTATGGATAGGAAGCTGTTCTAACAGCAAAGAGGAAACTGAAGCTTAAATATTCAACATGCAGATGGTTCAGGTGTCCACATATTTGTGTGTGTGTGTGTGTGTGTGTGTGTGTGTGTGTGTGTGTGTGTGTGTGTGTGTGTATATATATAATAAGACATAATTATTAACTGCAAAATGAAATATATCAAGTATATAAAGTAAATATCACAACATTTTATTCAAAGTGTTATGCTTAGCAGTCTTGGAGAAATGATACAACAATCAATACTATATAAAAAAACATAAATAGTATTTTAATTTGACTTTTACAATGCAATTTAAAATATATTCTGTTCTAATATATTAATATTATCTATTATACTAATAATTCAAACCCCAATGTGCAATACTATATAATATTGCATTTGTGGATTTGTAATTTATATAAGGATGTGTTATTGTTATAATTATTGTTATTATTATCAAGTCCTTTTCTATCATTCCAGCTTAAGCTATCTATTTGAAGAAGCAGGACATTATTCTCTTTGGGTCACACCTGGAGATGCACTGAAAGTAACCTGCTATATTTCTTTGGATAAGTTTCCACATAACACCTACCAACGTAAGTACAAACAACATGAATTATTGTATAAAATAATGTCAAATTTTTTTGTCAGTTAATACACTTAGCTGTATAATAAGCCTGCAGGCTACTACTGGGGCCATCTCAGATTATATGATTTATATGTCTGAGGTATACCAGATACAAACACATCTAACAGTGTAAGACTTTAACCATTGCTACCTATAATTCAGTCAAATCAAAGGTGGTTCCTGATTAGTATAAACTTTTTTTGAGTCAACAGAATAGATACACGTATCTTGTGATCTAGACTTCTATAGAGAAGTACTTCTTTTGCATCCCAGGGGCCGGATCCATGCGGTATTGATTCAATAAGCTGCCCCTTTCTTGAAAAACAGCTCAAAGAAAAGCTTTTCTGCCATGTTTGTTTTGGAAAATGCCCCATGAGAGGAGCATTGTGGGAAATACATTAGAGGAGCAAGGAGGATTAAGACATAATGGGATTTTGAAAGCACCACCACGCTCCATAATGCAGAGTCTATTTTACAATAGTGCAGATTATATTGTTGATCAGACTTTAAGAGTAAGTAACCATTATCTGCTGGATATATGGCCAGTGTTGCTAAACTCTGGGTCACATGATGAGCTTCCATTAGCTGCATTGTCCAGTGATTACATGCAGACTCTGGTGGGCTCTCGCAGCTTAAGTAATCGGCCTGGTGAGCAGCAGGCTGGAGGCAGAGAGAACAGCAACAAGCTGACCATTGCACATTGGGGTTTGAACAGAACTATGTCAGGCTCATGGTGTTTTTCTGAGTGTTATTAACCATCCATTTATTTATTCATGTATTTATTTATCTTCAGTAACCACTTTATCCTGGTATGAACTGCTCAAAGGCTTAGCTAACAAATGTGTTTGTAGCATGCTTTAATTGCTGTCCAAAAGATTTATTATATTAAAGAAGACTTTGGGCTAACATGAGGGCATGATGGGTCTATTTATTGGATAGACCCCTCCTTAATATATGAGCAGTGCTGAGGAGGATGATCTTCTGGACTTCTTAACAACAACAACAACAACAACAACAACAACAACAACAACAACAATAATAATAA
>JBCNYG010000025.1:28978342-28990624 GCA_039654305.1 Porochilus rendahli
TGTGTGTGTGTGTGTGTGTGTGTGTGTGTGTGTGTGTGTGTGTGTGTGTGTGTGTGTGTTGGCCTTGCGATGGACTGATGAGCTGTACAGGTATGCGTACTCAGGTATACTGAGATATGCTCCGGCCACAAACCTAGTAGAATTGTGGTTCAGTGAATTAATTAATTAATATTTGCATTATCAAATACATATTTGGTAAAGGTTAAGCATTCGAGATGTCTTTAGTTTTAGTGTTCAAACAAATGTATTTTTTAGTAATGCTTTACTCAAATATTTAGGTTTCTGCAGTGATGTTAAACAACTGACGCCCAGAATATAGGGCAATATATGCCCAGTGTATGTCGTAAGACATAATATCCAGCCAGCATTTTAGCTTACTTAACAGAAGTTTAACTGTACGTGATATATATAAAAACGCACACATAATTCATCAAAGTTCACATCTTAATGTTTTGACTCCACTTAACTCTACTCCATGGATGTTCACTGTGTTTGGCTAAATGCTAAGTGTGACCCTTTTGAAAGCATGTTCTTTTCATTAGAAGCCTGAATGCTTCCCTTTTATCTTCATTTTTTTAAAATGTGTTTTAGAAATCTACGTTTAGTTTTTTTGTTTGTTTGTTTTTTTGTCGGATGTCCAATCTAATGGCACACCATTATGCAGCACTCCATAGGGGCCTGACTTTCAGATCAGGGTGACACAGTGGCATAGTGATTAGCCTGTCCACCTGTGTGGGTTTCCTTCGGGTTTTACAGTTTCCTCCCACAGTCCACAGACAATAGAATAATTGGCTGTTTCAAATTGCCCCAGGTGTGAATGTGAATCGTTGTATGCGCGTTGAAGCTGTTCAATGAATGACTTAAATAGATCAAATGGTAAAACTGCTTGAAGAGCACTGAGTGAAACAAATAAAAAGAAAAAATGTAAAATGTATAAATTGTTATATGTTAATTCAGTGTTAATTCAGTGCTTGAACTCAGTATGACCTAGTGGAATATCAGTTTCACTGAATCAATGCGGTGCCTGCGTGACACATATTTTTTCCCCAAGTATGCTTTAGGTTTGTCTGGCCCAGAATTCTACTTCAGGGTCCTCATGTCCCTCATCTAATTAATAACTGGTGTAAATGTTAGCTGTAGTGCTGCTGTTTGTGTCTAGGCAATGAGATCTTAGTGACTGGCCTTAAAAATGCATTTGATTGTGTTTTTATACAATAAGTAACACATTTTACAGAAAATATATTTCTTTGTAATAAATGAAACATCCACCTCACAGTTCGATTCCCGAGCTCAGGTGTTTCAGTGTGGAGTTTGCATGTTCCCCCCGCTTGCGTGGATTTCCTCTGGGTACTCCGGTTTCCTCCCAAAGTCCAAAACCATGCACAATAGGCTGATTGGCCCTCAAAATCGCCCCTGGTGTGAGAGTGAGTGTGAATGGTTGTATGTGTGTTGAACCTGCAGTGGTCGGGTGAGCAGTTCAGGGTGTACCCTGCCTTCACCCCGAGTCAGCTGAGATGGGCAAGAAATGAGAAAATTAATGAATGCTTGAATAAATGAAAGAAATTGTGATTTTTTTACTTTTTTTTTTTTCTCTTATTATCTCCCTTTGTATGTCACAGGCTCCTGGGGACTGTACTTTCCACAGACTACATACTTAGAGAGCATCTATGTTGGCCAGGCCGCAGGTACACCAGTGCTGCAGGTGTATTCCATGCAGGAGAGAGCTTCAGAGCAGCAGTACTTCTGCCTGTACTGGTCGAAGCTTCAGAAACCAGCTCCTTATGCATCATGGTTCTATATTGATGCTGTCACAGGAGTGATCTACATGAACAGAAGTCTGGATTGGACTGACTTTGAGTCAATATGTGAGTTTTAGTTTTACATTTTAAGGGAAACTTGACTTTAAGTTTGCTTGGATCAAATGAACATGACGATAAATCAAAACACAGTCGTGTACGTCTGAATGTATAATGTCTTAATGCTTGCTTTATTACAGACGTATGTTTTGTTGAGGTTATCAGAGAAGCTGTTAATATAATCTGGACACTTTTACAAATCTGTATTAATGTTGTGCATTGACTGTATATTATCTAGCTAGCAGTTGGTTCGCACAAACAAAGAGGCTGACCCTGAAAGTAGCAGCGACGACCATATCTCGGAAAAGCCTATGTGCTCAGTACCCTAATGTGGAGGTCAGTCTTACATTCTTCAATGCCACAGCGCCTACCTGTGGCCAGATGAAGCTAGAGAAACTATGCTTCCCTGATCGAGATATTAACTCCCACATCAAAGAGAACCGCATGCCTGGACCTCTACGCCAGCTTCGTCGCTTTACCCATGCTGACCTCTGCCCCAACTACACTATCAGCTACACAATGGAAACAGGTACCATCAACAGGCAAAACTGTATTAGTCTTCATTATTTGAGTATAATGATATTTGAGCAATAGAGTTTTGAATTTTTTGATGAATGATATAGTGTTGTTCCTATCTGGGTAAAATAGGTTAAATATAAATATACTTTAATTGTATATAAAAAACAAATTAATAAAGTGATAGATAAAATTGGTGGCACACTGGCTCAGTGTTAGCGCTGTCTCCTCCCAGAAGGTTCTGGCTTTGAATTTTAGATCTGAAAGTGAACTTTATGTGTGGAGATTGCATGTTTTTGTGTTTTTTGTGTTTGTGTAGGTTTTCTCTATTTATTCTGGTTTCCTCACACAGTCCAAAGACATGCACATTAGGTCAACTGGCTACACTTATTTGCCCATGTGTACATAAGAATGCCAATGGTTGTTCATCTCTTTGTTAGCCCTTCAATAGTCTGGTACCTCTCGCCCAATTGCATCTGATATTGTGACATAAAAATAAGTTGAAAATAAATATATAAATATTATACATTATATATAAAATAAATATATGTCCCACAATTTAAAAAAAATTTAACAACATTTTTGGTTCTCTTCAGCCTACAGACTTGTCCAGTTGTTTCATTATCATGAGATGATTCTCATTGTGTTGTTGTGTGCAGAGTCTCCAGTGCCATTTGTAGTCAATGATACCACTTCTGAGCTGGTAGTCACAGAACCTGTAGACCGTGAGAAGAAAGAGGTGTATCGTTTGATGATAGCGTGTTTGGTGCGGACAGAAGAAACATTGCACACTCTTATTACTCCCCTGCATATCAACATATATGATGAGGATGATAGTCCCCCCTATGTGAATGGCACAGACACAGAGGATGTGCTAATAGAATTTAGCCGCAGTAAGGTGAGCACTACAAAGCACGGTGTCATTTTGAATAAAATACAAATAATGTAAACAGCTTAAGTGTTATTTATATTGCTATATATTACAAGGGAATGGTGCTGTCTTTTTGGTTTATGATCTCGCAGCAATAGACAATTAATAACATAAAAAAAAGAATTATCAGAACCCTACATGTTCTTTCATTACCATGAACTTTTTACCTTCTTATGCCTGTAGCTGTTTAACAAACATCTAATAAATGTTGCTGTATTTTTTGCAGGGAGTTTCATTTGGTGATCTTTTAGTATACGACAGAGACACAACGTCTACATATTACAAGGAACAGAGCCTGAATAAGTATGTATGGACACTTTTGACGAATGACTCATGGATTAAAGACACATTTACTATTGAACAGAACTTCAATGAGGAGAAACCCATCTTCGGGAATGTGCGAGGGACCGTCTATAAGTACAGTAAGGATGCTGAAGCACTTGCGTCTGGTTCACTCTGAATGGTCATTTTGAGTTCCTCACGGGATATTTTACTGTCTTGTCTCTTTTGTCCTTGCACAGAGTTGCGTATTAACAAAAACATATCAGTAGATGAGAAACGCTCGTTTCAGTTGGACTACCTGGTCAACGACACTACATTTCGAGGCCCTGAGGGAACTGTGATGCTGCATTTTAATGTTACCATTTTGCCAGTTCCTATTAGCTTCAGTAACATCACCTACTTCTTCGTGCTCTCTCGGAAGTCCACTACCTACTCCCAGGTGCATAGATCATGTTGCTGTCTGTTTTTTGTTATTTGCTTCCTTTTCACCAGAATTATTTGATACATGTGTTGTTGTAAGTGACACTGTTCAACCTCCCATCAAGCAAATTATTTACCTTGTTTATTTACAAATGAAAGAGATCTTGTAATCTCAGTGGGACTCACTTAGTTGGTCAAATAAAATAAAGATTTTCAAAATGGCTGGGTATATGACCGTGTCCCCTCTGAATGATTCTTCTTAGATTGGTAAAGTATGTGTGGACAACTGCCTGAAGTTCAACGGTATTGAAATTGCATACCATATCGAGCTGAGTGACAGGAACATCTCGGCCAATGTTCAGTCCTGCTACACGGCAGTTGATGTAGCACGGAATCTGAGGGACATGTCTGGTGTTCTCTATGTAAATGACACAGAGCCACTGCATAGGCCTGAATGTCAGGAACTGCAGTATGTGCTTGTTGCTCACGAGCAACATAAGCAACTTCAGGCAAAAACAGTAGTCATCATCATTTTCGAAGGGGAAGGTAAGCATTGTTCTCTTTCTATTCCTGAAACACCATAGAGGTTATTGCTCAGTGGTTTGATTATAATTACTAAACATGTAATCAAAGTGGTAAACTGTATTTTAAATCAGTTTAATGAATACAAGAGCAGCAATCCCATCTCAAAGAAAGAAGGTCCTGGGTTCGAGCCCCATGCACAGCAAGCCTTTACACTGTGGAGTTTGCATGTTCTCTTCATGCTTGCATGGGTTTCGTTTGGTGCTCTGGTCTCCTCATACAGTCCAAAGACATGGACATTAGATTAATTGGCTGTTCCCAATTGCCCTTTAGTGTGAGTGTGGGAGTCTGGAGAGAAATGGGTGCCAGCAGACTTAATCCAGCAGTCCTTGATACATCACATGCACGTGTGACTATTTGGTTTCTGTCTTTGTTGTTGTGGTTTAAGCAGAAGTAGGTGTACTTGGCTCACTATGCATGTATGGTGTGTTGTAGCGGATCCTTTAAGGACAGAGGGACAGCGTTCACTGGCTTGTGCAGAGAAGAGACAGCGTGGGGAGTGTGAGACATTTAGAGGCCTGGGAACTCCCTCTGGAAGATGTCAGTGGAGACAAGGCACAGAAAAAGGTGATGCGTCTTACTATCCATCTTTATAATTCACTGCATCACTGTACGCTTCACCGTCTTTTGGATTTGGTTTTGTGTATGATTGCAGCATACACACAGTTACACAGTGCTAATTTTACATATTCATTCTTTCACAGTAATATCAGAAAACTATTCCACATGTTCTCCAGACCTGCGTACATGCCCAGATGGATTCTGTGATGTAATTGAAAGCAAAAATATATCCGTATGTCCTCAGGATTGTACCCGTGAGCAAATTTTATATGATTTCTGAGGTATTGGTTAATTTTGTTGTTGCTAGATGCACACACTGAGTGCTTTTTATTGTCTGGTTTAGGTGAGCCAATTATTGGAGGCCATGAGAGAGGCCTGATGCTTGGCATTAAAGCAGGACATGGAACCTGCTACTGCTATTCAGAGAAGTGCTTTTGTGAGCAAGATGATATGGAAGGCGAGTTTATTTGTGCTTTTGTTCAGACTTTGTTTTATAAATTATGAGAATGGTGTAAAAGTTAAATTGAATGATTTTCAGAAATCTTTTGGCCCTATGATTCCCTTAAATTCTCGAAGCATTGTGATCATTCTGGATTTCTCTTTGAAACTGCATAAGTTGTCTTATGACATTAACTTTTGATGTTTTTTTATCTTTTATGCAGAGGCGATATGTGATGATATGTGTAAGACTGTCATAGCTACTGCAGTCCTTCTCTCCTTCATTGTCTCCATCCTCCTCTCCTCCTATTTCATCCATCGTTATCACAAGAACACCCCCAAACCCCCCATCGCTTCAGCTGAGATGACTTTCCGCAGGCCTGCCCAATCCTATCCCATCAGCTACTCTGCCAACAATGTTCGACGAGGATCGCTGGACTCCATGGAAAACCAGGTGGCCATCGACACCTTCAAGATACCTGTAAGAGCCTTACAAGATTCTATCTACATTGTATTGGTGAAATGTCTTCCTTATTGGACTGTGTAATGTTCAAAAATGCTTCAAAAAAAGTTCAAAAAAGTGGCACAAGAAGAACAATCATTTTTTCAAGCATTGATGTTTTGCCTTTATTAACAGGAGGATCCAAAGTGGGAATTCCCACGAAAGAATCTAGTCTTGGGTAAAACTCTTGGAGAGGGAGAGTTTGGAAAAGTAGTAAAAGCAACAGCATTCCGGCTTAAAGGAAAGGCAGGATACACCACAGTAGCTGTAAAAATGCTGAAAGGTAAGACAGCGAGCCAAATATGCCCTAAGACCAAAGGCTACAAACATGTATTACTGGTAGTTATTAGAATTAATAAGCAAATGCACTGACATTGAATCGGGTCAAGGCCACAAAGAGTGTCTATAAAATGGCAACAGCTACAGACTACAGCTATTAGCCTCCTAAACCCTAAGAGGTCACATGCTTGACATGTTTGTCACTTCTTCATTAGGCAACATTAACTAGGATACTCATCTCTTCCAAAAGCCTATTGTTCCAACAGCCCACTGGTCCGACAGTTACAGCCCACTGGTCTGACATCCCTAACCCTAACCCAACTGAACCAAGTAGGGTGCCCAAATGATTTAAGCAAGATGCCCATATTATATGAGTAGGGCTGTCAGACCAGTGGGCTGTTTGAACACAGAGCCCTCCCCTACAGTACTGATGTTGTTAGCTAAGTAGTGAGCTTTACTGCTGCTCACTGTTGCCATTAGTAACACACCAGATTTGCTAAGTTAAAGCTAGTAATTTAGTCATTTACGCTAGCTGTAATATATTGTTATTAAAACACAACACAAGCTCTAATAGCCTACTTTATTTGGTCCTACCAGCAGCTGATAGCAGACTAGCCAAATTTAGGCTAACAAATTGTGTGTACTAGTAGAAAATGATGCTAGCAAGCTACCAAATGTTAAATAATTATCTTTTATAAATAAAACCAGAAGCCAGTAGGACCTTTTAAAGGTAAGCTTAAGAAATACAATAGCTTCACACACACAGATTTATAGCTAACAACACAGTGAGACTTGCCAGCGATGCACATAAATACAAGAAAGTTTTACCCACATGTGTAATTTGTACTGTATTAACTGATAAAGTAATAGTAATAATATAACAAATAATACAAAAATGTAACTGTAGGACTATGTAATTATTCATGTTTTCTGTATTTTATTCAGAAAATGCCTCTCAGAGTGAACTGCGGGACCTTTTGTCAGAATTCACATTGCTTAAGCAGGTCAACCATCCACATGTCATAAAAATGTATGGAGCTTGTAGCCAGGATGGTAAGAAACATATTTTTTGGCATTTCTGACCTTATAAATTGCAGTTTCCTTAAAGATTTCAGTGATCATTTGTCATGGTTCTTTAATGGTTTCGTGCTGTCTTTATCTGTCCAGGGCCCTTGTATCTGATTGTTGAGTATGCCAAGTATGGATCACTGCGAAACTTCCTGAGAGAGAGCCGGAAAGTGGGGCCCAGCTATATGGGTAGCGATAGCAACCGAAACTCCAGCTACCTCGAGAATCCAGATGAAAGAGCTCTGACCATGGGAGACCTCATCTCGTTCGCCTGGCAGATCTCCAGAGGAATGCAATACCTAGCTGAAATGAAGGTACACTTGCGTTTACTTGCATTTGTCTTAATCAATTTAATTGAGAGTATACTGTATATATTGTAGCATGTAAGGTTGGTGCTCCTCTCACAGCTCCTGGGTCTAAGGTTTAATCCTCAGCAGCAGTTACTCTCTATGTGGCGCTTCATGTAGGTTCCCTTTGGCCATTTAGGTTTCATCCTGCTTCTTAAAAGCATGGCCTGCAGATTGAACAGGCTAGTCTAAAACTATAAATGTGAGGCATATATAACTCACAGTGGGAAAGCAAATAATGAATGTGCTTTTATGTTGTGGTTTTGAATAGCGACTATTTATAGAGTATTTATGGTTACATTCAGTTAATGTACTTTTTTTTTTGCTATTTGCAGCTTGTTCATAGAGATCTTGCGGCAAGAAATGTACTTGTAGCAGAGGGCAGGAAGATGAAGATATCAGACTTTGGTTTATCTCGGGATGTCTATGAGGAAGATTCCTATGTAAAGAGGAGCAAGGTAATGCACTTAAAGTGTCTGGTTTCAATATGCAGAATGGAAGTGTTTTAATATGCTTTAATACAAACTACATAATCAGCATGGACACAATTATATTCATGCTATATATTGTACTGCCATTTTGCAGGGCCGTATTCCGGTCAAATGGATGGCTATTGAGTCCTTGTTTGACCATATATATACCACACAAAGTGATGTGTAAGTATGCATCTTACATTATACAACAAAAAAACTATTGCAAGTGACTAGTTTTGTGGTGACAGTGTTTTAAAGGTTCTCTCTTTCATTTGAAGCTGGTCTTTCGGTGTGCTCTTATGGGAAATTGTGACCTTGGGTGGAAACCCTTACCCAGGCATTGCACCAGAGCGACTCTTTAATCTTCTCAAGACTGGCTACAGGATGGAAAAACCTGAGAACTGCACTGAAGAAATGTGTGTTTCTTTGCACTGCATAATTAATTAATTTGAATATAATTACATAAATGATACCCACAGTAGAGTATGCATGGTATTACATAATAAAACCAAGATTCCTTCTCTTCTGTGCCACCAAACAGGCACTACTGTGCATGTAAAAATGATTATGAGATGAAGTATAACATGAGGCTGATGAATTGTCTTTCATAAAACAGGTACAGTTTGATGCTTCGCTGCTGGAAGCAAGAACCAGATAAGAGACCAACCTTCAGTGAGATCAGCAAAGAGCTGGAGAAGATGATGGTGAAAAGCAGAGTAAGAATGGCCAGAAATGGCACATAGACTTATGCATTCAAAAGTGAAAGCTGACCTGGGTTTTACCAGCCCAAGGCACGTGTACTTTCATACTGCTGACACAAGTCATGTCAGAAGTTCAGGGATGGGTGAGCAAATGGCCTTAGGAAATCTGTTCTACCTTGCTTGCATTTCACTTCAAGATTTATTAGACTGTCAAATTTGTTGCTCATTCAGCTATAAAAGTTTAAACAGTTCATTATTAAAGTGCTTACTATTGATTAGTATGTGCAAAAAACAAGAGCATTGACTGGTTAATGTTTTATTATTATGGTAAGATTGCTCAAGGTAAGTGTCTTCCCTCATCCTTGACAGTGACAGGAAAATATGTTGGTAGCTACTTTTGCACTTAAGCATACTATTAATAATTCAATATATGCATGAATTTATAAATTTTCTTTTGAATGTCAATCACAATGTTTATGATATTATTCTTGCGTTCCTAATCTTTATCAATAATTCAACTGTTCAGTTCTGTCTTGACTTTCTAGTTTCAACAGTTTTTTCTCTTCTGAAAGGACTATCTGGATCTGGCAGCTTCCACTCCTGCAGATGCCTTGCTCTATGACGATACTCTGTCTGAAGAGGACACTCCTCTAGTGGACTGTAATAACGCCCCTCTCCCTCGAACCCTCCCTTCCACTTGGATTGAAAACAAGCTCTATGGTAGAATTTCCCATGCATTCACTCGATTCTAAAACAATAAAAAAAATAATAAAATCTGTTTGTCTTTAAATGGCTTCTGTAGGGAGGATGTTCTGTGATTGTGCTAATGGCATGAACGTGAGAGATGTCTGAAACCTATGTGAGATTTTGTAATGCATTAGTGTGTGGTGTCAGTGATCAGATTTCTGATTTTGGACCTGCTTCCGATGTACATTAAAGGGTACACAAGATCTTTTAAAGATCTTTTAAATTTAAGCATGATGATAATTTTTAAATAATTTAATATGTAGGCCATCAGATGCTTATTTTGTATTAGCTGAATCATTTTCAAGTTTGTGATTTATTTTACATTTGAAACAGGTCCCATCTTATTAAATCTGTTTGGTGTAAATCGCATACTGACATTTTCTGTAATATCTTTTACATATTACAGAAGTTTGGTGTTTATAGTAGGCTCAAAATGCTGAATAAAGAAGCAGTAAGGCTTTTTCATTAAACTCTTCTATTATGATTGAATAAGCAAGGCATAAGACATTAGTCATTAAGTGTAATTAGCAATAAACCTAATTTCTATGCAGCCATATTAATTACTTGATAATCAGAAAACATGAAAAGGTTGCTACTAGGAAATCTGCATTGCTTTATGGACTATTTTATAAAAATATAAATAAAAACACCAAGAGAGATTTTTTTAGAAAGCAGTGAGGACCTGCATGTGCACCCTCAGCAAATGGAGGGAAGTTGAGCAGAACCAGCAGGTAACACGTTGATGTGTTTCACCTGTGTGTAATTAACAGCATCTACTTATATTGGTTGCTTTGAGTATTTGCAGAAAGAAAGTTACATACAGTAAACAGTTAGCACTGAAATGATTTGGTGAGCTGTTCAGGATGTACCCTGCCTTTTGCGCAAAGTCTGCTGCAATTGACTCCAGCTTCCTTGTGTCCCTAAAACAGGATGAGCAGTACAGACAATAAAAGTGAAATGTCTATCTACCTCTGAGTCTTCTGTATCCTGCACCTAAGATCTCAAAACGGTCTCAAAACCCAGGATACTGAAGACTCAGAGGCAGGTGGACTCTGTTAATTGGATTTTTGCAAGGCTTTTCTGCAGCTCTAAATTACTATAGTCTCACTCTTCAACATATACAATAACTACTATTCTCTTGGCACAAGTGCTTGCAGCTCACTGTCTGGTTACTGGCCTCTCTCTACAAACATACAAAGAACACGCATAAGTAGATAAAGGTAATTAAACACAGGTGAAACATATTGACATGTTACTTGCTGGTTCTGCCTGACGCCTCCCTGCCTGCAGAGGGCACTCGATCTTGCCCTAACTGCCACAGGACACAGTATGGATAACATCACATTATGTTACTGCATGAATGTACAAACACTCCATATAAATATTGGGACCAGAGACATTGCTAATGCATTCTTAAACCTGTGTTGAAGATAAACAACAAAACAGAGTTTCGTTTGAGAGCCTTACTGTCTGCCCTCTAATTTTTTTTCCTTCAGTGCAGAAACAGTGATATGTTTTCGTTTTTAGGCATGTCATACCCGAACTGGCCTGAGAAGAGCCCGGTACTACTCAACAGACTTGATGCAACTAATCCAGAATTTACAAGATATGCCAATGATAGTGTTTATGCAAACTGGATGGCTTTGCCTTCTTCTGCAAAAATTACGGACAAGCTTGATAGCTAAAAAAAGGAATTTTGGAAGATGTGTAAATGTATATTCAACTGTATATAAGTAATATGATGCTAAAGTTGGTTCCCGTTTATTTCTGTTGCTCTAGCATTCTGTATGAAGAGGCATCCGACTGCAAATTGGCTGGAATTATTCACACTGTTATATGCAGTATTTAGGTATCTAAGTCCTGTTGCCAATGTTATATCACTGCATGAATGTGTACACAGTTTAATGTGCATTTTTCAGTGTCTTTCAAGTGCCTGTGTTGCTTCTAATATAGCCTCAAGTTAGAAATTTAACTCAGGCCAGAAATGAAAAGGGAACTACTTTTCCATCACCTGCTGTAGATTTCTTTTACTAAATAATTGTACAAAGAATGGATACAAAGGCCATATGGAGAAGTACATGTTTCTTGTGCCCATTTGCCAAAAGAAGAATAACAATGAAATTTGTCACGAAGTTATCACATATTCTTGTGATACTTTTGGAATTTAATCTGAATTGAAATAGTGTGAATATACTGTTTTAGTGTCTCATGGCCAGTTATTTTTGATTTCTTGTGAAGACATTCTTTGTGCAACCATTCTAATGCAAATGAGTGTGATTCCTTGTTATATTATTATAACAATATTAATTTGAAAACAATAAAACTGGTAGAAGCTGCTTGGCTCTTTGTTTGTTTTTATATTAGGCAATGTTTTTATATATTATTGGCTACATGATATATATTTCATATAAACAAAATATAAAGACATGCCTTTTTATAATGTACATATATATTGTAACATACATATACTGAAGCCATATTCTCTGACTCTGCATTATGGTAAAATGATAATAATAATAATAATAATAATAATAATAATAATAATAATAATAATAATAATAATAATAATAATAATAATA
>JBCNYG010000025.1:28991318-29003546 GCA_039654305.1 Porochilus rendahli
TTCTAAGATAAGTGAGCCTATGTTGATATTGTTTCTTTCTCTCTTTACCTCTCTCTCTCTCTCTCTCTCTCTCTCACTCACTCACCAAACAACACAATACCACACAGCTTTACAACTGATATTTATTCTGAAATAATCAGATTAACTCAAGTGGGTTTTATTGTCATTCTTCCCTATAACTTTAAAATACACAACAGTGTAAGACAAGTGCAAAATATAAAGCAAATCCAGGACAAAAAAACAGCACAACCCCACTCTGCTCACCCTTTCCACAATCCTCTGTAGCAAATTACTATATCTGATGCTCCTGCAGCATAGGCCATAGATTCTAAACTGTAACATGAAATGGAAAATATTTTTCAAAGAATTTATGTTTTAAATTCTTTTGACTGATCCATTCTGTTTTCATGTGGTTATTCTGTTGTGATGGATCACTTACTCACATGAGAAGCTAAAGAAAAGGTGAATTTCATTCTAAACTTCCACATATGACATCAAAAAAGAACAGTGAGTGGGATTCTGGGAAGAGTGTGGCAGCCCCTTTAATAAATATAGCACTGCACACAAACTAGAGAAGACAATAAAGGAGTTTTGGACTTTGTGCAGTTGTGAGTCATTGTCGGCTTCCGTGGATGGTCCCACATGGGCACCCTCAGAAACTGCACTTCCTTTAAACTGTTAATGCCCCAGTGTGACTCATTCCACAGTGAGTAATCTGGAGTAAATATCTAGGAACTGGTGCTGTGATCATAAATACAATCTGTTACTGTCTCAGCATAATTTTTCACATTTAATAATCTTCAATTTTATTTCATACAATTTCAATAACGCAACATTTTGCAATGCCACTATCCGGAGTCTCTCAGAAGAAGTTAAGAAGGTATATAGGTAGATTCCCTGAAACCTGGTTTCTCTGAAGTTATTTTCCTCATGTTGCCTTTGAGGGTGGTATGACGCGAAGTGGTTAGCATGTCTATCTCACAGCAAGAATAGTCCCCTTTAGGTACTAGGGTTGCTCATTCGGCTAACTGGCTATTCCAAATTGCCCCTAGTTGTGAGTGTGAATGGTTGTGTGTGTGTGTGTGTGTCCTGTAATAGACTGGCAAGCTGTTCAGGGTATCTCACCTTTATCCAGAGTTGGCTGTGACGGGCTCCAGCTTCTCTATGACCTTATTAACAGGTAAAGTTGTTTGGAAAATGAAATTAAATAAAAGTGAAGTGGGAAAGCTGTGCATGTACTTTGGTTTCCCCCACAATCCAAAAACAGGCACATTAGGCTAACTGGCTGCTTTGCCTCTTGGTGTGTGTGTGTGTGTGTGTGTGTGTGTGTGTGTGTGTTGGCCCTGCGATGGTCTGGCGAGCTGTTCAGGGTATACACTGTCCTCTTTGTTGAGCAAATGAGTGAGGGAGTGATTATTAACAGTGGCAAGACTTTTATTATGAAGTGGGGAAGTATTTTCATAAAAACGGAAACTGGCTCCGTTGATGTACTTCCGTGTTTTCTGCCCCGTGGCGTTTAGATCTCACGTTTGTTTTGCAGAGCATATCGTCCACGGGTATTTTTAAAATAAAAGTAAATGTTATTTTAGCATCAAGGTATTTAAGTACAATAGCTTTTGTCTTATGTTTCGTAAAGATAATAGTAACTTCAGCAGGAACATTTCCCGCTCATGGAACACACGGCTGCATCCGTCCATCCATTCTTTCAGCTACAAGCTTTTCTTTAGCTAGTCTTCTCGCTATCAGTAAACACCTCCACTGCTACACTCTCATGGTTCACCTCGTGGTGGGTATTAATGAATGGTAACTTGGTTTAAAAGGCGTTGAAATGCGTCTTGTTTTGATTTTGTTGTAGAGTTTTGCTGTTTAAAGTGGCTGATGAATGCACGATGTAAGCGTTGTTTGTGGTAAAAAAAATATAATAATGATATAAGTCCTGTTTACAGACCTGCTGTATTCAATAACTCAGAGATTCATGTGTAATACTGCTCCTGATTCATTTATCAGTACCGTGTGTCTGAATATTACACATCTGCTGCTATTCTCTCCAGCTTCAGGTGTATCCTGTGTGTTTTGGATACATGAGTATGGCAGCTGTGTATGGGGAGCAGTATTGATTAAACACTACTCTTACAGTTATTATATTATTATAATATAGCAGGTTGTTATCAGATAAGCACATAAGATATGGAGGTGATGTTACACTGAGTAAATTCACCTTTTTTACATTTATGGCAGACACCCTTATCCAGAGCGACTCATGTTTATCATTTTAATACAACTGAGCAGTTGAGGGTTAAGGGTCTTGCTCAATGGTCCAGCAGTGGCAGCTTGGTGGTTCTGAGACTTAAACTCATTCATCAGAAAGCCAGAGCCGTAACCACAGAGCCACTACTTCCCTGTTTTTAAACAGAGCTGGTGTCAGTTTATCAGTAGCCACTTTTTGTAATGTTTCTTTCTTGAGTTGAAATGACCTGATTTACTGTGTTATTTTAACCCAAATGTAACAAAACTGTTAAAGGTCTTTTTTTGTTCTTATTTATTCTAGTTCTCATGGAGGAACAAATCTTATTTTTCCAGACTGCACATTCCTGCTGAGTTGGATCAGGGTAAACATGAAACGGCCACCTTGCCAGCAGTGAATTCACACATTTTTGAGGAATCTGAATATGAACACTGAAATTTAGGAATGAGTGCAGGAGTGTGTGATTTCACTGCACTCCCCTCTCTTGGTTTCTCTTTTATACATAATTTGTTCAAGGCAGGATGAAGCCTTTGTATGGATAAAACCTGTCTGTGCATAAAGTGAGGTTTTGCCAGAGCAGACCTGAAAATGTGTAGCTAATTACGAGAACTGTGTGTCTCTCCCCGCTATGCCCAGGCGAGGACTGCCACTGCAAGGCCGGGCACGCTGGCTCCTTCTGGGTACGTTTTTGCTTCTTGTCTTTCTCTTCGTTGCCTACTTACTGGAGTGTACTCCACCTGCAGACGTGAATCATGTGTTGCCTGGTCTCGGAGGGGAACATTATGGAAAAGAATATTATCAGGCACTGCTCCAGGAGCAAGAGGAGCGGCACCTCAGCCGAGCCGCCAGCCTCAAGAGGCAGATCGCACAGCTTAAACAGGAACTGCAGGAGATGAACGAGAAGCTGAAGATCCTACAGGAGAAAAAAGAGGGCCCTGGATTCCAGAGCTTGATTGATGGGAAAGATCAGGAACCTGGTGACCTTTTGGAATTCCTTCATTCGCAGATCGATAAGGCAGAGGTGAATACAGGAGCGAGGCTCCCCAGCGAGTATGCTTTGGTGCCTTTTGAAAGTTTCACCACTGCAAAGGTTTATCAGCTAGAGATGGGTCTCACTCGGCATCCCGAGGAAAAGCCTGTACGCAAAGACCGGCGAGATGAGCTGGTAGAGGTGATTGAGGCAGGTCTGGATGTTCTTAACAACCCTGATGATGAGGACGGCCAGGATGAGGACATCCCTATGCAGAGGCAGACTTTCACAGAGAGCCATTTTGTCGAGGGTGAGAAATTTAAACTGATCATACTGAATTACTTTATATTAATCAATGTGTGTGTTTGGTACTTTAAAGGGCCTTCGTATTAACGCAGTGTTTGAATTTTTGCATTTCAAAATGGTGTATTATCTTTTATGCACGCTGTTTTCTAGGACTTTACAGGACTGAGCGGGATAAAGGTACACTGTACGAGCTGCACTTTGCCAAGGAAAATTCTCACGAGTTCCGTCATGTAACCCTCTTCCGTCCTTTTGGTCCCTTAATGAAAGTGAGGAGCACATCTGTGGACACAGGCAGCACAATCATTAACATTATAGTTCCTCTGTCAGGCAGAACAGAAGCATTTATTCAATTTCTCCACAACTTCAGGTAAGCATAGTGGACTAAAGTCTGTACAGTATGTTACCTGGATGAATTGGGTTTTAATAGCTGATACTATATTACCACAGCTCAGGTGCTGTTTGAATTTTGGGGGGTTAAATAAGCAGATTGATATTTTACCTCAGGCATGCTGAGAAGTATATTGGAAGATTTAATGAGGTGTGAAACAGTGCAGTCTCTGTGCAGAAAGTCTCTTTGCCATATGTTGCTTGGGTCTCTGTTGTGGATGAAATGTGTGTTTATTTCCACTCACATTTGTCTAAATAAAAAAAAAAATCAGATGGGATTAAATTGTGAGGCATTTCAGTAATAATTGTACTGAATGAAACATCTTAGAAAGGGATTTATTTTTTTGTTATTTCATTATTATTTTTGTTTATGGGTTTAAAATGAACAGAAGCATGTTTACGTCAGTTATGTAATGAGTCTCATACAGGATACTCCACCCAGTTAACAGGTGTTTCCAGCTGAAATGTTGACTAAGCATTAACTTCAGTACACAGACACACCTAGTGTCTGAAACAATAAAATTCCTATAATCCTCCTGATCTGTCATACAACATGGTGCCTGAGAAGACAACAGGGTAGGGTCACCAAATTGCCGCTGCTGTTCTTTTTTCAAGAAGTCTCAGAATTCAGTTCCACCAGTTTGGCATCATTACCAATTGACCACATTCCATGTTCTTGTCCCTTAAATTATCCATGAACTTCACAGAGCTCATGTGAAGGAATGAGACAGCATTCTACAAGCCTTCCTCAATAATCTCACACTGTGTGCTCTACAGAATGGAAACAGCGATCACACTCACTCCTGAAGGTGTAACTTTGAACACTGACCCCTCATCACTGACTGTAGCTCTTGTTCTGACAGATATTTTTTGAGTCTATGAGCTCATACAATGTTTACAAATGTTGGTATACATTAATATATGTGGGTTTTGTCTTGCAGGGAGGTGTGTATACATCAGGACAAGCGAGTGTATCTTACAGTGGTTTACTTTGGAGAAGTGGGCTTGCAAGAGGTGACGTCAAGCTTAAGAAAAATCTCCAGGTTTGAGTTGTACATCACTTCTGTTCCCCGTATAGCCAGTTCAAACTGGTTAATTATTCAGCTGATGATAACCAAATAATCTTGAGCTCATAACTCGTTAAGACATCCATCCACTCATTCATCTAACTGTCAATCCTATTTTTCTAAGTGAGGAGGATTTCACAAACTACACGCTCATCCCTGTGGACGAGGAGTTTTCCCGTGGTCGAGGATTGGACATCGGTGCTCATGCTTGGAAGAAAGAGACTGATGTGTTGATGTTTTTCTGCGATGTAGATATTTTTTTCACACTTGACTTCCTGAACACCTGCCGTCTCAATACATCTCCCGGTATGGATAATTAGCTAGTAGTGCTATAGAAATCAGACATGTGTGGGTATTGTTTTCTGAGATTTTAAACCCTTGTTGTAGTATGCAAATTATCTTGTATTATGCAAAATTATACTGCATTATAACTAGAATGTGGTGTTTTATCCTGTTTTACTTTATCACATTATGTGTGTTAATTTTCTTTTCACTAAAGGGAAACGAGTGTTCTATCCAGTTGTGTTCAGTTTATACAATCCGGCCATAGTATATGGAAATCTTGAATTGACTCCACCCATTGAACACCAGTTGGTATGTAGCCAGATGATTTTTTTTCCCCCATACAGGTAATTTTATAGATTGTATAAGTTAGCATTTAATTTTATCAGCACTACTGTATGATTTACAGATTCATAAGAAAGATGCTGGATTCTGGAGGGACTTCGGCTTTGGCATGACGTGTCAGTATCGCTCGGACTTCCTCACTATTGGTGAGCTGCCATGCACCTGACTAAAAGTATCTGATTAAAAATGTATAAAAATGTTTGATGTTTTCCCTCAAACTTTCATTTATTTATTTATTTTTTCTTTTCAGGAGGATTTGACCTAGAAGTGAAGGGTTGGGGAGTGGAGGATGTCCATTTATACAGGAAGTATCTGAGAAGTGAACTGATAGTGATGCGTACGCCTGTTTCAGGTCTTTTCCACCTGTGGCATGAGAAACTGTGTGCAGATGAGTTAACGCCAGAGCAGTACCGCATGTGCATCCAGTCCAAAGCCATGAACGAAGCTTCTCACTCACATTTGGGCATGCTGGTGTTCCGCGAGGAGATCGAAAACCACCTCCGCAAGCAGGCTTACAAAAACCAGAACAGAGAAGAGGATTAAATCCTACCAGTAAAAGCACAGCCTTGGTGTGGTATTTGGCTAGCTGAGATGTGTAGAGATCTTGCTCCACTCAAACCTTTTCTGAAATAATGCAGAAGATATTTTATCTGAAAAGGAGAATCCCAAGGATGGATTGAGAACAAGAAGGATTGAACGAGTATGTGATAAAATGCTGCATGGGAACCTACTTTGTAAGAAAGCTCTGATAGTGACCATGTTGTTCCTATTCCGAAAGGTCCATTTACTTGTTTGGTTAATTTAAGATGACCGATTGAGTTGGTGCTTTTATGTTTGAGCACATTCATAGCCTAACCTAGACATGTTACCGCTTACCTTCTCATACTTGTTTTTAACGTTCTCGTTTGTGTTACATTTTTATTGCTTTTAGTATTAGAATCATGTGTGCTGTGTTGGTGAGCCGGTAATCAAAGGTGATGGAACTGGAAGAGACAATCAATTGTACATGGATCTGAACATCACACAAAGAAGAATAATAGCAAAAGAAATACAACAATACAGAACACTTCTCTTCTGTATGAGATATTGTGCCATGGGGCATTTTATCGTGTCACATTGAGCACGGATTGCACTGCTCTCAGATATTCATTTTAAGTTTATAAATGGTCACTTAATCTCAGCTAGTTTTTAAACTAGTTCGTGGCCTTTACTAAAATCCAGTAGCCATTTAGGTTTCATGAAGGACATGGGTTTTGATTTTTGTTTTTTTTGTTTGGTGTTTTTTTTTTAATAAAATAGAAGGTACTGAAACAAGTCTGGAAACTGTAGCATCTACAAAAACAGCACAACGCAATGTCTCAAACCTTTTTAAATAAAGAGAGACAGCAGTCTTTTAGCTTTGTTGGCTCCTGTTTGTAATAATTTCATGAACACAGGGACCCCGAATGGACAAAATCAGTTTAATGTCTGGAATATGGGTCTTGGTTACAGAGGATAAACTTGTTTTCTTAGCTAAATCAGTAAAGTGTCTTAAACTACCACGATTAGTGAACTCTACTGAACTAGAATCAATCTTTCACAGCACTATAAAAAATGCTGATGTATGGTGGAACTTACCACTCTATAATTCTCAATCTCTTAATTTAAGATATATAGAATAATACTTATGTATTTTTATTTATACAAGAAAACAAAGAATAGGAAATAAAAAAGTGAACAACAGCTGAGGCAGGAAAGTTTTTTTTCCTCCTGGAAAGTTCAAAACCATTTAAAAGGACTATGTGCTTTCCTGTTCCTAAATTTTCACATCAGTGCGCTGTTTGCTCTGGCCATATGTCCATGGTCTTGTAAATCTCTTTAAGGAAAAACAAAGCAGTATCTTCAGATTCCCTGCAACAAAAAAAAAGGCAGTTATACAATACTAATAATAAAGACCGAAATGTATCATATTATAATACACACTGCATTGTATGCCACATACCAGTAACACAGGTGACTCTGGAGAGCGAAGAGATACTCATTAAAGCTCTCAATGGGCTTCTCTTGTAGGACGTAATCAATGCGACGTCCTCCATTCAGCATGCCCATCATCACCTGAGTCTCTTCCTCCTTCACAGGCTCAGGGGTGTCCATCACTAGCTTACTCTCGACTGTGCACAAACACACAAACATTAAAATAATCCCTCACTAACAAGATTGCAGAGAATTTTCTCAGCTATACATCAACATGTACAAAGGATACCAAACTAGACAGAATTGCTGTAAGCTGACCTTCATGTTGCATTTCTTCTTCTTCTTTTAATTGACTGGCCACTATAGCCAGCTGTTCGTGCAGCTTTGTGGAGGAGGTATGAGCACGAGCAAAGTCGTGCAGGGTTTGCCACGCAGTCTTTAAAGAACTGATGAAGCCCTGCTTCAAGTCAGAACCCATCCTGGACAGACTCTCCTTTAATTCTGAATAAACAGTAATGTCATGAATGGCGGTCTTATTCATTGCGATGAGATGTAAACAATTATGTTTCAAGTTTGTCGTCATATAGGTGTAACCTTGGGAACATCACTACCAGCAATGAAATTCCTGGACTCAGCCCCCTTAATACTGAAACGTTTGTATTGTAAATATTGTACGTAATACATACAGGATAAACACAGAATAAAAAAAATTACTGAATTGGTTGTAGTGCAGAGGTAATGGTGCGTACATGTATAGTGCGTACAATGTGCAAATAGCTGTAGGTGAAAGGCTCAGCATATCCATTCTGAATCCAGACAGACAGTACAGGAGCATCCACACCCACCCAAGCTGTTTCAGGGATACTTTCTATTCACCATCACGCTACTGAACTGCTGAAATACCTCACAATTTGCACACTCATTGTACACACTGTATAAGTACACATCATTCCCACTGCACTACAGCCACTACAGTATTTATTATTTATTAAAAATACACAGTTTATCAACCCAGAGATCGCAAGCTTGAATCGAGGTTAATGCTGCAGCCATTTGTGACCGGGACTCTATGGGAGCTAATTAGTCCAGCTTTCACGAGAGG
Source organism: Porochilus rendahli (assembly GCA_039654305.1). Taxonomy (NCBI): domain Eukaryota; kingdom Metazoa; phylum Chordata; class Actinopteri; order Siluriformes; family Plotosidae; genus Porochilus; species Porochilus rendahli. The sequence goes on from JBCNYG010000025.1 coordinate 28,999,976, forward strand.
GCGGGGCGGCATACCTTTACTGCCCTTTCACTCACAACGATCACCAGCCAATCATGGGCTTCTGTAAGCTCATTTCGTGCTTTCCCTCCGTGAGGCGGGTGGCAGCACTGCATGTCGCGGAGGGGGCGTGTGCATTCTTATGCCCCTTCCTGGTTGGTGGTAGTCGTGTGATCGGGAAGACAATGCTTGATGGGCGGGAATTGGATACGACTAAAATTGGGCTGCGGGGTATAGTTATAGTATTATAACTATAGTTATTTTAAACATACCAAGATGAAGCCTTTTCCTCCCTTTATGATGAGGAATTAAAACAGGTTCCAGTTCTAGATCTGGTAAAATCATGGGCTCGAGCCTGTAAGCCACTGGATCCAACTGAGAAAAGAGAACATTTTATGTTGTGGGCTAAACTGGATACTTGGCAAAGACCCAAATTCCATTAAAAAAACTCTTATTCTGTAACATCAATGATTATATAAACAAACATATGAAAAGTGAATCTGTCGTTAAGAGTCATATACACTGGACATTTTTGTGCACGTGATGAAAATGGGTTGTGGCATCACCCGACAAGTGTGAGCAGTCAGTGCATCATACAAAATGGTTCAGAAGGTGCTGAATCATACCGGATGATAAATGTTAAAGAAGCCTTTGCAGGTGGGAAGCTGGTAAGCCTCCTCAAGTTTCTCCACCCCTCGCACCGTTAGAAACATTCCAATGGGAGAGCCGAGGGCAAAGAAATTAACAGGCTCAAAGTCCAGAGAATGATACACCACAGACACCTACAGGGTGGAAAAATTTTTAATTATTTTAATTTAAGGAAAGAATTAACACCAACAACCACTGTCTTCCACTCACACGAACGAAATGGAACTGTCTCCAGGCACGTGGTCCTAAAGTGTACATTAAATAAGGGTCATATCCTGCAGGGAGGACCAGACTTACCAGGTCATTTGTTTCTCCCTGTTCTACTTTGTCCACTTCCCCCCAACTTCAATTAGTATAGTTGTGACATTTTCTTTCTAAACTGGTCGATAAATACAATTTGCTTTTAAACAGTGACAAAACACCACGTGCAGGACCTGACCGTAGTAACCAGGTGATAAATCCAAGCTCCTATTTTTACAGCAAGCTTTCAACAGGGCCGCCAATATTTAAGTATCGTTACACGAGTGCATTCGTGTACTTTGCCAATAATCATATAAACACAGGCCTAGAGCTTTACCTGGCCGGTGCCGATTTCGAAGCAGTTGTAATCCACGTGCATGGAGGACATAAGCCTGCCCACGGGGACTTTGGACCTGGCGACAGCTGACACTGAGTCAGTGTGTTGAGGGGCAGAAACTTCTTTAATATCTTCTTTAGCCACAGCCTTCTCTGCAGCCTGAAAATGACAATACAACAACAACAACAACACAGAAAAAAAAACACTTTAAAAGCACAAACAAACAAACAGCACCTGCTTTACAGGAAATTGTGTTTACCTGCTTTGCTGCCTTCTCTTTTACAAACTTTGCAAGCTTCTTGCGTGGCCCCAAAGGAATACCCATTTCTTTTAAATCATCAACTGTGCACATCAGCTGCAGAGATAGACACACAGAGAAAAGAGAGAGAGAGAACGAGAGAGAGAGAGAATAGGTTTACTTAGCAAATCAACTAATTTAAAAAAAAAAACTAGAATGTATCCATGGTACATAGATGCTCCAGCTATAAGTCGACGTAAGATAAGGACTACTCCAATTTAAAAATTATTAATTCATTCGTTCTTTCATTTTCTAGGCGGATTAATCCTTATAAGGGTCGCGGGGAGGCTGCCACCCTAGCCTACTGTGCATGTTTTTGGTGTGAGAGGAAACTCACGCTAGCACAGATAGAGCATGACAACCCCACACAGAATGTTATTCCCTGGACAAACATATTTTTCACTGTCCAATGTTAGAGGTCAAAGGTCAAGCTGACAGGAATATAAAACAGGTATGCAACACTCCAGCATCCCCAAATGTGTTCACACACCAAGTTTGCTATTTATAAGTGTTGGACACCAGCAGATATACTCAGAATAAATGGTATTACGACAGATTGATGGAATGATGGTAGGATAGAACAGGGAAACACTATATAATTAAAAAAATAATAATTACAAAAAAAGCAGCTCACTCTTACCAGTGACTCAACGTCAATCTTCTCTTGTTCAAAGGTGTTGAGGTACTCAGACAGGCCCAGCTGCTCTAGAACAGATGGCAGATTAGCAATTTCCTCCTCCTCCTCTGCTGCGTTCTCTGCTGCAGCCGGGGTTAAGGCCTCAGCAGCCTGTGAGACTGGAGGACTCACCTACAACAAAACACAAAGTGTTCATTCACTCCAGAGTTATGGACTTAAACAGTAGTAACAAACACAAACAGAACAAGCCTAAACCCAACATAAACACTTCTTTCTTAAGCACATCAAACTCTACAACTCCTCACTTGGCAAGAGGAGGACATAGAGAACAGAGAACAGTAGAGAAGGGAGGGGGTAGCCATTTACATTCACAATTACTTGTGCAACACATGCACACACAGAAACGGACACTTTTCCTTTGGTGCAATAGCTTCATTCTATGGTGTATATAACCTCATTCTCATCTATAGTGCAATATTTTTTTTATTATATTCTATACAAGCCATACTAAGCTCTTTATATTTACTTGTATTACTTAATTTTTATCCTTTTATATATTAGCTAAGTGTTTACTGTGTATGTGGAAAATGAGTGGATATGACTCTGGGTTACTGATCCAGAGATTGGAGTTTCAAGCCCTAGTACCACTAAGTTGCCACTGTTGGGCCCTGAGCAAGGCCTTTAACCCTCAGTTGCTCAAATGACAAATAGAAGTAACTCTGTATACAAGTGTCTGCAAATCCCATAAATGTAATTGTATGCAGTAGCACCAGAATCTATCACTCCCAAAAGGTTTACATTTCCATAAGCATGCATACACCATTCCCTTTATAATTTTATGCCTGGGTAAAACAACACACAGTCAAGTCATTTTGGCCGCACCCTGCCTCATCAACACAGCAACTATAAATGGTTAGCAACATGCCTGATTTTACTTGTTTAAATAAATGGGACCTTTACTGGCAGTGTATTCCTCTATAGAAACACTAGCAAAACAGAAAGTTTTCACAAGTTTTCACTAACACACTCCTGCTTGGTAAAATGAAGTTGTACAGTAAAATGTAACAGTACGTTATTGGTAATGACAATTCCCCCCAACCCCCCCATACGGTGCCATTATTAAAACACGAGTATTGGATAGTGCTCATTAATGTTAAGAAAATTGCTGCATCATGATAATTTCCCCCCCCTACCTACTTTAAGATCACATACTAATTACGTCATTTCATAATTCAGTCTCAGGTGCAACTCAGAGATGACTGACAGACATGAGATGGGACTGCCAGTTTCATCTGAAAGGTCTGAAATATTTCAAAAGATCCAGCAAGGCACATCTGATGCTCACACCAATTCACAACACATATAATGGCTCTCAGAGACGTCACAGATAATCATCGTCAAGGAATGATACTTG
>JBCNYG010000025.1:29003587-29018824 GCA_039654305.1 Porochilus rendahli
GCCACCACTTTTAACAAGGAATGGTGGACCTGCTTAGCCACACCCAAGCTCTCTGCAGGTACAATTGTATACACTGATCCTCCCTCTTTTGGTGCTCTTTGAATCCTATACACCACAGAGCCCCACAGATTTTATCGTGTGGCACCCTTTGGCACTGAAATCCTGCACCAAAACAAACTTCCCTTCCTGCAATGAGGGAATGCTGGTCGTGAATTTTCCTTCGACATTCAGCCATTCAGCCCTTAACCGATCTCTCGTCTATTTAAAGGCAATCTGCAAACGGGCCTGATGCTCCTGGATCCAGTCATGAACAGTACCACTTACGGACTCCTGGACATGACCCAACAGAAAGTCAACTGTGAGTGTTGGCTCCTGCCCAAACATCAGGAAGAAAGGGGGCCTGGTGAAGAGTGGTATTATATGAATACAGGAGCTGTGGCAGGCAAGAACTCCAATCTTGTTTTTGAGAAACCGGCAAAGTCCGCAGCAGAATACGTAAGGTCCAATAAAACCGCTCACAATGCCCATTACCAGCTGGATGATATGGTGTAGTGTGTGACTTCTTTACAACGTAAAGAGCACACAATTGCTGAATTAGGGAACTTTCAAAGTTCCGGCCCTGATCCGAATGGATACGAGCAGGGACACCAAACTTTGAGAACCACTCATTCACCAAAACCTGAGCCACTGTAGAGTCTCATTGGTCATGGGTGGGAATGGCCACGGTATATTTGCTAAAAAAAATTTGTCATCACCAAGACATTTTCAACTCCACCACAAGTGGGCTTCAATACTGTAAAATCAATAGCAAAAATCTCATTGGGCTGGGAAGCCAGCAAGTGTCCCATAGCACTACAAGCAACTGGTGGAGCATCTTTAGCAACTTGACATCTCTCAGAACTGTTACACCAATGTGCCATGTCAACAGACATCCTTGGCCAGTAACAACACTGATGCAGCAACTCCAGAGTCCACTCAACACCCTGATGGCCATGCCCTTGATGAACTTCTGTGAGTACTTCCTTCTTCGAAGGCTTGGGCAACAGCAACTGGAATACTGCTACAGCACTGTCAAAACAAAATACTTGTTGATATAGGACCCCACTCCTTTCAACCAATCAGTCCCACTGTTGAAGTAGCATTAAAGCAGAAGAGGACAGCTGCCTGCGCTCCTCACTATTGGGGTGCTGCTTCTGTTCCCAAAATAACAGGATCAGTTTTCTGGAGTCCACAAGTATCAGAAAGAGTGTGATGAGGCAGGGCCATGACAGTGGCTTGAGAAACTACAGGCTTCTGAACCTGTAGGACCTGCTGTAAGGACTTTGGAAGTAACATAGTGGGTAATTCAATTCAGTCTTATTTGTACAGCGCTTTTTACAATTGACATTGTCACAAAGCAGCTTTACATAGTAAAATTAACTTGGGGAGGAATCTAAAAATTTTTCTCCACATTAAAACACGAGTATTGGATAGTGCTCATTTCTATTTAGAAAACTGCTGCATTATGATCATGTTTTTTTCCCCACCTACTTTAAGATCACATACTAATTACGCCATTTTATAATTCAGTCCCAGATGCAACTCAGAGATGACTGACAGATGTGAGATGGGTCTGCCAGTTTCATCTGAAAGGTCTGAAATATTTCAAAAGATCCAGCAAGGCACATCTAATGCTCACACCAATTCACAACACATGTAATGGCTCTCAAAGACGTCACAGATAATTATCGTCAAGGAATGATACTTGGCTGTCACTCTGAGAGTTGAGCATTTTTATCCATAACTTTAATAATAATTGTTATGTATTTGATAAAACACATTCTGTTCAGTTTAATCCCTTCCATGCCGTAAGCAGTAAACAATGTAACACCTGTTTAACTTCAGGCTGGGTGTTCCCATTTGGAGTTGAGGAAGAAGATGGGTTTTTCTGATTAGACAGTAGGTCAAAAAGTATCAAAGAGCCTGCAAAAAAAAAAAAAAAACAATACAATAAAATGACAATAATACAATAATCAAAAAATAAACTGAAAATTTTCAGTGGTGTTATATAACTATAGAATAAAAGAAAAAATTATTATTACACACTGTCGTTTAATTATGCAGGAGAAACATTTTTACCTAAACTGTGTCCGGCTACTGACACACCCCCTTTGAATTCTGGGTTTCTCTGCAGGAATAGTGCATAAAGTCGGTTAATCTCAGAAGCCACAGTGTCCATGATGGTCTGGCAATAGGTTGGGCTGTTGTAAAATAGAACATCTAAGAGGGTTTCGTTGGTAAAGTGCCGCAGGCGCACAGTGCTGGGCAGGGTGATCTTCTTTATCCTCCTAAACAAGAAAATAAACCAGCCATTTCAGATTTCAGCACAAATATATATTCTTCTTTATATACTACTATATACTTCGGCTGCATATAGGTCAAGCAATGGATAAGTAACTTCCTAACTAACTGGGAAATACTGTTATTATAGGTAATGTGTATTAAGCAGCATCTGAAAAATATGAAATACATGAACCTGTCCACTCCTGTGGCGTCTCCATGCAGGGCTGTGTGCCAGTGCACTGGCAGAAACTCCACACGACTTATATTATGGTTATCTACAGCCTTCTGAAAGTGACTCTGCAGCAGCTTCAGGGACACACTGCGGAAGTCATCCACTGTGAGCCATCGGGAATGCACAGACACACGCACAAACACACGCACAAATCATTTTCATTCTTATTAATGCTTGACAAACCCCTTACCAAACTAAACATGCTAATCTAGTAGATAAAATAAATAAAAGCAAAGTGGTTGGGTCAGTGGTTAAAGCAATGGGTTACTGATCCAAACGTCAGGGGTTCAATCCCCAGTACCACCACTGTTGGGCCCTTGAGCAAGGCCCTGAACCCCCAATTGCTCAGTTGTATATAGTTGTCTAACTTACTAGAGTTTCACACTGTCATTTAACATGGTTCTAAAAATAAGTCTGCTGGACAGCTTTTGGCCCTTACCACACTCCACCATGCTCCTGAAACGCAGATCACACACTGGGCCGATGCCATGCACCATAAATACCAGATGATCCACTTGTGGCATTTCACCTAGAAAAGAGATTGTAACACAGTGTACCATAATGTATGAATGCAGAAAATGCATTGTGCATCCCTTTTTTTTTCCATTTCCCCCCCATTTTCTCCCCTAACTTAGTTGTATCCTATTCCCACCATTCAAGTGTTGCCTTCCGTATCACATGACCACCACCAACCAGGGAAAGGAGTAAGCAGGCACATGCCCCCTCCGTGATGTGCAATGCTACCACCCACCTTGTTACGAACTGCTGTGCATGCGTATTTGAAGGTGACCTAACACACTCGGAGGGAAAGCGCTACATGCCCCGCTCGTACGAATGAGTTCACATAAATGGCCGGTGAACCCTGTGAGTTAGTGATCTCTGTGAGATCCCATAGAGTCCCATGGACTCGCGGTCGTGGATGGCTGCGGCATCAAACTGCGTTCGAACTGGCGAACGGTTGATAGTTGCACACCTTGTCTTGTCTTGGAATGTGCCACTAAGGAGCCTGAGTGTGTGTGTGTGTGTGTGTGTGTGTGTTTAAGAATACCACAGCCTACAGCACTTACTATTTAGAATTGACTACTTTATCACCGAATGATTAAAGGGTTTTTACACACCATCAGGTACTTCATCATGGTCATCATCCACACCCCTCTTCACCACTCTCGGGCGAGTCTGACCATCCTGTGTGGTGCCCCATTCATCAGGCGTGGCTGTTGGCTGAAACTGAACTATGACCTGAAATATGTATTAAGTCAAATATTACATAAACAAGGTCCATAAAAATTATGTTTCTTTCAAAGATGTGTGAAAGATTAATATGAGCAGCATACCTTTGGATTATGCATTACAATTGTTTCCCCTGAAGGAAATTCCAGGCGGCGATGCCACTGATTAGTGCAAACAGCTTTCTTATATTCAGCCTGTTAAAACAAATATTTTCATAGCCTCACACATTTCCCGCCTGTTTCATCCAAAACATGTAAGAATAATCAGAGTGACACGACATCAAAAAGTAAACAAATGGTTCTGGAAAGCCCTCGTAGTGATATCAAGAAAGAATTTCTGTCCAGGAGATGTGAAATACCTCCAATTTGTCACTGAAGTCCTCGGAATAGGGGATGAACCGGCTGTCCGTGTCACCTTTGTAGAACCAGGTACAGCGGCGCACCTCGGTTGGCTCCTCCTCCCAGTACACAGCCGTGCGAGTGCGGTCATAAAGGTGCACATCATAGCGCGCGCCATCTGTGCTCACTATCACATTCTCCGGGTCTGGCTGGACTGAGATACCAAAAATATAAGAATTAGTTTTTAGTTTTACATTTTCCTTACTTATGATCAGAGCATTGAATCAATATTTGATTTATTATACAGCCAAGAGTGATATCTCCAAATACTCCCGGAATGTTGAACCTGAAGCACATAACTGTTTTAATATACACTACATGGGAACATAAGCAAAGGAAATACACTAAAATTCTGCTTATGGTTTATTTTTTAAATCATGCCACACAGAGGTGAGCACCAAGTTGCCTAGGATAAGTGTTTTTTTATGAAGTCTAAGTATACACTGTGTCTATATATACACACAGACTTCTGTTCGCTAGCTGGATCGGGTGAAAAGTTATGTGGGGAATTTCATGAAATTTCTACCAAAGGTGGAGATTTGAACATTGAGGACTCCATTAGATTCTGCAGATAATCTGGATCTAATCAAATTCAGGATCTAGGGATTTAGTATTAAGTATTCCTTAACATTGTGAGATGGGGTGAACTTTGACCTTTTGACATTTATATGGGAGATTGCTCAGTTTATCCTCAAATGCTCTTGTTTTTATTGTCATATGGTTTCATATGATATATATTTTAAAAAATAATCATAATAATAAAAATAATTATAATAAAAAAGCATTGTTCAAACAAAAAGGTAAATCTTTGAACTAGTAAAACTCACTTATTTGTTGTTTAGAAAGACAGAGATTAAACACATTAAAGAATCAATGTCACACACAGTCTAAGACTCGGTTTATTAAATGATAAGCCAATAGGTAAAACAACTGGACTGAAACAGCCATGATTTTGTGATCTCTATTCAGCATTTATCACCAAGCCTTGAAAAAGGCCACCAAAAACATGTGGCTCTGACAAACCAGACCTGCCCAAGCAAATAAGTTATAATTATTTCACCTCCGTCCTACTCACCAGAATTAAAAGTCTCCTCCAGGTGTATGGAATCCAGGATACTGAAGGGAAGCCAGACTTTCTTTGCCTCCACTTGTTTGCAGTAGAACCAGTGTGGCTGAACGGGCTCATAGACATTATATGTGTATTGCATCATGGGATTGGCTGGAACCACAGGCCCTGCCATGCTGGGTCCTGAAGGGGGAGGAGGAACCTGTGGAGAAGGGGGCTACAGAGGAATAAGGAGGGTACTGAGAACATGGGTATAACTGTCTGGAATATGTCTTATTGAAACAAAAAGGTGAAGGTAGGAATATTAAATACCATAATCCACCCGTCTAACAGTGTCCAATTCAGAAAATATATTCCTATACTATGAACACTTGGAAGTGTTCTGTACTAAAATACAAGCGTTGATTTTCAGGTGAAGCAGAATACAACCCTAGGCTAGACTCTCGTACAGAACTCAGAGCTATACAGCAATCCATAAGGAACCTTAAAGACTGAATATTCTAGTCAGTCATTCCCATTCCCTGTGGATTAACCACCAAGATCAAGCTCTGAGAAACTAAAGGGCATACCTGAGTGAATGTTGGGGGTGTGGATGGGAACGTTGGAGCTGGTGGGGTCTGAGAGTAGGGATTGAGATGCTGTGGCGTCAGATGAGGAGTTTGCTGCTGCAGTTCAGGAGCCATGATATAAGGGCTGGCTTTGCTACTTGTGGCAGTATGACGATAGGGATTAAAGGGCTGCTGGTTGGTCTGGGGAGGTGGAGTGGCTGTCATGTTGGGTGAAGGAGTGCGTGTGCTCAGGGGATTCTGGTAAACTGCATTGCCAAACTGCTGCACAGAGTTTATTTGTGAAATTGGAGGGGTTGGTTGCAGACTTGCAGCACTGGAAACGAGTGAAGAAGCGGCTGTTGGAACAACAGAAGAGGCAGGAGGCAGGTATGAATTGGGCCCTATTGAGGCAAAAGGATCACCGTTGCCCCCAGAGGCTGAAAAATAGCTTAACGTTGATGCCTGTGATGCTGTTGATGAGGTTTGACCAAGAAAGCTGTCTTCTTCACCAACTTCACTAGCATCATCTGGACAAAAAGAGAAAAAGGACACAGCACTCACAGCTTGTTTTGAAAAGGTAGAATTAAATATAATGATATGGGTCAATTATCTATCTTTGGCTCTAGCTTTGGCATTAGCTCTGCCTGATTTTGTAGAAAGAATATCTGAGAGCACTGATAGAAAAGAAAATGTGACTGGAATACTTCTTAATTCGCAAAAAGCTTTTGACCATACTGACCTATTGACCATGAACTATTATTAAGAAACCTAGAAATGTATGATATGAGAAGGATTGCACATTTTAATTCATTCATTTTCTGAACCTCTTATTCCTGATTAGGGTCGCGGGGAGGCTGGCGCCCATCTCAGCCGACACTGGGCGAGGGCAGAATACACCCTGGACATCTCGCAAGGCCATAGAATGGCAGAAACACGATGGCAATGCAGCGTATTCTTGACGAAAGTCAGTCATGGCTCTATTACATGCGTCTCACCACAGACAATAAGAGACATGGCTGGCCTTTGATAACCCAGCAAGCAGAACTGGGGGGAAGGGGGGGGGAGTCTCAAGAGGTTAAACATAGATTAAACTAAATCATATTTGTTAATAGAACAATAAACATAAGTACATGACTCAAGGTGACTGAGATAGAAATTTATAGAGTATCAGAAACTACATTATGAGGGGTGTTATTAGACGACAAGTTAAGCTGGGAACCTCTTATAAGACAATCAAAGTATTTTGTTTGTGTTACCCATATCTTTTTTGTACCGTATGTTGTATAGGGAACTATTATTGAATAACACAACAGAAAAAGTGAACCATGATTTAGGGAACACAAGCAAAACAATCACAAACTCAAGATTTCATAAGAACAGCATGCAGAACAAAATAGCACGATTCAAACCCTTAATTTATTCAATGTAATACCTCAAATTTTATTGCATTAAGAGATTTTATAATCAAGCAAATTATGTAAAAAGTAACAAACTGTCTGTTACCAAAGTTACTAAAATTTAGGGGGGATTTTTATTTTCCAGAAACCAAAAGAAATTGAATTTTGTTACTGAAATTATGCAATTAATTTTGGCTGATTAAATATTTTTTCCCTGTATAGGTGCTGCTGCATGTGTGTCATTAAATGGACGTAAAGTAAAACGGGTAGGCTTAAAAGCATCTTTTGCTTCAGCCCACATAATGTGCCTGGTAATTTGATTTAACTACTTATTCTATGAATCATAAAGGTGTTTCCATTTTTCTTCCCTCTTTTTCTTTTTATTCATTTTTTTCCCTTTTCAAAATTTGCACGGAATCGAAAAATTAACATTTTTTAGTCTGATCTGTGAATAAAATCAGAACAGGGTTTTTCTTCCAAACAATTACACACAAATCCGTTCATGTATTTTATTATGGTCACGGTCGCAGCATTTTGCGAGCCAAATTCCAACATATACCCTGGACTGAGCAGCAATCCACTGCAGCACACATTCAACACACGGTCACATTCATTCACACATTCACAGTTTTAAGTTGGGAGCAAATCAGAGAACTCAGAGGAATCCCAAACAAGCACAAAGATATCACAGTAACCTGGGCTCGGGATTAAACCAGGGAGGTGACGGTGACACCCCATGCATCACCCATAATAGAAACAATGAAATGTACATGAAGACTGAACTGAAAAATCAAAACAGGAAGAATCAGATGTACCTTTATAGCATTAATTTTCCTGCCAGACTGCATTTAAACTTCAGATAAACTTTTTCAGATACAATTCAGAATTAAATTAATTTACTACAGTGTCAACTACATCACTGGTCCAGATATTAAGCTAATAATTTATTTTAAAAATGATTAAAAGTGCAGTCATCGTTTGAACTTTAATTCTGAACCTGAATTGGATTAATAGATCATTTAGTGGAACAAAAGTACCTCACACATACAGTTATGTATATACTTTAACTAGATTTATGATGCATTCATTACAAACAGACTAAAATGTTTAGGCTCGAGGACGAACATTAATAAAATATGCGTTTAAAAGTGTAACAGGTTCATATAAACAACTAGCTGACGTTTAGCTAGTTAGCCACGAGCTAACCTCACCGCCTGATTATAAACAAGAGCTAAATTCATGCTTTAACTTACTAAAAAAACATTTCTCAACATTTAAATCAATAAAATGATCCACTGGCTTTAACGGTTAAGGACTGGGAGACTGGGACATCTGTGATATTTCTGGGAGGAAAGAAAACATCAGGACTCGTCATCAGTTAGCATCACTGCTTAAGCCCTGACGCTTTCATTTCCAGGTTCATGTTGTTTCTCTTACCTCCGGATAAAACTGCTGGATCAGTAGCTTGACTGACAGGAATAAACGGCAGATTGAAATTAAATTCAGGAGCTGTGGAAAACAGCAAGTTAGAGCTAGAGCTGGGGACATTGGCTTTCCTTTCAGCCATTTTTACTCAAATATTACACGTAGCTCGTTCCTACTGCAGGATTCAACCAGCAGAGTTCAGTAAGTGCAACAAAAAAATCAGTAAGTGCTTCCGTAAACGTCAGACAGAAAGAATACCCAGACCTTTTAATCACCAGCATATATTTCATCCACACACTCAAAAATGTACGTCTAACAGTGATGTGTCAGGCTGTGTAGATGCGATAGAGCTCTACAGGATTAGCTCCCAAGTAGCATGATGCTTAAGGTAAGAGTAATCTATCACAGATCCATAAGGAGCTGTTAGGTTTCTATTAAAGGAGAAGGTCATTGTTAAAAAAAACGGCTGACTGTTCCTTTAAGACTGTGGGACTAAGCAGCCAATCACTACTCAGCTGAGTGCTTTTTGTGACATCATAGCCAATGTCTAGTGCGCTCTTTAGGTAACTTCATAGCAATCACATGATTTTTTTTAAATTTTGAATTACGAATACTACTACTTCTTGTGCGTTTTATTTATATAATTCCGCCTCTAGTGTTTTCCACTCCTTTGCAACTTTACCTCTCTCTCTCTCTTTCTCGCTCTCTCTCTCTCTCTCTCTCTCTCTCTCTCTCTCTCTCAGTGTGTACCATCTAGACATTTCATTGAGTGTTTCCATGGTAACCTCCAGATCATCCATGATCCGTAAGAAGTAAAGTTATTACTGAAGCTGAGTGAGTCAGTGTGTAAATCTATTTCATATTTAGGTGCAATTAAATCCATTGCCAAATGTAACTAATCTCATATATATTCCCTGTTAAGTCAGTGCTTCTATGGAATGCATATAATTCCAATTAAATCCAATTGATTTCATATAATCATATTATAATCCAAATCGAATGAATTTCTAATGCAGGCTGTAACACTTCGAAATGTGGAAATGTTTGAAGGGGTAAACACTTCTTCAAGATAATATTAGATTGAAACCCTAATTGGTTATGGGGGCTTTGGAAATGAACTGCAGTTTGGTGATTTATTCTGTATGGGATATGCATGCATTCTGTGCTGTGTCTCAATTTCTTTCAGATAAATGAAGGCACACCATATATCCAAATTTTCTGGATGCCTAATTTTTCACATCCATATGCACTTTTTCAAAAATGGCATTCCATATTTAATTTCCCATTTGATGTGATTTTTAACCTTAACTCTTCTGGCAGCATGGCGTTTGGCTTTTCATTAATTCAGTGGTCGATGCTTTGTGCGAGCCACTGAAGTTCTTCCACTCTAATTTCCAATCTTTGTGGACTTTGCTTTGTGTACAGGTCACTGGGCTCTATAGATGCTCTGATGTCACCAGGCTGGCAAAACAAACTGCCTATTTTGTGATCGGATTTGGTATGAATTACCGGATGATATTATTTGCTATTTTGACTGGATAAACAGAATGCTGGTTAAAGCTGTTGTGTCCAAGAATAAAAAAGTGTTTTGTTTGTTTGTTTGTTTGGTGTTTTTTTTTAAGTTTCAAGCATCTATTTGTATTAATTCTCTTACAGATAGCAAAATAAAGTAAAAGTGGTAAAGGACTCTCAAACAGACAGCCTTGATTGAGCCTTGAATTTCACTACTTGCTAACTCATGAATCCATAACAAAACTTGAAACACTTTACCCGTGGTAGTTATTCCTAGAGCTTAAAGCGTATGAGTGATTCATACATCCAATTAGGTGAGTGTTCTCTTTTTATTTGTATTTTGCAATTTGAATGCTTAAGTGATACAGAACCGGTAACAGCAGCTTGCATGCAGGGTTAACATTTTAAATCATTAAACTTAGTTTGGTTTTCTTCACCTGGAATGTGCAGTGCTTATTATATACCCTTCATAAGTTCACATTCAGTCTGTTAACTTGTACGTACTTTCATTCATTCATTCATTTCTGAACCGCTTAATCCTAATAGCCTACTAACTTTAAGTTCCTAATTTGTTTTGTGTTTGTTTTTTTCATGACACTCGGCTGTTGTATTGTTTATTTATTTGTTTTGACAACCTTGTGGCTGTGCAAATCTAAACATGCTGCAGCTGGCTTAGTGAAGGGAAATTATTCTGCAACAGTATGCGAAGACATTTTCTGCAGTTGTGTGCTCTCGACTTTGTGGCAACATTGTGGAGAAGAGCCACATCTGGCTGTGATGGTCAGGTGTTTGCAAACATTTAATGTACCTATTTGGAAATTATTGAAACATATGTAATATTCGTATACTAAACTGATATTTAGCCTATTTGAGTAAATGCGTGTTTTTTTTAAAGACTTTTATCTGTAGTCTGCTTTTTTTTTACCCTGAAAGTCACGCCAGTCAGTGAAACGTTGTAGGGTCACGTGGTCGTTCACGTGACTGTGCGTGACGTCATTTTCCCGCCAGAGTGAATTGTGTGCGGTTCTGGGTAGAGGTTGCGGGGCTGTGGAACGTGCTTGGAGAGTTTCGTGTGCACATCATTGTTATTGTTTAAGTGTTATATACGTTTCCCCCTCACTTTTTTTTCAAGATTTGTGACTATGCCTTCTGTTGAAGACTGGATTAACAACCCACTGGGTGTTGTCGATGGGATTTTTGGTAAGAGACACCCAGTAAACCGTGTTTAAGTCTTTCTGTACCACGGTCTGTGATACTACTGTGGTAGACTATCCGTGCAGTAGTGAGCACCTGTTAGCCTGGGCTAACTATGCTGATATTATTTAAGCACGTGGTCTAAACCCAAGTGTGAGAGTGTACGGGTGTGATTTGTGTGTACTTTAAAGCCATGTGAAGAGTTAGCATGATTAGCTTAAGTCTGCGTGGTGTTTAACCCTCTGTTAACCAAGTCTCTTTCTAATTGTGAGTAAGATTATGTCCCTAGGATTTTGGGCCAATATTTGGGTGGGGGGGGATTATAGGCTGTTAACTCTTTCACTTTATGTAGCAGGTATGCTATGCTGGTTAATAGAGGGTCAAGGTAGCTATGAACTAGCAGCATGCTAATTATTATGGCTCGTGTTTATAAGTTGTTGTTGGTTTTATACATGACATTTGGTCTTTTTTTTTCAGCTCAGAGCAACTCCAGTCCCGACTGGGAGAAGGAAGTAGTGGAGCACTTCAAAGAGAAAGTGAAAGTTAATGACGCCCAGTTCTGGGTAAAATGACTGTGCTTGTGTGTTGGCTGTACAAAGTACAAAGAGATTCCTCCTCAACAGATTATTTGATTATCATCAGAACAGTGTGACATTACTGTAAAATACATACTGAGTAAAAAAATACTACCTACAGTGAGATATTGAACCTGTCTGAATTGTTTATAATGCACTATTTTACATGTGTAGCCGTGTGAAATGTTTTCATTGTGTGGAATACTGCAGCAGGTTTATGCAGTTAGCAATAAACAATTATATGCCTGTGCAAAGTAATAATAAACGATAAAGATCAGTTTGGGTTTAATATCTAACATCAGTGTGTTGATCAGTCTTGAAGCATTGTTTTAGCATGGTGTTTGTGTGTCTTTGCTTACTTGTTTTGTCAATTAGGTTTCACAATTTGTGGAAATTATGATCATTGGTGTTATTTTGGAGATGATGTAATTGTAATCGATGCACACTGATAATGTTTAGGTCCCCTCCCTGAACGATGTGCCACTGCACTACCTGAAGCCCAACAGCTTGGTGAAGTTCCGCTGTATGGTCCAGGATATGTTTGATCCAGAGTTTTTCATGGGGGTTTATGAAACAGTGGACCCTTCAACAGGTGCTAAAGTAAGCAAAACACATCTGTCTGGTTTTAGTAATCTTGCAGTTTGCTGCTGATATAGTCATTGGTAAATGTATCTGTCCCTCTAGCTGTTTATCTCCCCATCCATCCATCTGTAATTGTTTCAGTTCCAGCTCAGAACTTGGGAGAGCATTTAGGATTTCTTCATCAAAAGTTGCCAGTTACTTTTCTTACACAGTGTAGTTGTGCCTTTAGATATATTGTGATTTCTGCAATAAATTTCTTTATTGTGAAGGCTGGGAGGATATGTCACTTCCTAATAACTCCTTTTTGTCTTCCTGTTAACATCTCCATTTTCTCATCGACTTAAATGGAACAGCTGATGTTTGAATTTGTTGACATATCAAGGGGTTTTATATTTAACAATAGGTTGGGCTCTTTTCAGATTTATCTCTTTTATGACTTGTTTTTCACGGCAGTCAACCCTTCCTGTGAGCAAAATTTTATTACTAGGATCATGGATGACTTTTATTTAGTTGTTGTGCATGCAGTTAGTAGTGCTGTCATCCATCCATTATCTTCATTGCTAATCTGTCACATTCACTGGAGACACTGGAGCCAATCCAAGTTGACTTCAGGCAAGAGGTGGGGTACAGCCTCAACAGAATGACAATCTATCACAGAGACAACCATTCACATCTATGGGCAATTTAGAGTAGCTAGTTGACTTGAAGGCTGGAATGCACCAAGCTGATGGTTGGTCATTCCCCAAAGTCGGGATGTCAGTAAGTGTCACCCAAATTTCTCTCTGTGTGTCCATCACGTCTGCACTGTTCACGTCTTCACTGTTCTTCACTGAATTTCACCAATTTATTTAATCAGCGACGGGTCCTTCTGTCAAAAGTTCAGATTAATGAATGAGCACCCAACAAGACAAGGGGATGACAATCTGCACAACCAGCAGGCCAAGGGCTGATTATGCTAGTGCCAACATCTTATAAGCCATATTCTTAATTGGGACACGATGTGAGATTACTCTGTGTAAAATACAAACATGAAGCCGTTTAGTGCAGATTGTAAATAGTCGATGAAACATCATGTTTGGTGTTTGTATTCCATTTTTAGGTGTTGAGATGTGGAAAGTATAAAGATGTCACGGACTGTGGGGTGAGTAATCCTTCTTGCCACATTTAGGGATTGTTTCATTTAAAGTCACAGGACAGTGTTTAAATATAACACAGTGCCTTTTTAATTAACATGAGGTGTTGTCAGTTTATGCCTTAATGTTTCTTTTTTCTGTCTGATTAAATTATGGTCTTTGAATGATTTCTGTATTCTCCCTCATTATTATAAAAATAAGACATGGAACGAGCTATTTTTTTTCTTGCTATGTTGTACATATGGTGTATATCTTCATAACCTAGACCACTGAATCCAACTTGAATGTGTTTCAAATTATCAGCAGGTGGATTTCGACTCAAGAAAAAGTGTCACCTCAGAGAGGCAGACGTTTTATTGTGTGCCTATCCCTGGAGAATCACCATGGGTAAAGGAAATATCCTTTTGGTGGAAGGCTGTCAGTTGTTGAACAATTTTTGTTATTACTGTTTGACAATTACATAAATCATCTTGTGACTGTAGCAGAAGTTGTCTGCCGTTATGAAGTTTTTGACTTTAACTATTGTGAACAGCTATGCTGGTTCCAGTCAAGCTCGAGTAGTACCTTCCACATCTTACACCCCAAATAGGCACAAACGCAGTTATGAAGAAGATGAAGAGATGGACACACAGTCTCAAAAGAATGATGAAGTCTCTGGTGAATAGTTTTGTGTTGCACGTACCAATTATCCGCAAAAGGCGAGGTGGATTTCACTGAATGTTTCCTGTGACAGAACATTAAGCAAAACCCACATTTTGCAGTGCATCAATGTTTTAGTATATACTACATGGGAACAGAAACCAAAAAAGCTTAAAAATTAGATTTTTATGGTTTACCGTTTTTTTTTTGTTTTTTTTTTTTTTACTTTTGTAAAATCAATGGATGCAAGTAGGCTTGAGTGCACATGTGAGCTGATGACTCTTTAAAGGGGAATTAAGCCCAAACTTAATCAAAGCTTGCATGCTTATTTTATGCCTGTACCCATCAAAACACACCATGCTTAATAAAATCATCTTTATGGAAAAGCTATAAAAGGAGTAACAAATCCTCACACGGGGGGTGCCGTTGTACTGCAAAAAGTGGGAAGGGGTGATAAAGAAACGGTTAATGTGGAAGTGTTCTGCATTAAATGCACTGAAGTGTATATCATGCGTTCATGTAAATGAGCACATGCTTAACTGATGTTTGGAAATGTAATGCAGTAATATGTGCCGTATGTAATGTAGTAATATGTGTCTAGCTTTATTTTATTCAGAAGTTTGTTAGGTTATATCTAATTTCGATACTTTGTAATCTGTATACTGTTATTATCGCAGTTATCTTGCTTTATTGGAACTGACAGGTCTACGTCCTGTTGTGATTTCACACTTTCACAAGTGAAATTTTGGCCTTTTCAAACAGGCCAGTGCAAACTATCAAAACACATTTTAGCAGATTGCAACTGCTGAAAATCATGTAATGTAAGTAAAAATAAGTGAAATCCACCTGATGACAAATATTTACATTTTAGTGTAACTTGGGAGTTTGGAAGGTTTTCCTTACATTTTCTTTAAGGATTGTAGTATTTACTGTGCAGAAACAATGAAAGTAAACTAAAATGTGTTTAGTTTAAATATGTCACTG
>JBCNYG010000025.1:29031425-29056745 GCA_039654305.1 Porochilus rendahli
CCCTCGCCCAGAGTTGGCTGAGATGGGCGCCAGCCTCCCCGCGACCCTAATTAGGAATAAGCGGTTCAGAAAATGAACGAATGAATGAAACTGATCCTTCTGCTTTGTGAGTCCTGGGGTCTGTCCTGGTGTGCTGATGCTGGCTGGAGTTCTCATCTCCTGATTAAGATCCATCTGGGCTTAGATCTTCACTCAGACACTGTACAGATGACTTTTCACTGCGGGTGATGTAAACTCTTTTGCTGCAATTATTTAGGACTTACAGTTGTGGTATAACCAACTGGACTACACGTTGGACTGTATTGAAGTTTCTCTTATTGAAGTTTTGTATTTTTTTGGTTTCACCCAAATGAGCACAGGTTTCCCTTTTGATCCTGGCTTCTTCCTCGTGTCAACTGAGGCTGTTTTTCCTTGCCACCATCAGCACGGGCTTGCTTATTGGGGATGCATAGAGATTCTGGAAAAATGTCTAAATTCCTTTTACTATTTAAAGCTGCTTTGTGACAATGTCAATTGTAAAAATCACTGTACAAATAAATCTGAATTGAAACAGCCCAGTGCATATTGTTTTCCTATCTTATTTAGATCAGTTCAACAAATACATATAAAGTCTACTTTTAAACTAAACTATTAAAGAAATTATTAAATACCAAAAAATAAAAATACTATTTTATTATACTCCACATGTGTAATATTGTCCCTTATATGTTAAAGGGCACAAATATTAAAATATTTTTTAAGAGTCACTTGGTGGAAAAGTGATTGGTATTGTCACCTCACAAAGAGAAAATTTGTGTGTTTGAATCTTCCTCTGCAAAGTTTGCATGTTCTCATTGTTTGTGTGGTTTTCCTCTGGGTACTGAGGTTTCTTCCCAAAGATATGCAGCTTGATAAGTATGAATGAAATTGGTTACTCTACATCGGTCATAGGTTTGAATGTGAGTGTGAAATACTGTTCATCATTGTGTTTGTCCTGTATTAGTTTAGTGACTAGTTGACAATGCAGTCCAAAGCTCCAGCTTCCCCCTCAACCCTGATAGATAACCCATATAGATAATGAGACATGTTTTGGCACATTTAAAGTACACAGTAGACATCAGTCAGTTTGCTTTGAATGGTTTACTTAAAAAGACAAATAATATTTTAAAATACAGCAGTTTTACACAATTGTTATCAAATACAGGGGGTTAAGAATGAACAACCATTAGGAATAAATAGGCCGTTATACAATGCATTAAAATTCTGGGTACAGAATGAAAACATCTCTCACACTTGTGGAAGAAATCATACACACACAGCATGTTGCTGAAAAGTGTTTAAATGATGTGGAACACTTAAGTTGAAAAATATTGACAGAGAAAAAAAATCAGTTACATGCCAGTTATAAGACAAAATGGTAATGGCAAATTATACATTATTTCCAAAGCACTTTGTGTGAAATTATGGTCCTTTCAAGAAATTGTATGAGGAAAAATAAGAAAGGTGCACCTCTTTCTGCATAGAAAGTACAAAATAAATGGAATAACAGGAATGTTTACTTCCAGAGAACTGCTCCTTGAATTATAGCTTTACATTTATTTACCTCTCCCTTGAACTGATCGTGCATGACATTTTTAATTTTTAAGAAATTACGAGTCTTCCTATAAGCAAAACCCTTTTTACAACATACATCAATTTAAACTTCTATTCTAACCAGTCAGCAGGTATCAGAATGATGCTACAGGTATTGTTGAAATGTCAGTTGCATGGCTTGATGGTACCTCATTTGCATCTCAAATTACAGTTATTAAAAATAACATATGCACGAAAGAGAACGCACTGCCATTAAGCATAAAACAAAATCATGCTCAAAAGATGTTCTTCATAAAACACTCATCCATCCTCCCTCAGGCTTGAGATGACCAAGTGTTTCATTATATGAAACACAAGTTATCTAACCTTATTTCTTGCATGGGTTGGGAAACACTTCAAGTACGGCCACCCTTAATAGACAGATCTGAAGGGAGTAGTCAGTCAGAGGGATCGTAAACACATGCATTAAAGGAACAAAAACCGAGGACATTTCGTGAAGGTTTGGGTTACTGGAAATCAGAACACAGTCAGGCTTGGGTGCAGGTCAGCATCAGGTGACTGGATGACTCATTACCAATCCAGCTCATTCTAAATTAGTAAAATGGAACCAGTTTGTGAGCATACTGTTGGCAGCTATGTGATGGACAGTGTTTATTCGACTAGACCCTTGGAATGGAAAACAACCTGTGGTCTGTTTCAGATTGATTTTTTTAAGGTTTCATACAAACCCAGTTCATGCTACATATACAGGTGTATAATGACAATTACTGGGTTATTAATATTATTCTGCATTGAAGTTCAGTTACTCGACCATGTAACTCCCTGCTTTAAAATTTACACTATACTGTCTGACCTTCAAGATACAGGTTTATTTAAAAAAGAAAAAAAAGCAGCTTATAATCAATTCACTTCAGTCACCCACATTCTTATGTGTGCTGTAATTATCAGCGCTCATCATGAGTCATGGAGTTAAGGTATAATATATTAGCTAGGTAAGCCTGTAAGGCACAAAAAAAAAAACCTTCATGGTTCTCACTGCCTAAAGTCTAGTCTTTCAATATTTATATTGTTTAAAGGAGCATTCTGACACATTGCTATTATTTCATGCATGTGCCATGTGTGTAATTCTTTAGCACACGATCACATTGTGGCATCACAGCAGAATTTACTGGTTATACATTATTTTATTCAGGCCCGTTCATGCTGTCTCTATAAATGTAACAAATATACAAACATCATTAAGGATATTCACTGCAGTGAACCCAAGTCTGCACTCTTATCACCCTCCTATCACCCAATCCAAGTCTGCACTCTTATCATTAGGAGTATAGCTTAGTCATTCTGGTTATAGAGCAATATTTTATCGTCTATGAAAGATATTCATTACAGCTAAATAGAAATGAGTGAAATCTAAAGGTGAGTGCAGAGTGCTGCAGATCAAAGTTCAACAGAACATCTGAAAACTACCACAATATCCACCACAAAGGGATACTAGAAAACCTTAATTCAATATTTATTACACAAAAAAGAAAAGTCAACACAAATATTTTACTCTCTCAATCTGATTTTAACATAACATAGTTGAACATATACAGGCTCTCTAATATTTTTATTTAGCACTCTAATTTTAGTTTTCAAATGCAAAAGTTCAGAAACATTTTTCACACAGGGACCCCATTAAATAAAAAAGGAAAACAAAATTGTAAATTCTACAGCTCCCTTCAGATGAAACTTCTTTTAAGCACATAATTATTCACATACTCTTCATAGCCTAAGTCCATTCATTAAATATGTACAAAAATATATAATGCTGACATTATTAATAAACCTTATTATATAATTATATATAATAACCCTATTGATTTTTGAGTTATTGTGGTTTGGATTAGTGGTAGTGAGCTGTCGATTCTACTAACTTATAACAACTATAAGAACTTAACAAAAAAATATAATACAAAATATAATAACTTGAATTGTGAGTTCTACTAATGTAGAACTTGAAGAAAGCCTTTATTACTTGTTTCTTTGTTATTCTGTCTTATGAGTCAGAGCCAGCACCAGGAGGAGTGGCCCCAGTACTGAAAGTATTTTTTTTTTCTTACCTACTTAAATAATTATACTGATTTCTTTTATGCCAAGTCCCTTTAAATTTAAATGCATGTGCATAACTCTAACATCAATAACTGCATAATTATCCTAGACTTCCCAGAAAATACAGCATAAAGTGTGATGAATTTGAGGCACCACTTTAAACAGTACTGATCGCCAGCTAAAAAATAAAAAATAAAAGCATGTGAATGGTCATACCTCAAGCCTGAGCATGAATATATTAATAAATGTTACTGTTGTGTAAAAAGCCAGAAAGAATTGCACTCTAGACGAAATGTGACCATAAATATAAAGTCAAGAATACCTGCACCTAGTAATATGATAAGACTCTTGATATAAATACAAGAGTGCAAAAAGCATTTTACAGTGTCATGTTTGGCCTGGGTCCTTTACATCTGACCTGCATCAAATAATAGCTTAAAGCAGTCAAAGCACTGTATGTAATTATGTATGCACATTACTACTTACTAGCCTTATACACAGACAACTGTGAAGTTAATATTTACATTTGAATATCAAAATATATTTGTCAAGCATATACTTGATGCAGGTTCACTTTGCAAATAAACCCTTCTGAAAGAAATATTTTACACAAGCATAACTTAAGACACTGTCCACTTTACCAATACCCTACAATATCTCCAAACAGGTAACTTGCATAATTTAGAAAATAATATTCCCCACAAGATTAAAGGTACAAGAAGTAGTTCTCTTCAGAGTAATGTTACCACTTTGTAGCTTTTGTAGCAGCAGAAGTAATAAAATCGGCATTATACCGCACAATATACAAATAACTCCAAAGCAAAAGAAAGAATGGTGGTGTTCCACCCAAGCCTGTATTTTTTCCAATCTTATGGTCCACTTGATATTTACTACTAATAATTTAATATTCAAGTTCTGATGGATCTAATACTTATTGTACCTTTATGCATTTTTTTTTACTTAATAGCTAAAAAGAAAGAAAAATTTCGTAAAGGCTTAAAGTGTCTCAAACGTGCAACCTAAAGTGGCAACCTTATTACCATCAGTTAACTGTACGTAAATATATTAAATCTATCTAAACATTATTAAGTTAAAAAGGTCCCACTTCTGAAGATTCAGAACATTTTACTGGACAATATTTTACCATAGATCATTAAGGTAGAATTCTGGTCCTATACTGGAACAGTTCTACTGATATTAACTACAGTTCAGTCTATTCTCTAACACTGAGCTGCCCATCAAACAGATATTAGAGCCGGACTTTTTTTTTCTTCTTCTTCTTCTCATGATTACATGTGTCGTCTATAGCTACAACACTCAATAGATGCAAAGAAAAGTACTGCACAGTCACATGACTAAACTAGATCTTGACTCTGGACATGCAATAAAACTTGCTTGCCTCAATCTACCGAATATTTCTCAACATGCAAAACCAGCAGTGTGTGAATGTTAAGGATTTTACTCTGGATGAGGGCACAGTCAGGTAGAGCCTAGGTGTACTATTTATACACTACACACAACACTGGCTGTAAACATTAGTTACACTAACTGGAGTAGAATTATGGAGTTATTGACTGTACACTTGTTTTGTGCAAACTTATGCTACTGCTACTGTGCTAGATTCTACAATAAAACTGCATCTGTACGAGGCCAAACGTACATATTATATCTGAATGATCCTGGTCTGGCACTGTGTAAACATAGCTCGCAATTCATTCTGCTGCGTCTCATTGACAGCATCAGGCTCTGGACTTTTTTGAACTTTCGCCACAGCAAAATTGATACCTTGAGTGAGTCCAGCCTGGGTCATGCTAGCTACTTGTACCACAGAGCTCTTAATCTTAGCAAAGGGAGACACCACACGACTTCCATTACTGTCTGCTGGAGAAGGACCTAGACTCCCTTCTAAGATGGAGCCAAGACTCTTTTGGGAGCTACATGATGCGGCAGAACCTGGAGGCTGGACGGTGAGGAGTTTTCCTCCTGAGACTGAAGACTCCACATCAAGCTGAGATGGACGAGGGAGGTGCAAATGCTGGGTGTTTGAGGTTTCTGACTTTGAACCTGAATCTGGAGGAGCTTTGAGACCCTCAGGTGCTTGTGGGTTTGGTGGCAGTACCGGGCGTTCTTCGAACACATCTTCTGGTTTGGTCTGGGCATCCTGGACAAACTGGTGGCAGTAAGCATCGATTGGTGTCCCAAAGTCAATCAAGATTGCCTCCTCTGCTTCTGAGGCTGGGTCAGGGGACTGAGAGCTTGGTTCAACTGACAAGCTGTCCTCCATCTTATTCTCACAACTTGTGACACGAATAACAGAGGGCACAGAGATTTCTACACTGCCGATGGATTGGGACCGGCTGGAAAGTCGAGGTGCTGACGCTACAATACCACAACTGGGGAGAACGTAGTCGACGTTCTCCAGAGAACCTGAGCATGGCTGCTCATCCGAGTTATAAGAGTCAGAGTCATCAGAAATCTCAAGATCTGAATGGTCATTACAAAGGTCTTTCAGACCCCCAGGGCCTGGATTTCCATCAGATGTCTCCAAACTACTGTCAGATTTCCACAGGTTCACCCTCATGTTGGGCTTTAGAAAGTTCACCTTCATCTCTAGTCTGCTGAGGGGCTTGAAGCTTCCAATGTTCACGTTTGTTTTTGTCTGCTTCACTTTCTGATTTAACGATGAGAATTTGTTCAAGAAGAAACTTTTGCCCTGAGATAAGCCTGAGCCAAGTACAGGCTCAGTAGCTTTTCCCTGTATACCCATGATGTCTTCGTGAGGTTTGCTATGCTTCCTTTTGGAAGGGAAAGTCAAAAGTAAAATAAATAAGAAATTCAGTCTCTTCACTTCTGCCTTGGAACACACTGTCAGATTTACAGCTGGAATTACCATAGAATTACTGTAAAAACAAATGTCTGTACCTTTCCAGTTTCTTCTCTATGACTAGCAGGTCAAGTCCCATCGCTTGTTTAGTTATGCGGAGCATCTCAGCTATACACTGCAGGGTGTCTGGAATGCAAACAAAATATCAAATAGTACTGGGAACTAAACAATTTCTGTAATTTCCATATTCACGGCATATCTATATGTTTATTACAATCTACATCAGTGCCAGACTATTTCAGTGTTATTTTTTCTAAAGGCACTACTGTTTCATCTTCTACCTTTTCCATCATCCTCAGGGTTCCTTGTGACGGCCCTCAGCGTGTGGAAATAGCCACTAACCTCCCCGTTTTTATAATGCAGTCGCATGCAGGAGTATTTGGGTTTGCCAAAGAGAGTGGGCTCTGGGCCTAGGGGTAAATATGGATCGATAGTAAGCAAATATCCCAGTCATAGAAGCCTAGGCAGCTGCAACACATTAATATATATTAATATATTAAATGTGCTAAATGTTTGAGTAAGTACCTACCTATTTCAATCTTTTCCAAGCCTTCTAAACTGAGACGCTGGTACTGGTTTACTTTATCTGTCTCCTCATCATAGCTGAGTGGGAAAAAGAAATGAGATGAGACATTTTGACCAAAAAATGGCGTACTGTCAATTAGTGTACAAAATATAAGCACTTACTAAGCAACATAATATGCACAGTTGGACAGCAGTAAAAGAACATCCACGTCTTTGTGCGTCGCATCAATAAGACTGTTGAGAGACAAAGTAAAAAAAGCAAAAACACAACTCGAGTAAAAATTGTTAGTGTTTCACCACACAACTAAACATCTACATAAATTATACATGAAAATGAAAACCATTTATGAAAGAGAACCCATTTACAGGACCACATTTTGACATGAGACACATTTAAAACTAATAGCTATTTTCTCTCAGATAAGAATCTCATGTCATAATTAATAATTATGAAACAAAAGGCTCGGTGGATGGCGTTTCCGTCAACGGAAATATTCACGTTCAGTGAAATCCACCAAGCATGAGGAACATAATTAATTTAGTATATACTACACAGGAACATACACTAAAACAAGATTATTATGGTTTATTTCTTACACTTTTTAAATCATGATGGACGCAG
This sequence comes from Porochilus rendahli, assembly GCA_039654305.1. NCBI lineage: Eukaryota > Metazoa > Chordata > Actinopteri > Siluriformes > Plotosidae > Porochilus > Porochilus rendahli. The sequence goes on from JBCNYG010000025.1 coordinate 29,039,120, forward strand.
GTAAACACAACCAAGAGCGGCTGCACAAAAGTGTTGCATAATGGCTTTGCTTTAACTCTCTTAAATTAAATTCAGTTCAGTTGAATTTATATAGCGCTTTGTGCAATTGGCATTGTCACAAAGCAGCTTTACATACTAAAATTTATTTATTAAGAATTTTTCTACAACCCCCTACACATCCCTATATACTCTTTGAGCATATACTACTTGGAAACAAATAAAAGCAAATTAAAAAATATAATTTACATAGTTTAACCATGACCGATGCAGGTCAGGTGAAGTCTGTGCTTCGTGCTGGGCTAAACGCTATGTAGTTAACGGCATCTTTTGAACCTACTTATTCTGAGTTACACGGCAATTAAAGTGGGCCATGCTATATAACGGTGTTTTGGTATTTTCTGTGCACAAAAAAAACAAACAAGATTCCTACAATTTCTTTTTCCTTTTTACAGCATGATCTTGATGATGCCGCATGCTCTAAATGGCCATGACAAACTGTATGTTTGTCATTTTGAATCAAGGATCCTTTTTAATCCCTTGATAGAGACCAATCAAATCATGATATTCCCATGTAGCATATACCAATAATTAATTACAAGAATAGAAGTGCCAACCAACCCAATCAGCATTTGTTAAGCTTACTTAGACATCATTAGGACCAAAAGATGTAAGAATGTAGGAAATATTACTCCGTCACCCAAGGCAGTTGATAAGATACAGTTAAAACAAAATTACAGGTACCTTTTTACCATTGTCAATAGACTGAAAAAGAATACACAAAAATGAATTCAATGTTGACATTCGGTAGATATTTGGATTCCTTTAGGATCCGTTTCATCCCAAATAATGATAAAATCTACATTCCTGTTTTTAAAACTGACAAAAGGTAAAATACTCTCAAAATACTCTTTATGTAGGTGAACCCACTGCTTGACTCTTTACATTGCTGATGTCTGTTCTGCTGTTTTTCCAAGACAGTGCAAATAGACATATGATTAATTGTACAAATATGACGGTAAATAACAGTGCTTTATTTACCTGGGGTCACAGTCAATAAGAGCCCAGCCCCCATGGAACTTCTCATCATCTGGCAGCAGTAGCTGCATGTATGTCTGGAGGAGGAGGCTGACTTGTTCCTGTGCTCCTCTCTGACTCTCTTTCTCCTCATGTTCCTTCTCTTTGCTGAAGATAGAATACAGGTCCTCAGTAACAGGGAGTCCCATCATGAGATCTGCAAAGGAACAGAGATGTGAAGATCTGCAAATTCGCATCAACCAGAGTTAAAGTGATTAAGTCTATTTTTATCCTCACCAATGACAGCTTGTCTGTATGCATCACGGAAGCGGTTCAGATAATAGCGATTCGCTGAATTCACGCCATCTTTCATTACTCCTGCCAGTTTCCTTTCGCCTGTGCGTGTGAAATCACCCTACACAATAATGTTTAAACACAGAAAGACTTTCCACAGTTAAGCTGCCAATGGGTAGTCGTGAAAAATAACATGCTCATAAAGTAAGCTTCAATGCCATCAACTGTCACAAGTGCAAATAGGCGTATGGCAAAATAGTTGGCTTCATAAATAAAGCACCACACAGCTGTATGCAAATATTTTCAAAGAAACAATCTGACAGGTCTTTGATTTAATCAGGCTGAAAAATAAGACCATATTTACAGAGAAGACAGCCAGTGTTTAATGTCCAGTGTTGAAATTTTATCTGTACAGTTCTAAAAGTTTAAGAACCAAATTACTTCACAAGCAAATGGATGTTTGAGAAAAGCAACTTGCCCAAATATGCAGATTATAAAGTGTATTTCATATACTTATTTAACTATATATTAAAATGTGTACGTATTGCAGCAGGCAGAGAAAAATAGAATGGATACTCCACATAAACTTGACGACCTGCACCTATTCACCCATGCGAGTTACCTTTAAAGCAGCTGTGCCAGCATATTGGCGGCTAATGGTGTCTCCATTGTTGGCCCACATCACCTGGTAGATCCTGTAACATTTAAGGGGCAGTGGCTGTTCCGGGGGCATCACCCCAAGTTTCTTCAACTAGAACGGGAACAAAATACTCTTTAAAAGGGGTAGTAGAGAGTCTTAAGTAGGGAGCAGGAGACTCACTGGTACAAGGATATGTATAGCACTCAGTGTGGTACTGGACAGTGTTCATACAACCGTACCACTTTGGTAGTTTTGCATACCTGCTTTTCCATAACCACACGTGCTACAGCTGCTTGAACTACATTAGTCCTGTCCAGGCAGTCCATGCAGTTAACTCGGAAAATGCCATCTTGTGTACAGATAACTCCTGCTTTGTCCACCCTATAGGAGATGCATATTCAGCACTCAAGCTAATGAAAAGACTGATATATTGATTAATACAAACGTGATGCCGTATGTTCAAGCCATTCTGTTTGAGATAGATAGGACAGGGATCAATTGTGGTAGTTGAACTGCAATAACAAATATCATTTAAGATCTGCCACACTGCAACAAGAGCCAAATCAAAAGTCAGAATTTAAGTTTAGGAGAGAAAAGTGGTTCACAGGGGAGCAGGACAGGGCAATTTTGGGGGGACTGTGGGATATCTTGATGCTATTTGCTATCACACTTCAAGCACCATTATTATTATTAGTTGTTTTTTCCTATTAATTGCTTTTATGCTGTTTTGAATGGTTTGTGTTTTGCCCTAATTTTACTTGTGATGTACAACACTTTGTTTCAGCAATGGCTGTGTGAAAGTGCTATATAAATAAAGTTGGTATGGTATGGTATTGATTACTATCCTAGCAAGGTGAGACACTGCCACCCAAGAGTTGGTGAGTTAAAGGGTTAATGCACGCACGAAACCCATAAGCGCCAATTGCCTAAGCTCTCAGGGAGGAAAGGATGGCATGCACTCACTTCCCTGTCACATAAGCAATCACTAGCCAATCATAAGCATCTGTGAGCTCATACATGTGCAGCAGTTTAAAAAGAAATGGATTGAGAAGCATCACTTGATGGATGGGAACTGGTTTCAACAAAAATAGGGGAAAAATCAGGGAGAAAGGGAGAGAATTTAATTGGAAATACTTGTGGTACATAGACACTTATCATTAATATGTAAAACAAACAAATACATGTTAAATAAAAAAATAAAACCAGTTGTTATATTTCCTAGCGCAGACACAAATAACTTGGAAAAACTCCAAAGTATCCATTTTGATTTCAAAGGCACTTTAAAAAGTTCAAAGAAAATACTGACCAGCCCCATCGCATGTCTGTTATGATGTCAGAGATGGCATCAGTGAGCGTCTGGACATTCTCAAACTTCATCCCTCGACTGAAAAAAAAGAGGAGACACATTACCATCTCACATTCCTAGACTAGATAAATGAAAAACAGACCATCCTCATCTGGTTCCTACTGCTTTACACTTGGGTAAAAAAGGGATTACATGCCATTTAAAAACCTTTTTCAATGTTCTCCACATTTACTTATTTAAAAAAGATCAATAAATAAAAGGTCAATAAATTAATTAACAGACAACTGCTATGACATGGAAAGTATTGCAGTACCGCTACTGAAACACAGCAGACTAACACAAACATTAGATCAATGTGGCATCGTTTGATCAATTAAAAAATTGCTTTACATAGTTTTCAATATAACTTTATCATAGTCAGATATTTTATATCAGCAGACTGATATGGAGGATGGAATATGTATTCTCACCAGTGCTCATGGAAGTCAAATGAGATGTAGGTTAAGTTGGGGTTGTTGAAGAGTAGCACCTGTTTAAGATATGCATCACCAATCAGCTTCTCACGCCCATTTTGGTCCACTAGATTGATAATGACCTGGTGAAATAAACATAATTATCTCATTCCTGTTAGTGAATAATCACAATGTATACAGTATATTCAGGGCGGTACAGTGGATCAGTGGTTAGCACGTCTACCTCACAGAGTGGTCCTGAGTTCGATTCCTGCGCTTGGGTGTTTCTGTGTGGAGTTTGCATTTTCTCTCCATGCTTTTGTGGGTTTCCTCTGAGTATTCCAGTTTAATCCCACAGTCCAAATCCATACAGATTGGGCTGACTCACTGTTCCAAACTGCCCCCATGTGTGAGTGTGAGCATGAATGGTTGTGTGCATGTGTGTTGCCCTGCACTGGACTGGTGAGCTGTTCATATTGTACCCCACCTTCGCGCACTGTCAGCTGAGACAGGTACCAGCCTCCCCAAAACCCTAGTAGGATTAAGTGGTTCGACTAATGGGTGAGTGAGAACACTCACAGCGTATTTAATGTTCCAAATTAGTCATCATCTTTGACAGTTCTAATTTAATGTCAGTTGTATTACCTGTCTCTTTTAATACTTCTTCTACCGAGTTGCTTTAATGATCCCTAATCATAAGTCTCATTTGGACACTGTTATCCAGCTGACCTTACCTGTTTTTTGTAAATTTTAAGTTGCTCCTCAAAGTGCAGAGCGAAATAGGAAGCGGTTTCCTTCTCTCCTTCAAAACATCAAGAAACAGGAAATGTTTCTCAGATGAGGTGTTTAGTGTAACAGGACTAACATATTAAGTCAATGATTGTGCAAGTAGAAACAATGATTTTGCATTACAGAGTTACACATTTCACTTACCTGTCACTCATTAATTGTTATGTCACACTAGGCGAAACTGTTTAATAATGAGCCTCACGGCTGAACATTCATGCCATACCTTTCTCTAGACGTGGTCTTGGATTGTAACGGTACCCAACTTGGCTCCAGAACACAGGGACTGAGCCTCGTGTTTGCACAAATGATAGCGTGTGATTATGCACGTGGATTAGCTGCTCTGTCTCCACATAATTGGCCACATGTCCGTCAGTGTCCACTCCCCGCCTCTTGTAGCGCATGCCTTTGACAGGGAAGCTCAGGTTACACACGATCACTTTACAGTACTTACACATCAACCAAAGCACCAGACCTGAGCCAGAAGCATCAAATCACATTCAAATATCACACTTGAACTCTTTAATGTGCTTTACCAGCACGGTGACGGCTGCGTCTGGAAATGAGAGCCACCGTGAAACGTGGGTGAATGTCATCTACACAGATGCTCTGCTCCTGCAGTGGCGTCTCAGGGCTGCTTTTTTCCTCATCAGAGCTTTCATTGTAGTTCACTACCAGCTCCTCCACCTGCACAAAACCTTGAATTATGGGGATCACCCAAAAGTCCACCTCGGGAACCTGCAATACGATACATTCAAAGTTTGCCTTTTAGTTTTTTGCTGGATTAGAATGCTACATTTTAAGGGTGCATGTAAATGTGATATTTTGCACCTGTAGGTTAATTAGGTCCTGTATCATATATTTATTCCAGAAGAAACGGTCATCAACCTGTAAAAATAAAAATTCAGCATTAAAGGAGTTTAAAACAAATTTTAAAGCCTTTTGCTGCAAGTGCCAAAAAATATTAACAACCCTTCCCTTCTTCAGCTCCTAATCCAACCCTATACCTCTTATAGAAAGCCACATGAGTTGCCTTATCAATAAATGGGGCAGGACTATAACCAAACTAAAAGGCCACTCATATAGTTCATGGAACCTCCACCACACAGCATGGTTAATGTAGCATACAGGCAATAGACTGGTACTGGTTTTAATTACCCATATGCTCGTCTTAGGATATGTTCTATAGTAAGTAGACATAACCAAATTAGCTAAAAAAATTATTAATATTTAACTGTTGGAATTAAGAGATTGCTGGGGTTTGACCTTTCATTGTCACTCAAGGTCAAAAGATAACTTTTTTATTTGAAAGTCCATATAGGTTTCCTAATATTGTTCTATAGTAACAATCTGTTTATCAGTGCTCCAAAACTTTGTGACCTTGCTCTGATCTTCAACTGTGAGCTTGACATTCTAAAATCAAATGATCTCTAAGACTCAGGTAGGGTAGTGTTCCCTCCCAGGTTAGTGAAAATCTGTGCACGGGTGTGGTCAGTAAACTGACAAAAAAACGTGAGTGATTACAATACAACTGCATACACTCTCTGTCATGTCTCTAACAAATAACACTAGCCAGTCATCACTGTCTGTGAGCTCATTCTTACAAAGTGGAGGACAGCACATTAATCTGCTTGTGCCACGCCACTTCTGACTGAACAAACAGCAGATCAAAAAAATGTGGTCAGCTGGCATCACAAGTCTCCAAGGAAGTGCGTGGTGACTTTCGTCCTCCCTTTTTGGTAGCTGTTGTGTGTGAAGAATGTTGGATAGGTAGGAATTAGATTTGTTTAAATGAGGGAAAAATACAAAAGAAAGACCAAAGGAAAAAGTGGCCTCCTCTATTTACTCACTTTAAAGGTCCCATTCACTAAAAAAAGCCTGTGTTTTACCTTCCATTATCAGTTCATTTTGGCTGAATACAAAGGTTTCCCAGTAAATCCACCCAGCTCATGAGCTTAGTATCTTTTATTCTCCTGTTTCACATCTTGTTTTGTTTTGCATGCACGATAACTTGGCAACACAATACTAGTTCACAGAATGTGGAAAAGTCAAAGATCACACCCTTTCACACACCCAAAAATGGCAATGTTTCTTATTATCATAGCTGGTGTCCTCACGTACAACAGTAAGCACGTGGTTTCAGAAAGACATCCTAGCCGATTCCATTTTAATTCCAAGAGACCACTGTATTTCACTGCATTCGGGCGTATGTGTGTGGAGTTTGCATGTTCTCCCTGTGCTTGTGTGGGTTCCCTCTGGGTATTCCAGTTTCCACCCGCAGTCCAAAGACATTCCAAATTGCCCCTGGGTATAAGTTTGAATGGTTGTGTGTGTGTTGGCCCTACAATGATCTGGCAAGCTGTCAGGGTGTACTCTGCCTTCACCCAGTGTTGGCTGAGATAGGCTTCAGCCTCCCCATGACTCTAGTAGGAGGAAGCAGTTCGCAAATGAGTGAGTGAGTAAGTGTATTTAATGTTTACTTAATATGCCTGGTCAGTGAATGGGCCCCTTTCATAGGAACATGTGCACAGCTGCACATTTATACACTTATTCAGTCTGTCAAATTTGCAGGAGTGGGACAATGCAAATGCATCATAATATGCAGATACATGTCAAGAGCTTGAAACATCTTGCTATATAAAAGAGATCAAATGAGAATGACCAGGCCTGTTTGAGCTGCCAGAAAGTCTATGGGAACTCAAATAATAATCACTTTTCACAAACATATTGAGCAGAAAAGTATCTCAGCATGCACAAAATTCCAAACCCTGAACGTGATGAACAGCAAATGACAAGATCAACTTCCACTTACGTCAGTTGAGAACAACAATTAGAGACTTTTAACCATCATAGGATCATCAAAACTGTCAGTTTAAGTCTGTCTGGTCAGATGTTTTATTCTGTCTCCTAACCAATAGAATTAAATGCTGCCTACATTGAGCAGTCACACAGGAAAAAGGAAACACAAAGATAAAACATGGAATGCTTTGTCTTAATTATACACATAGCACATCAACTTCAAATGTGGAAAATATAGCACCGTTTCACTGTATTTTATCAGTGAACCATGAAACATCCTGACATTGTCTGGGATAGAGAGGCCCCTCACCCGTTTCCAAAGTGGCAGATCAGACTTGTCTGAGGCTCCCTGTCTCTGTACAGTATTTGTCAAGTCATAAGTGGGGCTGTAGTAAAAGGAATCCGAATCCATGAATATCTTATAGAGTTCATCAAGCAGTCTCCGCTCCAGACGCTCCTTTTCTTTATTCTCTTTGACCTGAAAAGCATAAAAGAAAAAAAAAACAATATTAGGCAAAATAAATATCCACTAAACATTGATCAGTGGACTGATTCATGCAATACTGATACTGTAATCTGAATGTTACCAATTCCAAAAGACAAGGAGACGATAAGTTCTATAGTTCTATTAGATTATTTTTCTTTCTATTAGAAAAAGTACTGGCCAGAGCCATATACTGAAAGAAATACTATTTATAAGTGTTTATGAATGTGCTTAGAAAATAAGCTTTAAAAAATAACCTTTTTCTTGATGGGAACAGCAACATTGGACTTGATATGACTAAGAGTCTTCAGCAGGAACTTGGACTCATCTGGAGACTGGGTAATTTTCTCTGGTTTGTTAATCCCAAAGTGGTGCTTCTTACAAAGCTAGAAAAGATCAAGAGAAACAAAGCCATGCTAACTACATCTAAATCATTAAAGAGCAAATAAGACCACATTAATATGAAACATTTCAAGCAAATCTAACGGTAAAGTTATATTTGTGGAAAACACCATTAATGCCAACATCTAAAGACTACTGCATGTACATGAACGTTGGAAAATTAGTCATCTCCGATTATCTCAACCATCCAAAGTTTTCCAGAATTAATTCACAGCAAAATCTGACAAGTTTTTATCGACAACCACACAAATGTATGTCTGGGAAGCCATGTACAATGAATACAAGCCGTGGATATCTGCTCTAAAGCTGTTCTGACTATAGATAATCTCCAGAGGGCAAACACAACAATACTTACTATCCAGGAGAGAACTAACCTTCCTACATATCAGATCTAATCATGCCACGTCGTGCAGTAAAATAAACTGCTAACAGAGCACCAAAAAAAAAAAAAAAAAGATTACCGATTCCAAGTCACAGGCAGCTTCGTTTACGTGAGCAAACCATCTTTTTCAATCCATGAAGTTCCCCTGAGAGACTGACACCTTAGAAACATTGTCCTTCCTTAAGACGACCGATGAGACACACACACACATCCTCTAAATAACCTAGCTGATATCGACTGAATGCTATTTCACTTAGCAGCCTTCAGCCGAATGTCTTCTAATCTGTGTATAAAAGGGATGAAGGGCACACTATAAATAGAAAATGAGACAGGAGTATACCAAGCTCTCGAGGAGCCCTAAAGCTGAATTCCTTTAAAGTGATTAGAGGAAAAGGAGCATTAAAAACATCACAACACAGACAGAAAATGTGGTGCACTGCCCAAATGCTTTATTTCTTTCTGCAATGATCTTCAGACTCTTCTCACCTCTAATTCCAGATCCTGTGGTTCATCGTCAGAAAGTGGGATAACAGTTATTTTTGTGATCTTGTACACTTGGTGATCTCCTGGCAGTAAGCCCACAAGTGCTTTCTGGCGGATTAGGATGAGGCCCAGAGGAAAATCTACAGGAGAAAGGAAAGGGGTGTGTCATGCTTAAAGAGTTCCTTACATTCCACACCCCGTGACGGCATCTTTTTCCAGTTACAGAGTGAAATGGCTGACCAGCACTGATGAGTCACCCCTGTGAGAAACGCTCTGACTGAAACCCAAGTCTACAACAGGCACTACTTCTGGAGACAAGCACAGAACAAAACATGACAGAACACGCTTTTATAGGAAAATTATCTATGCTCTGGCATAAACTAGAGGCCTGTTAGCACCCTGATTATTTTCCGATAGAAACATCCCCCAAAGTGTTTTACTCATCTTACATGACAGCAGCTTGCCAATAATTACAGTTTATTTATTAATTAACAGCACACACTACATTTTAATAAATTATGGTTATGGTTAATATTGTGACCCTTCCATTTATAACAAGAGTTATTCTCTCACCAGCACAAAAAGAATTTTATCATTTTAGCAAGAAGCCATAAATACCCGAAGTTCTCTACCGAGGAAGCCAAAAATACCCAAAGTTCTCTGTCCTGAAGAATACAACTGGAAAATCTCAAGTAATAGCCTTTCCTTGTACTGTAATAAAGCTCAAATACAGAAATCTTCTTCCATAAATGTTACATAAATATATCCAAGTTCCATCGTATCCCTGATTATTAATAATTGATTTATTAACAGGCTTAGATTACACAGAGTGTCCGAGATACAAGTTCCTGTGAATGAGGTGTTATTAAAGAAACAATAATGCATTACAATGAGCATATTCCTATAAACCTGAGACTTGCCCTGTCAGGGCTGCTGTTCTAAAAAATTAATCGACACTATATAACCAACCAGATTCCAAAATTCATCAAGGCGTGGGTATAATGAAGAATCACTGCATACAAAAAGAGAAATAAGGTGGTATTCAACTGTATTAGGATCAAACACATCCCCTGGAGTCATTTAAAGAATTTTTAATACAATTGTGGCATGTATTTGTCCTTCTCAGGATGTAATTTCAGTGGAATGGAGAATAGAGTATACTTGTTAATCTCAAAATGCAGAACTTAGAAGTGAGTAGGTGTGTCATTAGTACTCTGAGTCACACAGACGAAGGTCAAATACCTTCATTTTATTATACAGGAAACTCTAAATAAATTCAACTGGTGATTTTATTCTGGCAAAATTTGGGTAATGGTTGCTTTGTTTTGCTTTCTCTACCTTTACCGTTTTTTGCAGGCTCAATTAAGAAATGAAACCTTGGTTGTAATTTTTTTTTTTTAAACCTCTCTGTTCTAGTTTCGAAATGCTCCCAAATGGCAACATTCAGTGGTCAGATGATGTATTCTGCTTCCATTGTCACATCAGCCCATAGACAACCAACTGTCCATGACAGTTTCTTCATGAAGGATTACCCTTTCTCTAATTATCTTCACGTTATTATGTAAATAATTATAATTGATCAAAATCCTCTTTCAGTCCACTCTCAATTTTAATTTTTTTCACTTTTCCCAATTTTTTATCCTTACGAAGTTGTGTATCTTAGCATACACACTGCAAAGAAACATCAAAAAATAAAATACCTTGAATCTTGTCCGATCGATTCACTAAACCCCATTACAGGCTTATAATAAACCAAATGGAAGATTATTAAACCTATTTCAAGACATTTTTTTTACAATTGTATATTTTTAAGCTTTACTGATAGATTATCTTGTTCATTTTAAGCATTCATTTCAACTGCAAGCAGTTATTAAATTGTAATTCTGATCAGCGACCATCCAGCACAGAAGCAAAGCAGGTCATTTCTGTCATCCCTTACTTAACACACAGTAAGAGACCAGGTTTTCTTTTACATAGTTCTAGTCAAATGGCTCTCATAGTAAGGCTGAATCAAACTATTTACCATGACAGCATCATATTTGTGCAACAAACAAAACACTCTCTGACTGTAATATTCCACTTCCTATACATCCACTATAATGCTCTTCTTTTACTGCGTACTGAAATGGCTAAACCACTACATGGTTTGCATGCATCATGTCTGTTATTTTACATAGTGCTCATAGTGTTGGAAGCACAGCGTTACAAAACAGGAACTCTTCCAGGAATTGTGCAGTTCTCAATCAGGATAGTGTTTGAGCTCCTGTGAAAGTGCACCTAGTTAATTTCCTCTTTCACTTCCTGAGCAAAAACAATGTCAGGATTTATCTTACCAGCATGAAGTAGAATTTTCCCAATAACGCCCTCCACCAGTCCCAAACATATTGGATTCCATGCTAGTAGCAGATCAGTTGCTGAAACACAAAAGAGAATAACCAGATGAAGTGAGTAAAGTTACTGCCACAGAAACTCTAACAATCATTACTACATAGTCTATGCATAAAAGTGCTGTAAATTATGCTAATTATAATATAATACTATAAATATATTTGCAATTACAATGTTAATTACGGCGACTGAAGTTAACCTTATTTATTAAAACTCTGAACTTGCTGACTTTTTGGGAATAAATTAGTTCATACCTTGCTTGAAAAATAACACTGACTGTTCTTATCCTCAGACATAATTTTAGACATTTATATCTAGTGTTTACCGGTGTATAAAATCAAGAAATCCCTCAAATGAGCTGGTGTCAGTGATCCACACAAACAGTGGAAACCCTTTTCCAATTAAATAATGAAAGAGAGCTGCAACCCTAACCGGCTCAGCTTGGCTGCACACACAAACTAAATGCCAGAGAGCCCTCAGTCAATTCCTAACAAGACTTTAACACTACAGCTCCATACTAGTCACGAACAACTGACTGCATGAACAAACATTACCAGTCCAAACACTCCAACTACAAAGTTAATATGCTCCAGGTAATTCTTCTGTATATCCATCACTGCACATGATCCCTGTCTGTTTTCCCTGGAGCTCTTTTTATTTATCACGTGTTCAATTTCCATAACAAGACAGAAGACATCTCGAAACAGCTGAATATATATATATATATATATATATGAGTGGGATTTAAACAGTACTTTCCTTAGTATACTGTTAAAACTACACATACAAGCACAAAGTTATCGGTGAGGGTTGGATACCAAATTCAGTCAGCTACACGTCATACAACACAACCATTTTCATATCAAACTCCTGGACAGTTGCAGCATTACAAGGTTATGTTTTCACCTTTCTAAAATGTGGCTTAGCTTAAGAATGGATTATAAAAGCGAGGAAAAAAGCTTCCCATTTAGTCTTGGGGAAATAAACAAATGTAACACAAACAATTCTATACATGCGTGTGATATATAACAGTGACAGTGGTGGCTGTCGGGTTACTGATCAGAAGTTCAGGGGTTCAACGCTCAGCACCACCAATCTTCCACTGTAGGGCCTTGAAGCCATTAACCTTGAAATACTCCATTGTATAAATTAGATTAAAAAAATTTAAGTCTGGATAGAAGTGTCTGCCAAATGCCATAAATGTAAATATAGATGCAAAATAACAGTTTCTCAACTCAGGTCAGGTGAATGACACCGAACAATCCCTGAGACTGAATGTTGAGGGGACAATTCAGTGGAATTTACTGAGCCTGAGGCACCTAACTGCATACTTTGACTGTCTCTTGTTTATTGTTGTATAGAGGAAGAGTCGTCCCAGCTACACTAGTGAAATCTTTTCTCAGTTCTGATAAATAGTGCTATTAAAGGAAAACACTAAAATTTTGAATTGAAACAAAGAATTCAATTCTCTCCACTGTAATAAAAATAGTAGCTTTTATCTGATAAAATTCTGAATTGCCTCCTAATTATTAACAAACTTTGACTTTTGGACGGGTATTTTTATACAATCTAAAATGATGTGAAAAGATCTGCTATTGGTAAACTCTACTTATAAGTGGCTTTGTTGGGATCCTTTGTCTGTCAAAAATGTCTTCTCCGGAAAGTATTTACAGTTATACAGTTGAACAAAATATATATATATAGCATCATATGTGCATTTTTCACATGTATAAGCCTTGATATGTTGTTGATATTTTTGTTTAAGGAAGATATGCTTTAAAAAACATTTGTTGGACTTCAATCTAATTTTTAATTCAATTATAATATAATATATATTAATGTCAGTCCATCTTGAGACTAACTGAAATACAAATATGTACATATATACAAATTTTTGTATGCTTTATTCTTATATTATTCTTAGACCCTGTACCTGTTGTATTTTCAACCATTGTAATTTAGACACCATAATTCCTGTAGCTCTGATACTTCACACAAAATATTCTAGTCTTATTCGGTGTTGACTGGCAACAAGAAACCAGAAAAACTAGGAGTCTCATTTTTGAGCCCAAAACGTATGCCCTGATTGTGAAACAATCCATTTACAAATCCCAAAGCAGCCTATTTACAAATCTCGCAGAGGTCCATACACCATAGCATCCATTTAAATACAGTCAAGTGGAAACACACAGCATTTGCTACTTTATGGCTAGTAAAGACTAAGTGTGAATAAGGGCTTGTTATTTATGCTGTGTTCTGTTCAACTGATCGTTACCAGCTTTCACGTGTAAAAGGGGCATTAATAACAGTGACAGTCGAAAATCTGTATAATTTTCAATCTTTCTTTGAAGAACAGGTTTATTCAGAGTGCCATTTTAAATTGAGCACAGTTACTTGGTTTCACTACTGTAATCAGAATCGGCCTGATCTTATCTGATGACTCTTCCACTCGCTTCATCTGGTTCACTCGGGAGAAGAGCTCAGTGTTATCTGTGACATCTCAATCATTCTAAAGAATCAGTGGACAGAAAAATTTCCATGAGAGTTTAAAAATATCGATCAAGGCTGCTGTGTTGACCATATATCTGACATCATGTGTCATCATGAGCAGTGAGCAAGCCTGAAGTGAGAGTGGCAAAGAAAAAGTCCCTGAGATGACACGTGAAAGAAACCATCAGAGAAACCAGATGCACACCGGAAGCCATTCTCTTCTGGGTGATACCAAATGGTAAGATTACAAATCATTAAAGTAGAGAAGAAGAGGTATCAAAAAACAGCACTGATGATGGAAGGCCGCTCATGTACACACTAAAAATACGAATCCTGGGATGAGCACAGGACAGTGTCTACGATTGCTACAGCAGTCCTTAGGAACAGCATCGGGTTCAAAATGAGAAAATAAAAATTAGCTAGTCTGCACTTGTATTAACTGGAAAATCTCTAAAGCTCCAGCTGTCCTGTTCTCTGAGATTTTATCAGGCTGCCTTCTCCATTTAGCACCATATTTTCAGCATCTTATGTTACAATAAAATAGAAGCACAAAAAACATACTCTCATGCTTGTGTTCAATTATTTAACTCTTTATGAAAAGATTATGATTTCAGACGGTTTTGAAAGGCTTGCAACTAATAAATTGATACAGTTCCTCCGTTCTGAAAAGTCCCTGTTTTTTTTACACTTCTTTTAGGTATACAAACCCCGCCTCCTGCGCTATGATTGGGTGACACTTAAATCGATCTAATAAACTGCTCAATATGTGGAAGCTACTCTGTGCATTAGCCAATCCTAGGGTAGAAGGCGGGATATACCGGAATATGTGTAGAGAAAAAAAATTAAACGCATAGAACATACATACCAAAAACTAGCAGGTTAGTGGTTGTTGGTTGGACTTACACTACACTTACACTTTGTTTTGTGTATGTAATATAGTCCCAGATATAGGCTAAAGCCATGTAATTTGTGCTTGTATTCAACTTTCTATCTTGACAAAAATAAAGAGATTGGATGTAGTGAACAAGCCTTTTTCGAAACAAACACACAATTATGAACAGCTGCATGATGTGCATGTTCTTACCGGGTCTCACAGCCATGGAGCCATCCTTCCTGCTGCACCACAGAGCCTTGTCTCCACTCTGGAGAATGTAGTGGTCTTTTGCCTGAAACAGCTCCATGTCGACGTCAAGTCAAGTCAAGTCAAGCAAAAAAAAAAAAAAAAAACAAACCATGCAGCTACTGAACACTAAACGCCTCCGAGTCTCCGGAGAGCAAACATCAAAGCTCAGGTAGTTAGCCGGCTAGCTAACAGTTCGCCAGTCCTGGTAAATAATGACAGTTGAAACACACCTCACAGAGCACTACCTATTATCGTTTAACACAGCAGTAAGCCTTAACATCGCGCCAGTTTAATTTACTACTAGAGTCATTACTCTATTTCCCTTTCATATCCACAAATACATGTCAGCACCAGCAGTCAAACAGCAAATATGTCTAGTCGTGCCTGACTTTGCTGTGATATTTCCCCCGTGAATGAAGACCAGAGCAGTGTAAAGGCGTGAGGGGTTGCCAGGTATATCAAAACCACCACAGTAAAAACCTGGTCAATACTCCCAGTAAATTCAAATCTTAAATGATTTTAAATCAAGCATGGAATAAATCACTGCAGTGATCAATTTAAAACACGTTCTAGGAAAAATATCTAATATCGAGGGGTTGTTCTGGTTCTCTTACACCACAGCAAGTGATTGATGTGTGCTCTTATCCATTTAAGGAAAGGTTTAATCTTGTGGAACATCCATCCATTTGCCGAACCTCATAATGCTACCATTAGGGTTGCAGGACCCTGTAAGAAGGTGGAGTACACCCTAAACAGCTTGCCAGGCCATTGCAGGCCAACACACAAACAATTTACACTCTGTCGTGGCGGACACAGGTCAATTCACCAAGAGACGTGGATTCAAAATCCACAAGCAGTTTTATTCAATCAAAGTAGACAAAGACACCCAAATCCACTCAAGGCCAGGTATTTATACCATTGGTTTTCAGTGTTAATACCAGATATTGTTTACATCAGGTGGTGTTGACATTACGTGGTAGGCCTTGGGTGGGCTTTTGGCAGACCCCAGGTTTTTATGCATAAATCATCATGTAACAGTTCAACTACAGTTTAATTCAAAGCATCATTATTTGACAATTCAGTCCATTTTCACTAATCAAATTAATTTGATACAAATCATTGTTATATCCTGAGTTCCTCCACTATAACTCACACCAAAGGGCAATTTGAAACAGCCAATTAGCCTAATGTGCATGTTTTTGGACTGTGGGAGAAAACCAAAGGACCTGGAGAACAAACATGCAAAAAAGAAGCCTAATAACAAATGTGGGTAGCATGCAGTCTCCACACAGAAAGACCTGGTTGACCAGCAAGTACGAACCAGCTTCTTGTGAGGTAGTAGTGCTCATTGTGCCACCACATCATCCATCAGACAATGTTTGTTAATGTTCTTGTTTACACTAAAGTAGCTATAAACAGTCGTTTCTTCACTGGCTTTCTCTCTCTCTCTCTCTCTCTCTCTCTCTCTCTCTCTTCAAGGTAATAAGATGAATAACATCACATTGCATGTTACAGATAACCTGGAATGTGAGAAATCCTCTGTTCTGTAGACATTATCATGGTTGAAAAGCATGAGAACCAATCAAGACTACTTCTATGTTAAATAAATGACTCCTTATAGAAATCTTCACCATATGATGGATTATAAATTGATACAGTGAAGCTTTCTGTAAATAACAACATATTTTTATCAGTGTATTAATAGCACTACTTGAAGATTGTCCTTCAACTAATATGAAGGAGTCGTTACTATAAACAATATTATTTTAGAACAAGGACATTAATATAAAGCTGAACTACTGCTAAATATTATGTTGTCCATACCTTATCAACACCTTCCCACTCAGATTTGAGGAGCTTCCAGCATTGGGATATAACAACTTATACCTACAGAATAATTCTGAATGATTAGACCCATAATCTACACGTGTTATTTACATATGTAGTTACTACAGTGTACAAAGTCAGCATTAAAAATTAGCCCTACTCTGGCGAGCTGCTAGTGTGTGTGTGTGTGTGTATACATGTGTTGGCCCTACAATGGTCTGTTGTCAGAGTCAGCCGAAATAGGTTCCAGTCTCCCCGCGAACCTAACAGGATTTAGATGTTCGGCAAATGAATAAATGAATAAATGAATGAATCAATCGGTAGAACAGCAAATTTAGTGAAAATTCGAGGACGTGGCAACACCGGAGGAGTGGCTGAGAATGGGTTTCTGCAGGAGTCGCGTCACGTGACGTCTATGTCATTTCAAAGGGGTAAAACGGAGCACAGCAAGCCAGGCCTGTTTATGATTCACCACTGCTACTGATTATAAATGTGCTTTATGTATTATTAAATTAGATAGCAAAGAATAATTTTGTCCATGGCCAGTAATCACTGATCAAATATTGTCTTGTTTGTTCTGGAATACCTTAAGGCACATTAACCAACAAAAATGTATTTTAGAATCTATTTAATTTGTAATATCACAACTTAAACACAAACTGACTTATCTTAATCCATATCCTTCTTCTTCTTCTTCTTCTTCTTCTTCTTCTTCTTCTTCTTCTTATTATTATTATTATTATTATTATTATTATT
>JBCNYG010000025.1:29056845-29067543 GCA_039654305.1 Porochilus rendahli
ATTATTATTCCTCTCCTTCTGCTTCTTCTTCTAATAATTTTTTCACTCTTCTTCTTCTTCTTCTTCTTCTTCTTCTTAT
This sequence comes from Porochilus rendahli, assembly GCA_039654305.1. NCBI lineage: Eukaryota > Metazoa > Chordata > Actinopteri > Siluriformes > Plotosidae > Porochilus > Porochilus rendahli. The sequence goes on from JBCNYG010000025.1 coordinate 29,056,925, forward strand.
TATTATTATTATTATTATTAATGTTGTTGTTGTTGTTATTCCTCTTCTGCTTTTTCTTATCATCATTATTATTATTACTCTCCTTCTGCTTCTTCTTCTAATAATTTTTTCACTCTCCTTCTGCTTCTTCTTCTTCTTCTTCTTCTTCTTATTATTATTATTATTATTATTATGCAAAGTGTTTAATTTCATCCAAACTGTTCATTTTTCATTATCTTTTAACCATGGAGTCATACTGACAATACACTCAGTGGCAACTCAGTGAATTAGGTACAAATACCATGTAGAGGCACCTTTTTGCGACAGTGAATAAACAGAGGGCTGCACGCTAATGTAGTGGTTAGAATGTCCACCTCACAGCAAAAAGGACCTGGGTTTGAATCCGAGGCTCGGGCGTTTCTGTGTGAAGTTTGCATGTTCTCTCTGTGCTTGTGTGGGTTTCCTCCAGGTGCCCTGGTTTCCTTCAGGACTGATCAGCTGTTCCAAATTGACCCTAGGTATGAATGTGAATGGTTGTTTATGTTGCTCTGCAATGGTCTAGCGATCTGTTCAGGGTGTACCCCACCTCTGCCCAGTGTCGGCTGGGATAGGCACCAGCATTCCCATCACCCTAATAGGAGTACTGGTTCAGCAAATAAGTCAGTGAGTGTATAAACAGAGAAAAAGGGACCCAGAAGTCTATCATTGATTTGACATTATTTGGGCAGTGGAACATTCTCAGCCATGATTCTAACATAGTAATGTACTTAGTTCTGGCTTAAATTTCATAAAAAGTTTAAATGTGCCATTTTTGGGTGTGTGTATATAAGCTTGTGCTAGTTTTCAAGGAAGAATCATGAACTCTACAGTGGTGACTAATGAGGATTTGAATATATAAACATATAAAAGCTGGAGGATTTGAGCAATTCATTGTTACTCTGGATTGAGAACAGTCCATCAACAACAATACATTGAGTAGAGGAAAATATGTATGTAAACATGTTTTTTTCCTCTAACTATTCCGTGGTGTTTACTGATGGATGTGGTATATTGTACATTGCAATTCGCAAGAGATTTGCTGAATCATTCATTTAATCATTTAATCATTCATTTTCTGAACCCTTAATTCTAATAGGGTTGCGGAGAGGCTGGAGGGGGAAAGGGGGGATGGGGCGAAGGTGGGGTACACCCTGAACAGCTCGCCAGACCATCACAGGGTCAAGACACACAACCATTCCCACTCATACACACTTCAGTGAAAGTCATTGGAACAGCCAATTAGCCTAATGTGCATGTCTTAGGGATGCATGTGGAATGAAAACCAAGCTAGTACAGGGAGAACATGCAAACACTACATAGTATGCTCGAACCCAGGACTTTTTTTGCTGTGAGGCTGACATGCCAACCACAATGCCACAATGCCACCCGTGGCTGAATCAGCAAATATTTAAAGTTTTATCTTGATAACATTTAATATGTTATTATAATTACTATGGGTCATCAAAAATAACTGGTCTATTATTCTTACCTCAGTTGTACTTATGTTTATATTTTCCACCGAATGCACTTCTGTCCCCATGCTTGCGTGGGTTTCCTCCGGGTACTCCGGTTTCCTCCCACAGTCCAAAAACATACACGGAAGGCTAACTGGCGGTTCCAAATTGCCTCTAGGTGTGAGAGTGTGAATGGTTGTATGTGTGTTATCCCTGGCCAGCTGTCCAGTGTACCTCGCCTTTGCCCAGGGTCGCCTGAAATGGATGCCAGACCTCCTAATTAGGACTAAGCAGCATAGAAAATGAATGAATTAATTAATGAATGGATGTACTTATATAGAAGTAAACTGATATAGCTGCAGTATAGATAAGATTTGCTCTGTACATTTTTATTGCAGTCATTTTAATTATTGTTATTTCTGGTTTACATCTATGGTAGTATAAATACATCCCAGTTCAGCCATAACATTAACACCACCTAACTGGACAGGCAGGCCCCCACAAAGCAAACTGCAATGTACTGTGTGTTCTGACACCTTTCTGTTGTAGCTAGTGTTAACAGTTTCAGCCGTTTTTGCTAAAGTAGGTCTTCTGTGGTATCAGCCTAAACGTTTTAGACTTCACTCCCCACGTGCATTAGTGAGATTTGGCACCCCTGACAGTCAGTTCAGTCTTTGTCCTTCCTTGGACCACTTTTGGTAGATACTTACCACTGCATACCAGGAACACACCACAAAAACTCCCGTTTCAGGGATGAAGAGTCTCAGATCAGCAATAACAATAAAACATGAGCACTGATTGGTGAAGTGAATAACATTGATTATCTTGTTACAGTGGCACCTACTGAAGAGAGGGATGTTTTAGGTAGAAAGTAAGCTGAGAGAAATGAGTAAGGGAAGGATTGTAAAGGCTAAACAATTGGGTCTATTCATTTAAAAACGACATGTGTTTTGTGGATTCTAGCTGCAGAACACTCAGATAATGTTAATGTTAAGGCTGATTGGTGTATATCACATCTTCCTCTTCAATCTATTGTAAGAGAACACTGCTACCTTATATCACAGTCAAGGGCCTGCAGGGTTCTAAAGCTTCACAGAAGTCACATGAGAAGGGATACACAGTGTGCGTTTCAGGTGTTTTATTACTCATGTATATTTTGTGTTTTAAGAGAACATACTTTATATGGAGATGGAGGACATTTTTAACACTGGAAAATATGTAAAAATGTTCATTTTGGCACAAAAATAGAATAGAAATATAACACTGTTGTCTATATCATTCAACCATTAATACTGATGTTGACAAGTATTCAGATCACAACATTATAGTTAAAAACACAGTTAATCTGATCAGTTTTTGTTTTCCAAATGTAACGAACAGATATAATAGGGGTTTGTTGATTTTCATGTGAAACCATATTTTTTTTTTTACTGTATATTTGTTGTTTGTCTTTGCCAGGTGTTATAAAATCAATGAAGAAAATCAGTGTCCTTCTAAGAAACCATGGGTATTCTTTTGGAATTTTAAGTTTCTCAACATGGAAAAGTCTAAAGGCAAACATTGGATACTTGTCCTAGGTTTAAACAAAAATAAAGCACATTCATTTGAATAAAGGCCTCTTTTTGAAGACTGAGCTTCAGAATGAAGCTCAGCTACAACAAGTTCACCACTATGGTCCTACTACAAGACACTTGTACAGTAAAATTCCACAAGAGCGCCATTACATAACAGCACGCATAACTGCACTCAGCAAACAAGTCACATAATAACTGTCAGCCAATGGAACAATTAAATTAATTGTGCATGCAACCAATAACAGACTGAGGAGATGTGATTGGTGTCTGTTTTATAATCAAGCTTTGGTTTGCAGTTATGATATCTCCTTGGCTTTCTCCATGTCTGGCTGGTTGATCAAACTAGGATCTGCTTTCTCAACTTCAGTGCTGATGCTGCTCAACTGTGCATCTGGTAGCTCACCCAGTGTCTCCAGTTCTTCAAGAATGGTTTGTACTCTGCGAACACCATCACGTCGGGCCTGACGCACATCTATACGTCCCTCTGGATCAACCGAGTCAAGAGCCAACAATTCTTTGGTCAAAAATTCCTCCAGTGTCAGATATCTTTTATCATTCTTTTTCCCATGGAAACCTTTCACCTCTTGGGCTAATTTCTCCACCCGTGCCAATATTTGCTGTACCTTTGTCAGTCCTGGGTGACATGAACTTGATTCCACCTTCTCCTCGACTTGACATTCTGGTTGTGAAGCTGCTGGTTCCTGGGGTTCTGGTGCTGCTGGAACCTGCATGGAACCTGTAGTGGGGGTCTCTGGCTTTGGAGATGGCACTTCTTCAAATAGCACAGGCTGTTGTACAGGGCTCTGCACAGGCTCTAACACAGGCTGTTGTATGAAGGTGTGTGGAAACTCCTGCTGGGGTTCAAGTATGGGATGCTGTGCCAGTGGTGATATGGGATGTGGTAGAGGCTGAGGTGGTTCAGCAACTCTCTGAATAGGAATCTCAATGGAGTGGGCGGTACGATGTTCAACAGGATGATCAACTTTAGGAGGAATCTCTGTATGTGTAACATGCTGCTGGACCTGAGAAAACAATATATTAATACATTAGTTCCTATTATTGCAATATAAATGTTATGAAATTAGAATTGGGGACAGGGTCATCGTTCCCTCTGGGTCTTTCATTTTCCTCCCACAGTCCAAAGACATGCACATTAGGTCACCTGTCTACTCTAAAGTTCCTGTAGGTATGAATGTGAGCGTAAATGGTTGTTTGTGACTGTGCTTTGTGACCTTCATAGATAAGTAGTACAGATAACGGTTGGATGGATGAAAGTAAAATTGTAATCCCTCAAATACCACTTTCTTTAAGAGAAAAGTGTTCTAATTTTGGTCTATTATGTTAAATAAAGCATCGCAGTTGTAGTTACTCAGCTCTTAAGTGTTTTGCAAAAAAAAAAAAAAGACAAAACAAAACAGTAAGCCATTCAAGTATTGTTTTAAGAGAATGATGGAAAATGAAATTCATCTCTCAATAAGCCTACACTTCACAAACAATGCTGTTTCGTATTAGGTTTCTTGGTAGATCATGTATCTCTTCTAGCTGTGACATTTTTCGACAAGCTGACCCTTCAGATCAGGTTAAAGCTGGACTTACTCGCTTTTTTAATAAACAGGATTCCAATTAATGCCATGCAATAATTTACAAGACCCTGGGAAGTAAGCAAAAGATATTTATTCGCTTTATACAATTTTTTCTTCATAAAATTTTCATCCCAGAGTATTTTTAATTTATACTTATTACATATTCCAATTCTCAGGTCATATATTTTGGCATTTTTCATAGACCTACTTTGTTTGGTTTTGAATTGATGTCTCTAAATTGCACAGAAGAAACATGACCAGAGTGACAATTTTGATTGGCCAAGAGTCTGGCCAGGTTTTGCTCATCAAAACTAAAAACCTGACTGTCTAGGCTTTACCAGGACAAAATCTCTGAATTTGTAGGTAAATATAAAATTTAAATGTAAAAACAGAGTAACTGTAATTTAGCACATAAGCCCAATTTCTCTCAATTTTGGACTTACTGGGTTTTTGCTTAACACTCAAGGGCTTTATAGCAGTATTTTATATTCAGCGCTTCATACAGCTGTATGTTCTGAATATCTCACTTTGTATTAAACATGCAAATCGCTCTAGCAACATTACCTGTGGCCTCTCACTCATGATCTGTGCCCTAACTGGCTCCTGAGCCCTTACGCTGGGTAGTAAGATAGGACTAGCTGAGCGATTCTGCTCAAGTTGGATGGGCACTTGTTCACGGTAGGTTGGAGCTTTCTCTCTTGTGGAGAATGTGGGGCCAGGACTCCGTTCTTCTGGCTGGCGGCTGTGGGTAGAGGGTTGGTATTCTGTTTGCCAGAAGCGCTTAGGATGAACATTCTGGGTTTGTGGGCTGCCTCCAGTCCCCTCATGAATGACAGGGATGGGAATATAGCCCGCCCGGAGGCTTGTGCTGCTGGGTCTAGAAGTTTGATGATGTGAGTTGGTATGAGACTGTGTTCCCTGTGGTGAGTGGTGTCCATGGTGAACCTAAAATCAAAAAAAAAAAAAAAAGATTGTCCATCAAATCTACCATTGTAACTTCACTGTATATACACTTAGAGAAAAAGATAAGGGTTCTTTGGATAGTTATGGGTTCCTAGCTACCTAAAGTTCTTCTGTTTGTAACCTTCTCTAGGTATACCGTAGAACTTTAACCAGTTCTACCATATAGATTAAATAACTAACACTTTAGGTTTCTGGGCAGCATCGTTTCTATCATGGTCAGCACTTCTGCCTCACAGCAAGAATGTGCTTGTTTCGAGTCCCATGCCCAACGTTTCTCTGTGAAGTTTACATATTCTCCCTCTGTTTGCATGGGTTCCCACTGGGTACACCAGTTTCCTCCCACATTTCAAAGACATTCACATTAGGGTAATTGGAAATTCTCTCAACCGTAAGTGTGAATGTTAGTGTAAATGCTTGTGTGTACGGTGGCCCAGCGATGATCTGGCGAGCTGCTTGGGGTGTACCCCACCTTCGACATGAATTGACTGGGATCGGCTCCAGCCTTCCCTTCACCCTAATGAAGGATTGAGAGGTTCGGACAATGAAACGAAACTAATGAATTAGCCCTTTTAAGTCATTAGTCTGAGCTCATAAATTAGACAGCTCCATCCCTCTATCCAAACCAGTATATATCTTTCATAAGATGAAGTCAAGTTGGTCAGCGATGCAATTACTGTATTTAGTCCTAAATACGATAGATTTTTGTTATCATGAGATGCCCAAAGAAACAAAAACAATACTTTTAAGCATTTTTTCATGCTTTTTAGGTATTATTTTATTAGTTTGGGTTTCTTTTTTATGACATGTTAAATTCTTGACTTTTTACATATTTTATTACCAAATATGTTATGATGTGCCAAGTTTTAATTTTCATTCTCTGAAACTGGGTCAAATTTAATTATTCACATTTTGACTTAATGTTTTCCAAAAAACTACAAAGAATTAAAAGAGCAATCCCAGCTCAAAACATACCACATGAACACACACAACATGTCATCAAAATAATTTGGATATATCCAGTGGAAAATAAAATAAAATAATGATAATTCTGTACAATTGGTTGCAATATGTAGATGAAAATTGTGATTTTTTTTGTTACTTATGTTTCATGCCACACTGTCACCGTAGTATCAGCTCAAAGTGCAAATAGTCTTTATTGCAATAGGGATTGCAGTAAAGACCTTGTATTAAAATTTATATCCAAAATTCCTATGTTTTTCCTACTTTGTGGACTGAGAATTGCATATCAATTTGTATATGAGTGAAAATGAGTGAAAGAAAAAAAGAATAAAATCTTCTTTGTTAAATTACTCAAGAAGCAATGTACTAGTACATAGCAAATACTACTACATAAAAATTATCCATATTGTCCATAAACTATAATTTTTTTTCATGCATGTACTCATCAAATCAAAAATATAGTTGATTTGAATTGTACCTCAGTTCCATGTGAAGCAGGTGAACAGGACAGACAGTGTGAATCGGCCTCTGACGTGGCCTGTACTGGAGATCTTGGTCGACAGTGTAGTGTGGGAGTTGGGGATGGTGTCCGACCATCTGCTCTTAGGTTTTGCTGGTTTGCCGGATACATATAAGAAAATGGTGGATATTGTTGCTGCCTAGGTTCAACATTTTCATGGGCAACTGGGATTGGTATATAGCCTTGACGTAGTATTGGTTGTTTTATCTCTGGGAAAAAAAACTTGTGCATATCCTGAGGAGACGATTCTGTTGATGCACAGGGGCCATTGGAGGAAAGCTGAGTGACCTGCAACACATTAATAATATACATTTAATGAGCATATATCAAAAAAAAAAGCAATGAAAAATATATTAATGGTGCCATTCAACAAAGATGCAAAAGCTATAAGTAGCTTTTCAACACCGGCAAGCAGAAATGTCTTGAGCTATAAGGTCTGCTTGAAGAGGAACGAGGTTGAGGAGATGCTCAGTGCCCCTTAAGTCAGGGGCTACAGGAGGTGGGCCATCCACTTCTGATAAAAGGGTGTTAACTTTTTTTTGTTGTTAATAAAATAACCTTTTTTAAAAAATATATGTATATATATTTAATAACCTAGAGAAGTACTAAACCGCTGACTCTTCAGTAGCACCACCCTTGCCAAGTTCAGGATGATTTAAACAGCAGATGGTGTTTTTCAGACATTTTCAACCCATTAATTGTCAGTTTTTATTAAAAAAAAAGGTGATGGCAATATTAACACCAGCGTAGATGTGTTTCATTACAGTACATTCATATAATTTAGTTTACAGCTCAAAAACACATTGAACAGTACGGTACTCAGCAATTATTCTTAATGAAATAAAACATTATCTGAAACCTATACTACCTAATTAAGTCTCATTAAAAGTATAGGAAAGGAGGGATGATTGATCTCTGTTGTAGTGAAATCTTCACTCAACCTTAATTATTCACCTCACAGATGACTGTAAGCTTTCACTTTTCAGTACCATGCAATATTTCACACATATGGCACTATTCTTTATTTCTGAGACAGGGAGAAAAAATCCTATATGCTAATACCTTTGTAACGTTTGTGAAGGCTACTTTAATGAGGTGATATCTTTAAAATCTTTACACTCTAATAAGTATATTTTTCCAACCATCCATCCATTATCTGTACCGCTTCTCCCTCAGGGTCGTGGGGGATGCTGGAACAAATCCCAAGCGAAGGGCGGGTTACAAAGGCTATTGCAGTCTAACACTGACACAAACACATTCACACTCACATTCACACCCATAAATCCTGTAACCTAATAAGTATGTCTCTGGACTATGGGAGGAAACTGGAGTACTCTGAGGTAACTTATGCAAGCACATAGAGAACATGTAGACTCCACACAGAAAATCCCCTGGCTGAGATTTGAACACGAAGTACTCGGTCACCATTATAACCCAACCCCCACGTGTGACAGCACAACAATGTCATGCGCATAGCATTTGTATACTGTGAAATACCTATATATATTACTAAATGCTTACACATGTCTAAGGTATCGGCCCTAAGATAGACTGGTGATCTGTTCAGGGTGTACCCTACCTTCTCCTCCCCACGACGCTAGTAAGAGTAAATGCTTCAGCAAATGAATGAAGGAATGTGTAAAGTATTTCCACACTGATCATTACTACAAACTGTGGATATACTCCAAATTCTTAACCTGTGTCTTTGTTTACATAAATATTTTTCCTCTGTCAAATTTATTCTGTAAGTGAAGCATTAAATAATCAGCCGTATGATGCAACATGTAAGGAATAAAAATGGAGCGTGTCTCACAAACCAGCTGCATTACGCCTGAGTGATTTATTCGCCTTAAACCACAGCACTTTTCAGCACTGACTGTTTATTAAAGCATGATGTAATGGTTTGTATCCGTTTATATTTAGTCGCATGAATGTCATGCCTTGTTGTGCATGCCAAATTATCCATTTCTGCATAGTTGCCTTTAAAGTTGTCTGAAACCTGTCACAACTTATGAAATCGGTGTAAACTGACATTCCCTCAATTTTTAATGAGGTTAATCAGACAAGTGATTCTATTCCATTCTGTTTTCATTGTAAAATGTTATTACTGGAGAAACATTAATGTGAACCTCCAGCAACAAACCAGTCACATAGGTAAAAACATTTTAATGAGATTTTGTGGTTTTACAAAAAAAAATTGTGCTCTGAAAAAGTTTTTGTCTTGCCTTTTTTAGCATAAAATAAGCATTTACATAAAGCACTTTTTTCCCATAGGACCTTTTTTCATTATTTGAACAAGATATGGACAAATGAAGTTTTAAGTACAGGAGCATTGAAAAATAAAACAATTGAGAAAAATGCATTTAAGGTTTCCAACATAAACCCCTTGGCAGTATACATTTCTGTCAACATGAAATCTTCTAATGAGGATTGGAGATAACATGAATTAGCATAATAATACACATGGAAGTAATAGTGGAACACTAAAAAAGACCCAAATTTTTTTAAGCTGTGAACTTTGGCGATTGACATTACACAAAGACTTGGCAGGCACCTCAAAATGTACTCAAACCACTACCTAAATTTGACTACTAAATTTGAATGCTTTTTAATATCTTCAATATTTTCCACATCATAAGTATTGCACAGCCATTTTTCATCACTGATTTGAAAAGCGTCTCAGTTGGATCAATTTCATTCTCTAAACCACAGTTTGATGGTGAAGAGTTCAAAGACACACTTTGTACGTCATCTTTCTATTATTGTTATACATATTTCAAATCAGATAAATCTGCAACATGCCTCCATATGGAAATGCTATTTTATAATTTTATGCTAAAATCTGAAAATCGATTTTGACCAAATAATGCATGACTTGGCTAAGTCCTGTTCCTTCTCACTGGTGTGTGCAGGAGACTCACATATGACAAAAAGCTTGCAGTCAGCAGTTTTTCAGAGCCGTTGCAGTTATGCAGAATAAATCAACACCTGTTAACTGATTAGATTTGAATGTTCAATTAGGCAGTGGTATAGATCCCATTTTACAACCTTTTAAGTGATTTAATGTATTTGTAAACTTTATCGCTCATTGTAAGCCCTGTGAAAGTTTGGCAAACTGCCCAGGTTGTACCCTGCCTGTCATCTAACGTCAGCTGGGATAGGCTCCAGCTTCCCCAGCGACCCTGACAGATAAGCTGTATAGATAATGGATGGATGGAAATTGCTCACTGTAGCCAAAGAAAACATATTAAATCCATGGATAATGGGTGTGGTACGGCACTGTGACCAGTACAGCACTGTGAAGCATTAAACTGAATGTGTTCTTTTCTTCTTTTAAAATCCCAAGGACAAAAACCCATAAATGGTTAATCCAGGACCATAGAAATCCTCAGACCAGTAAATATTCTGCAGATGCATTGCATTACTTGAAATATACTACGCCATACATTTACCATCACGAAATGACTCACTGTGTGTGTGCTCAATTGAGTGCTGTTTGGTTGACACTGTAGCTTAAAATATACTTGGTGAGGGGGTGAGCTTCACT
>JBCNYG010000025.1:29070436-29083326 GCA_039654305.1 Porochilus rendahli
TCTCCCCGTGCTTGCGTGGGTTTCCTCCGGGTACTCCGGTTTCCTCCCACAGTCCAAAAACATGCACAGCAGGCTAATTGGCTGTTCCAAATCACCCCAGGTGTGAGTGTATGTGCGAATGGTTGTGTGACTGATGGCCCTGCAATGGCCTGGCGAGCTGTCCAGGGTGTACCCTGCCCTCACCCAGAGTCGGCTGAGATGGGCGCCCACTTTCACCAGGTTGCCACTGCTGTCCCCCCAGTGCAGCTAGCCATGTCTCTCACTGTCTGTGTTGAGAGGCATGTAAAGAACCATTGCTGACTTTAAAAAAAGAGTAGGCTGCATTGCCATCAGTGTTTTTCTGCCCTGTTTTTCTGGCCTGGCACGCTGTCCAGGGCGTACTCTGCTCTCGCCCAGAGTCAGGCAATGGGCGCCAGCATCCCAGCGACCATAATTAGGATTAAGCGGTCCAGAAAATGAATGAATGAATTATTAAAATAATAATAATAATCATTATTTTTATTACTATGATGATGATGATTATTGGTGGTGGTGTTAGTAGTAGCAGTACTCTTAGCAGAAGCAGCAGTAATAGAAGGCTATTTGTTGTGTTGTTGTTTTAGCTTCTGTATTGAAAGTAAACCCCCACACCACACACACACACACACACACACACACACACAGACATACACACACTGAAATTTGTTGAAAACTAAATAGTCACTTGTTTTATCAGAACTCAATATTTTCAATTGTCCCTAGTCCCTGTTTTGGCCTTGCAATCGTCTGGCAGGCTGTTCAGGGTGTACCCCATCTTTGCTTGGTGACAGTTAGGATAAACTCAAGCCTCCCCAAGACCCTAATAAAGAAAAAGGAGATCACAGAATTAAATGAAATTATTATCAATTACTGAATCCATCCAACCATTATCTATACCTCTTATCAGTCAGGGCCATGATGAAAGCTGGAATCAACCCTAGTTGGCTTCAAGCAAGAGGCAGACTATACTCAGAACAGGTCACCAATCTATTGTTGGGCTAACACAGGGCCAAAAATGAATCCTTCACAATAACACATACAGCCAATTTAGAGTGTCTGGTTGACTCAATGGCATTTCTCTGGACTGTGAGAGAAAACCAAAACACTCAGTGGAAACCCAAACAACCAGGACAGAACATGCAATGTCAAGCAGAAGGGCTCTTGCTGGCCATGAGATTCAAACCCAGAACCTCTCACAGTGAGATGACAGTGCTAACCACTAAACCAATGTACCGTCACTGAACCCTTGTTCATAATAATTTTTGGTGTCATACAACGACAGATACTTGCACACAACACAATGCACATCTAGAGGGGCACTCACAGAGTGCAGGGTACAAATGGATCCACCAGGCACAAATGGATTATTATAAATTGGAATAGTTATAATCAAACACCACCCAGTAGTAGGTGTCAGATGTATACCCCCACCGAATCAGATTGGCAGTTTTTGTTAAAAAGCCTTTAATATATTCCTGGATCCTGATTGTGATCCACATCTGTTTCAAAATGTTAGGGTGCTTGCCAGAGACATACCCCATCTCTCCACAATGTTTGGTGAAACCCTGTTAAATATTTTTTGCGTAATCCTGTTAACAGGCAGACAGACATACAAACAAACAAACCAACAAACAAACAGACGCTGGTGAATACTGAGCTTCCCCTGTCAAGCAAGGTGGGGAACACCCTCAGCAGCTCACCAGACCAGCACTGGACAACACACACAATCATTCACACTCACACCTAGGGTAACCAGTTAGCCATATGTGCATGTCTTTGGACTGTGGGAGGAAACGTGACACCCAGAGAAAACCCACACTAGCACGAGAAGAACATGTAAACCCCACACAGAGACTGCCAAGCCTGGGAATTGAACCAAAACCCTTCTTTATTCAAGGCAGATGTATTAATCACTACTCCACTACCCTACCCTAATTTAATGTATAAAAAATGCATATTTTTATATTTTAAATAATATATTTCATGTGTAAATGTTTAACCATTTTGTAAACAATATTACGATATTGTTACCCTGTTCCAAAAAAAGAGATTTAGTGCTTTATATGGTGTACCCGTACAAGTGACAAAACCAGACTAAATGCAGTTCACATGGGACATTAAAAAGGCTTCACAGTGAGCAGGACAGCATTACTGTTGACCTTCATTTACACCATACAAATAAATGGAGTGTGATTTCATACATGAGCTCTGTATGCACACCAGTTCCCCAGAGTAAAAGGAAGGTAAGGTGAATAATATTAGGTTTTGTGTTTACATTTATGGCATTTGTCAGAGACTTACATTTTATTTCATTAATACAACTTAGCAGTTGAGGTTTAAGGGCTTTGCTCAAGAGCCCACCAGTGGCAAATTGTTGGTACTGGTGCTTGGTCCCCAGACCTTCTGATCGGTAACCCTGAGCCTTAACCACAGAGCCACCACTTGCTAACTTAATGCTTCTTAATTGTAAAAGTGTCAGAAATAAAAATCAAGTGGGTTCAAATGAGTTTCATTATTTTTACCAAAGATTTAATACTCATGTTGTATTGTATGTTTTTAATTTATTTATGAAAGTAAATAATATGTTTACAGTCTATGTTTCTTTATTTGTTCAAACAAGGTAGATATGTAAAACTAGTCTCAGTAGTAGGTACATATTGCACATATAGATACATACATATTGCAGATATATTTTACAAAAAAACCAAATAAAATATACAAATCATAATTAAATAATAGATTAAAAATGCAATGTCTTGTATTTCTGAAGTACTAGTGATGTGTGCACGGCTTATCGACATCAGAATAAAGCCTAAAATAGAGAAATAAGAGGGCAAAAAATCAGTGAACAATGTCATTTACCAGTTTTGCTGGATAGTACACAGTGCCCTCAGTTGAATATTTATGTCTTGGATTTTGGCCAGATAGGAATATTTTTCTGGCTATGGTTAAATCCAGAGCCTTATGGCAGGCTCGTAGTGCAATGCTGACGCTGCGCAGATTACGCCTAAATATAATGTGTAGTTACTGCATTACTATTAAATACCCTATATAACTAATATGATATTATAATACTGTCTGTACTTTCAGTTGCATAACATATTATTTTAACATGAGTCTGTGAGCAACACATTTGTGTGCAGTATCGGGTAACGGTCATTGGAAGATGGGCAAATATTCATAATGTGCGCAGTGCTGCGCAGTTTGAACGTATCCTGCGTCGGTTTAATGTCCAACCCCGTCATCCCTCGCGCGTGCGCATTGAATGAAGTCCTGGCTGGCCGGGTTTCGCCATTTTCTACACAATAAGCAAAGTAACTAGCTTTATCACTTTGGTGTTCTTTTACATAAGATATAACGACAGGTGGGTTAATAATCAGTCTAACTAAACTTTGTAGGATATCTGAGAATGGAAGACGAAAGCCACCCCAAAACCCTGTAAGTAATTTGCTGAACAATGCGAGTCCATGCGCTTGGATCAGAGTAGTGTTCAAATACTCAGTCGTTAGCATATAGCCATATCTGGTTAGCCCGGAGGGGTGAAAAAAAGAGGTGCACCGTCACTCAATTTCCAGTACAAATTTTACCTTTAGTTGATTATGAATATAAAGTTTGTTACCGTGAAGCGAATTAAAGTTCTTGGTTTGTTTATTAATAACTGACTGGTGTTACGTTGTTAGCCGGCTCAGCAGTGCTAGCCAGCGTTTTGTGTCCGCGGCTAATGTTAATTTGTACGCAGGTTTGATTTGTCTTGTGTAGGAGTTAATTTAAATGTAAATGCACAGTTGTACTTAATGAAGTTGTAGTCTCTCGCAGTGTGCGACTACTAGGAGCCAGGGTTTTTTTTATTTTTACGTTTAAAGCAGCGAGTAAAGTATAAATAGCTTCAGTGTTATCGTCAGTTAGCTAGCCGGGCTAAATGTTAGCTATTGTCTGATGTCCCCAGCTGCTAATTTTCGGAGGCCTAATAGCGCCGGTGCTGTGGCCTCTTTCAAAACAATACCTCATATCCTTCTAGACGTTTCACATCCAGAATATCATTTATTTGTTTGGAGTTATTGTGTAATTTTTACTGCAGGAAGTAAGTACGTCGAAATTGTGGGGTTCCTGACTGCCTTTTAAACGTATTTTCAAAATAACGTCAGTTTTGCAGTTACATGCAGTGTGCTTTCTTCATACAGCACTGCCATCATCTACATCTACACAACAGTTTGTGTGTGTGTGTGTGTGTGTGTATATATATATATGTATGTATGTCTTTGTGTGTGCAATTTTAATATGTAACTATTAATCGTATCACTTTTAGACTTCAATTTTATTGACCCAAGGTAAAAGATGCTCTGTTTTTCATTATTTAGCAAGTAATCAGACTAGAAAAAACAGCTTTCTTTTCTCTGTCTATACTCCAAATCTTTTAGTTTTGTCTGTCGTGTTGTATGGTGGTGTGAGATTTAAGGATCTGTCTTGAACTGTTTTGTTTTTGTTTTTTTTTGCAGGTATGTGGGAAACCTGTCCAGGGATGTCACAGAAAACTTAATCCTTCAGCTTTTCACCCAGATTGGCCCTTGTAAAAGTTGTAAAATGATAACAGAGGTAAGAAAATTTAATGGTTTTGGATAAGTAAAAAATTAGGTTTTTTCTAAAGCTCATTGAGTTAGGAAAGATGTGTTGATATTTAGTTTAGTTTGTTTGGGCACTATACATTTCACTCTGTAGTAAAGTAATTTTGTTGATCGCGAATGCAGTATTTTGACATAAGCTAAAATGTAGGAGGGTTTTTTATTTTGTTAAAGAAATGTGTAATTTGTTTAAGTATAAGGAATCAACTAAATACAAATTAGAAAAAAGAAGAACTAAAAATCTGAACTTTATTATATTATGTAATGCAGAAGTTAATATTGAGTACACTGAAAATTAAGAAGTCCGAACAGATAGCTAGGCTTTTGATTATTTTTAAAGAATTTTTTAAATAATTGCAATGTTGTGACATCTGCCTGATTAATAACATACTTTCCTGCTGTTTCTTCTCTGCAGTTGGATAATGTTGGATTTTCTATATTGCAGCACACAAGCAATGACCCATATTGTTTTGTGGAGTTCTATGAGCATAGAGATGCTGCAGCTGCTCTAGCAGCAATGAATGGAAGGAAGATACTAGGAAAGGTATTTCTTCACCCGTGCTTGTGACGTGGGAACTAAGTTAGTGTTAGTGTGTGATAGGTTTATATGAGAGTACCATTTTGTCTAAACCATTTGCAGGAGGTCAAGGTGAATTGGGCAACAACTCCAAGCAGTCAGAAGAAAGACACATCCAGTAAGTTGTCTATCATCTTGTACACGTTGTCCCGCCTCATGAATAAGATCAAGTGTTTGCTTTTTGTTATTTCTAAAAAGTTGTACTCAATAAGAGCTGTTTCCTGTGTAATTTGAATTATTTTATCCAGCTAGAAGACTTGATGTTTTAGTGGCTCAGGATAACAGATTTTTTCCCATTATAGATCATTTCCATGTTTTTGTGGGAGATCTGAGTCCTGAGATCACTACTGATGATATCAGAGCCGCATTTGCTCCCTTTGGGAAAATCTCGTAAGTACTAAGTAGCTTCCTGCGCTGTGCCACTGAGATTTATTTAAAATAAACTATATAATTATTATTTAATGATTTCTTATAATAGCGTAACTGTCATCTACATTTGCATTTGGGTTTTTTTTCTTTCTTCCTTTTAATTTTTTTTACTTGCAAAAGAAGGACAAAGCAGAGTTGAGGGAGAGGCAGTTGATTGTTTTTGTTGTGTGTTGTAGGAGTGACATGAAATTGTTAGGGTGGATTCTTAAAAAGTTGATAGAGCTAAATCTGTGCCTGGCTGCACAGTCTGTAAAACCATCTTTCCAGGTTTTCAGTACTGCACTAAAACACAAGTAAAGCCATACACTGTTTTTCAGTTCCCAAAACACTACATTAGACCTTTTTAGGAAGTACTGTGTCTAGAGCCATGTCTTAAAGGTGTTCCTTAAAAAGAATTTCTGCCCCACATTCCTGATTTAATTGAAGAAATGGTAAGTAAATCTGACTGTTCACTTTTAAAGCAGTTCAATATTTGGTGTTAAATTGTTACAATAAGCTGAACATTTTTCAGATTCTTTTTTAGCTGTGAGTGTTAGTTAATAGCACTCTGGTTATTTTACAGAAATGCTCATAGGATTGGACAGGAGCTTGAAGGCTAACAGCAAGGAACTGTGCACACTGGGAACTCAGATGTAGATTTTTTTCTATTTACTCTTTACCTTTTTATATTTATATACTGCAATATTTTTGTATTAACACAAGTAGTGTAGTTTTTTTAATAATCCTCCAATATTTCTTGAACTTGTAAAAGTGTTGTATTTTGTGGATTGCCTAGTTGTTTTGATAGTTTGATATTCTTAAAATTCTGAAAATGTCAATTTTTCGAAATTTGCAGCTTCCCAAACTCCATATTGGTGGTAAAGAATTGACCAGGAAAAAAAAAGAAATCTGTTAACAGGCCATGTATGCCGTTTAATTCCTTTTTTTCCACTCTTGATATTTCTGTATAACTCTGCTGGTAGGATTAGAGACAGCAAAAGAATTTAGGAATGCATGGTAAATAAGTACTTTGTTTGTAGTGGTTTTTCTTATTTTTACTCTTCTAAAAGTGTTAAGTCTTGTGTGTAAGAACAGGATCACTATATTATGAGCCTTGATTCAGCAGGAAATTTACGAAGCAGTGTATAGTAGGTTGCATGTGTTACTATATTGATAGCATACCTATAGCGTGAAGATGCAGAGAATTGGTAGAGTAATTAGTTCATCCGTTTATTTAGGGTACTGTAAAGTGCTTCACAGTACTGTGTGTGTGTGTGTGTGTGTGTGTGTGTGGTTCCTTTCATTTCTTTTGCCATGCTGGCTGATTAAGAAGGATTCTGACATATCTGGTCTGTTGTATTCTTTCAGGGATGCTCGTGTGGTGAAGGATATGACAACAGGGAAATCAAAGGGGTATGGATTTGTGTCCTTCTATAACAAACTGGTAAGGCTCCAGCTCAGGAACACAAAGTGAAGGTTATTTCTATTTCTGTTTATTACACCCATTATGATCCATTTTCAGTCTTATTTAAATTTAAACAATTATTTAAGAATGCTCATTGCATTAAATTAATGAACTACATTGACCCTTAGATCCTTCAGTCTTTTGATGGTTAAGTTCATTCTGAACTCTTAATATTTAATTAAAAAAAACAGACAGAGGCTTTAAGTTGTAGAAAGACAGTGTTGAAAGACTTAGCAATTTTCTGATCACTTTTAGTTCCTCACTTTATGTTAAATGCATAGTTTAAGCTTGTTTCTATCTTATTTGTAGGATGCAGAGAATGCCATAGTACACATGGGCGGCCAGTGGTTAGGAGGACGGCAGATTCGGACTAACTGGGCTACTAGGAAGCCCCCAGCGCCTAAGAATACTCAAGACAGTAAGTAAATTACAGGTCTTCTATTGACATATATGTCAGTAGGTAGAGCCTGGTGCTAAAGTAGCCCAATAAAATGTAGCTAAATGGTTTCTTTCATAGATAATCAAGGCAGCCTTGGTAGAATGAAAAAGTACTTAACTATACTATTAGATTTGTGGTAATGGGTTTCTTTCTGTATTTTTTATTTTTATTATTATTATAATTATTTTTGCATTATTTGAATAAAGTCACACACTATATGGTCAAAGGTTTGTGGTTAACACAATTAACACAAAGATGGATGCAGATATTTGTCTTGATTATCTTTGTATGTTGTAGCATTACGATTTCATTTAAACAGAACTAAAGAGCCCAAACCAGTTCCTGCACGACACTGCTTTTGTTCATAAAACGAGATCCACAAAGACATTGTTTGCTAAGATTGATGTGCGAGAACTCGAGTCGCATACAGAGCCATGACTTCAACCCCACTAAAACACTTTTGAAATGAACTTGAACTCAGGCCAGGCCTTCTCTGTGCCCCAGTCAGTGTCTGTCACTAATTCTCTTGTTGCTTAATGACCAATCCCCACACCCACTCTCCAAAATTTGCTTGAAAAGCTTCCCAGAAGAGTGGAGGTTGTTATTGAAGTAAAGGGGGACTGGAATGGAATTTTTTTTTAAGTGCAAATGGAAATGATTGGGTGGCTCTCTGAAATCATTTGGCTGTATGATATTGGTTAATAATAGTTGGCTGTGTGTTAGAAATTGTGAAATATACTTACTTTAAACAATTCCTTTATTTTGTGGAAACCCTAGCCAGCCCAAAGCAACTGAGATATGAAGATGTTGTGAACCAGTCAAGTCCTCAGAACTGCACTGTATACTGTGGTGGAATCCAATCAGGGCTCTCAGGTAAGACAGCCATCGATTTATTACTAAGAATAATCTTGTAGAATTTGTGGAGTTGGTGTTACATTTTCAGTATGTGATTGGCATTGTTTTGTGACAGATCACCTAATGCGACAGACATTTTCACCTTTTGGCCAAATAATGGAAATCAGAGTTTTCCCAGAAAAAGGTTATTCTTTTATCAGGTAGGTCATGAGCAGTTTACAAACACACGCACACATATGCATACACTCCCGCAATAAGTTATTTGAGGGAATCTTCTGACACATACAGCTTTTTAAGTAATTCATGTATTCATTACTTATTGCTCTTCAGCATTGATTTTATTGAATTGCATTTGTAATATGGTCAAGTTTAAGCAATGTGGTGACAAGCAACCATGTAAAGTCATTAAATGCAAGTGACATGTATGGCAGGTGTAATAACCTCGAGTGAGTATGGTGTTATATGGATGGATATGGAATTAAACTGCCCTCAACTTTTTGGTAACATGATTGGGACAAGTATCAGTTGGTGCAAAAGTATACAGTTGAAAGTATACCCAGTGTTCCCCCCCAAAATGTTTACTGTAAGGAAACAAAGTCCACAACTTTAACTGTTGTGCCAATGTAGACGTGCTACTCAGAAATTGAGTATAATTATATATTTTTCTTATAACATAAGAAATTATTGGCTATGCATGACTTGGTAAATGCATAGCCAATATTTCCTTATATTATAAGAAAAATTACCAGCTAAATATTTCAGCACGTCATGCTGCTATTAATGATTGGGTTTATTTGCTATGGGACAAAAAAAATCAATGATATACCTGTCCTTGCGCTCACTAAATATCTGAACAGTTAACTAGGCATGCCAAAAACGTGCCATGACAAAACAGAGAAACCAGAAAAAGCTACAGATTTGGTCTGTATAATATGCTATCTGCTATGCTGACTTAAATGCACACTAGCCATATATTTATGGTCTTATTTGCCAGCTACTACTCTTTTCACTGTGAAATCCAGATCCTGGGATGTCTGCATGAACAGCTAATCACTTTGTGCATGACCGTAGTGATGGTGGGCAGTGAGCTAAGCACTTCCTGTGTGTATGTTCATTCATACTAATTTCAGTATTTAACATGCAAAATCTACTGAAAATCTTTTAATATTGCAGGTAGGTTGCATTCCAGTCATATTCCAGGCTTTGGTTGTGTAACTGCACCGCTTTTCCCTTAGATGGCGCCAAAGAAGTTCAGTGTCCTCATTGTCTTGGTTCTAGACTTGGAGTTTTCTTTATGTTGAACATGGCCAACTCATTTGTTTACCACTAATTGCTGAAGGTTGGAACTAAGTTTGATAACACATTACTGAGATAATGAGCAAAGCGACATGTTCCTTATCTCCACTATTGACTTCGGCCTTAAACACACACGTATTCTGTTAAGTTTATTTGCTTACTGTAGATCTCTGTTGCACACAGGTTCTCTTCCCATGAAAGTGCTGCCCATGCCATTGTGTCAGTGAATGGAACAACCATTGAAGGCCATATTGTTAAGTGCTACTGGGGCAAAGAGTCACCTGATATGGCAAAAACTGTCCAGCCTGTAACAGAACAAGTGGGCTATATTTTATAAATGTTTATTGTATCACTTTTAATTTGGGAATATCAGCAGTCAGTTATGCTTCTAAATCAAAATACAAAGAAAGTCAAAGCATAAGGGTTTTGGCTGAAAGGTTGGTT
Organism: Porochilus rendahli; assembly: GCA_039654305.1. Taxonomy (NCBI): domain Eukaryota; kingdom Metazoa; phylum Chordata; class Actinopteri; order Siluriformes; family Plotosidae; genus Porochilus; species Porochilus rendahli. The sequence goes on from JBCNYG010000025.1 coordinate 29,080,558, forward strand.
ATTTCCAGCAGGTGGATTATGGACAGTGGGGTCACTGGAACCAGATGTATGGGAATCCTCAGCAGTACGGCCAGTACATGACAAACGGGTGGCAAGTACCATCCTATGGAATGTACGGACAGACATGGAATCAGCAGGGATTTGGAGTGGAGTAAGTTTTGACACTTATTGTAAAGGAGTACATGTAGTGCAGGTGTTTTATACAGATGGATACATTCTAAACTGTGGGACATAACCTAACTGATTATACTTTATGTTAATTTATTAGATGTTTAAAAGTTTATTTATTTATTTAAACAATGTCATTATGGTGGTAGCTACTCTTCAGAGAATTGCAAAGTGCACCTTTATTTTTATTAATATTAATAATAACCTCGTCTTGTCAGACATTTGAACCACTTTGAAACACTATCAAAACTTTCTTACATGCTTTCTCCTTGCAGACAGTCACAGTCTCCTGCATGGGTGGGAGGATTTGGGACTCAGCCCTCTCAGGCACAACCTGGCCCTGTGATGAACCAGGCTAACTTTGGCATGGCTGGCTACCAGACACAGTGATTTGTTCATCACTGTCCAACATCTGAGTCACTTTGTGGGAGCCCTCTTTCTTGTATGAGGAGGGAATAAAGAGACTGATAGTCATTGACTTTTTCACAGAAAACATTCAGAACTGACCTGAATCAGGGTTTAAGTGCAAAGAAGCAAATTTTGATTATAGAACGCCTTCAGCAGGAAACTGAATTTATTTGCAAAATTTATTTTCATTGTTTTAATGGAGCCTGTCATAATAAACTGTACATTTTTCCCCCTCCATCTGTATTCAAAAACCTATTTGCTTATAGCCAATTGCAGGAAGTGCACAGGTACCTTTCAAAACGCTGTACATGATCTAAACACAATGCATTTTAAACTTTCATTTCTTCCCTTTCAAATAGCTGATGTGTTTGCTTGTTAGTCACACAATGGACTTCAAATTTTGTACCTTGAGAAGCAAAACAAGCATACTGACACAGTAAACACATGTAAGTAAAGGCACTTTTTGGGGTTCATTGGACCTGTGTCTTGTAAATGTTGAAGTGTAAATGAATTTCTATGTGCAGTTGTGTATATTTAATTCACATTAGCTCCTCATTTCTCTCAGATTCTAGAGTTTGATACAGCGTGTATGATGTTATCTTTTTACTATGTTTTACCAACAGTGAAGTCTCGTTCACTTTAAAGAAAGGGTCACTCTGTCTGATTATGTAAATAACCTTTGATAACTGGGTATGGAAAAGGGTTTTCAGTGCATCCCTTCTTTATTTCTGGATTGAGCATAAACTGCACTGATGTTGATAGACACATGTCTGTGTGGCTGACATGCTGAATTCACTCAGTGTTACAAAGAAGCCTTAATTTTCAGTCACACTATTTTCAGTTTTACTGATCTGATACCCCTGTAGAGAGCTGTATTGTTGTTTTTAGACCCTACAGTAGATTTGCAGTTTTGACAAATATGCGTGCCATTTTCTCTAATAGCCAGATGAATGAGATTTGGGGAATTTTTTTGGGGGGAAGGGGGGGAATTTGTAGATTTGAAATGCATGTTTCAAATCACATTTGTTGAGGTTGCTTCAGGAACCGAATGTAATAGGTAAAATGTTTGAATGCAGTCTAGCATTTGATAATTTTAAGTCTAAATGAGTCTCAATAAATGAACCATTGGACTAGGAATACATTAATGTATGTTGTTTATTTGAGATTTTAAATGGAGTACACATGAAATCTTTTATACATTTAGAGGACAGTATATCTTTAATCTCAGAGAATAATATGCAGAAGCAATCACTGATAGTTTGCAGGTAACGTAACATTAGAAGCGCACATTGTTCCAGGTTCAAACAATTATACATTCACAATTTAAGGTCAGCACATTGTACATAAGGTAAAGTATTACTACAATTAATTACATGTAGTACAATACAGCTTAATTTTTCTAATGCCAACCTTCAGCAGTAGCAAAGTTTCACATGTAAGAATATGAAATAAATATGAAATCCCTTACTAGCTAAAAAGGTAAAGCCAAAGTACAGAATCTATCATTTTGTTTAATGTTGTACCTACAGCTAAATTGTTTAATCCTATATAATTTTAGGTCTTACAAGACATGAAAATTTGTGAAGGATGCAGCAGTGACTTTCATGTCACCTTAGAATTTTAAATATTTCCACAATTTCTAGTGCTGGCATTTGAGATGCCGTACAGAATATACATAGTGATCTGTCACAAACCGATTATGCTGGTAATAAAATGAATGCCCAGCACTCCAGTTTCACAATATTTAAAGTGCAGAACATAGAACACATAATCTGTAAACCTCCACAGTAGCAGTGTGTAATTTCTACAGTTTAAGGTCATCCCGCTCATGCGATGAAATATTTAGCTGAAAATACAAATACATTCATTGTTTAAACCTCAAGAAGATTCTAGAATATTTGACACTGCAGCACCAAACCAGTCACATCGGTAAATATACGCAATGTACTTATCTGAAGTAGAATAAAATAAGCATTCCACTTATCTATTTGTGATCATGCAAGATTGGACAAATTAATTTTCCACAAGGGCAAAAGAAAAATGTTAAATTGGGGTAAAATGCATTTTCCAAAATACTTTCCAAAATTAACTCCCTAGCAACATATATTTCCATAAAAGCTATCAACATGAAAATTGTGTGAATATGTGTGTGTGTATGTGTGTGTATATATGTGTGTATATATGTGTATATAT
>JBCNYG010000025.1:29114949-29126113 GCA_039654305.1 Porochilus rendahli
AACACTAATGATGACGCTAATAACAACAACAACAACAACAATAATAATAATAATAATAATAATTATATTAATAATAATTGTTTTGTTTTTGTTATTGGTATTAATATTATTTTTTTTTGCACTAAGAGCAGACACATATTACTATTCACCCAGAACAATGGTGCTCTTTATTTTACTTTTCTTTTTCTTCCTTTTATTATTCTTGTTCCATCACACCTAATGCGGTGAGCACACACACACACACACACACACAAACACATGCAGCACTTCCTGCTCATATTCGCTTTAGCCCGCAAACTTAGACAAAATGTCTTTTTCTACTTTAAAAAACCGAGACTGGGAAACTGATTGGGAAACAGGTGGTTTAACACTGAACAGACAGAGAAGTGTTTTATGTGTCTGCTCGGAGCAACACATCTTCTCCCCTCTCTCTGGCAAACTTCTTTCCTTTGTCCTCTTTCTCTTAGTATTATTACAATTCAAAGCTTTGCTTTCCTGATATTCACTTAATTCTCTAGTTCTTCTTAATACCATACTACACTACTGTTGTTTTTGTTGGTGCAATTGTGTGAATTGGATGTTGTTTGTTGGTTATAAATTCTAATGCCTGTGATATGGCTCACCGGGATTATTTACTCAGTGTGGTGTATTTTTATTATCATTTAAATGTAGAAATGCTTTGGGCATATATTTTTGATATAGTACAATGTACTAATGTTATTATGCATTTACAAAATACAATATATGAAGACCTTTTTTCAAGAAAAATAAGTTTCTTCTATCCACTGCCCAGTATCTTGACACCTTCGTTCTTAGTATTAACATTTTATTTAAATTGGTTTTAACACTCTCAACTAAAAAATTCAGATTTATTTGCCCCGCCTCACTGTGTCACAACCTGCTATAATGGACCAATTACCTTTCGAGGTATCCACTCTCCTTCCCTCATTTGGGATTGTTTTCATGACCTGGCCCTCATTCCAAATTAACTGAATAGCCGTGGTATAGATGGCTTAAACCCCACAATAATAGTTACAGTTTAAGCATATATGCTATGATTCTTATGTTTTGCCACAGACACTTAAAAACTTGTGTAAACTGTGAGGATTATTTCTGTGTTCTACAGTACAGCATGTCTGTTTTCACTTATTTTCCGGCAGCAGTTGCAGCCAAATCACAAAATAAAATTTTTCTTTCTTTTTTTTATTTCAATAATAAATGTAATATTAATAATAATAATAATAATAATTATTATTATTATTGTTGTTGTTGTTGTTTCCAAATACAAACATTTAAATTGTATTATTGTATGTAATCGTTTATTACATATTTTACAGATTAATACCTCAAATATTAAAAATAAAATATATACACACTTTCAAATCACAAATTTAAACCTTTCATTTCTAAGAATGTTTGAAAAGTTGCATCTAGAGTCTAAGGAAAGGCTTACGAGGCTTCTTACTCTTATTTTTAGCAAAAGCCTAATGTTGTGTTTGTCACATTTTTTCCCCTGCAAGTGTTAACAAAGGAAATGCAAGAACCATCTGTAGCTACTATCATTCACGTGAACGGAAGTCTAATACTGTTTCAAGTTTAAGGCTTACATAAACTGTGATAATGTTCATGGAAAAAAGAAAATACCAATGCACAAATAATTTTGTATTATTTAATTGTAATGTGGGGCATTTTTAGTTTCAATTTTAACCAATTTTCAGTGGTTGGTCTTGTGTGAATCCTGAGATCAGGGTTGAATACAGAACCCTATAAAACTGTGAGGTAGAAATTCTACCTACTGTATCATCATGCAGCCCACCTGCTATCTTCTCAAAAACTAATTATAAGGCATTATATCAAATGCTGTCATTGTTAATTAGAAATAAATACTGAATTAAAAGAGACCAGTATAAAATTCTGCATGTATGAAAAAATACAAATGGTCTATGTATTTAAAAAACTATTAATGGCTTTCTATGTGAGAAGATCCTTCAGTATACGTAATGTACTGTGCACAATTCTTATGAACTAACTGTATCACACAATTGACACGAAAATTGGAAAAAGATTAAACATATATGTTTGCTTCACATGTTAAACATTATTTTTAACATTATCGACATATTTAAACAAAATTAAGTAATACATCAAAGTCTAATCAGATTGACATTATAAGGACAAATGAAATGAAATTTTGTACAGTACTGTATCTTCTTTAATATCCATGAGATATTACCATAAGCTAGTTAATTACTGTCAATGATCATTCACACCTTAACCTAACATGTCCATCTCAATGTCCTCAGTGTTGCTCCCAACTGTGTAATTTGCCCATTTATTCAGGCGACTATAAAGTGGAGTCCCTTCATTCTCTCTGTATAAATAAACTCCTGTTATCTGGTTCCATTCCAGACTGGAAATTTTAAGTTTGGCTTCCTGAGATTTTGTCAGAAGTCCCTTTTCTTGCTCATCTAAGGCTACAAACCCAAAGAAGGTCCTGATGTTCTCAGCAGCACAGAGCTTGGCATGAGCCTCGGCAGTACGATGGAAAAGTGTGTGCTCATTGGCCCGATAAGTGGCCCAGTATGCCTCCTGCTGGTAGCCCAACGGAGAGCAGCAACGCTTTCCACACATGACCAGGAACACAGTGAAAGAGACAATAGCCACCAACATCCAGCCTAACAGCTTGAAAAAAAAACAGCAACAAAAAACAAGTGATAAGGGCAAAGGTGGCAAAAAATCTGCAATAACCACAGTGCTTAACAAATTTATTAGACCACCTGTCATGAATGAGAGAAATGTAATTTGTTTTTAGCTTTGGATTGAAGACTGACTGTGGATTGATTTTAGCTTGTGGATATGTCAGTAAGACAACAATCCCAAAAATCCATATATATATTGCATAGAAATAAGTCGAACAAGAAACAGCAATCTGGAACAGTGGAAAGAATGGACTGGCCAAGATTTCAAATTCAAAGACCAAGATTCCCAATTTGAATCCACTTGAACAAATATGGAATTTTATGGGTTCACTAAGTGATCACATAAATATTTCCTCAAAAGACAGTCTTAAACAATGGAATCAAGAATGCCTGCTGTTATAAACTCCAAAGAAGGCCAAACTAAATACTGAAAGCAGAATAAATACGACAGTGTAGTGGTTAGAACATCCGCCTCAGAGCAAGAAGGTCCTGGGTTCGGGCTTTTCTCCCCATGCTTTAGTGGATTTCCTCTGAAAACTCCAGTTTCTTCCCATAGGTGTGACTGTGAACATGAATGGTTGCGTGTGGTGGCCCTGTGATGGGCTGATGAGCTGTTCAGAGTGAAAATGAATGTATGAATTTGTGTATGAACTAACAAATTAATAAAATGTTAATTGTAATAAACTTTCCAAAAATATTTGTATTTCTTTTATTTATGACAGGTGGTCTAATAAATTTGCTAAACACTGCACATAAAAAACTAGGGTTTGCTAATGTATATGCTGCTGATTAAATAAAAAGCCATTAAGTGAACCTTGCTTTAATGAAATGGTACAAAGATACAGGGATATTCCTGTTAAACTACACTTCGTATTCACAAAATCGTATTCACACATATACTTACCATCAGCCAATCACGTGGTAGCAGCCTAATGCAAAAACAAAATGCAAATACAGGTCAAGAGCTTCAGGTAATGTTCAGACAAGACATTGGAATGGAAAAATCACTGTGGACAACTTCAAATACAGGTGTGATGAGAGTCAAAAGACACATTGAGATCTGAGCATTTAGACCACATTCTAACACAACCTGACCCAGATGTGGCCTCATTCTTTTAGCTGTGTGTGTGTGCAAATGTGTCCTGGTCCACAATGAAGGACCATCTACATCAAAATATGCTCCCTAGTGGTTGGATAATAGGGTTAATTTTAGCCTTAGGGTTAAGTTTAGGGCTTTCTCTGCTATTGATTAACACTAACAAAGCATTTTTGACAAAGTACCACACATCAAAACGCTGGCATATGAAAATCCTGATGAGTATGGGATGTGCATTGCTTCATCCTGCCTTTAAAAACAGCAAAGCATTTGGTCTTTGCAAGCATAAATGATGTATGTTTACCTTTATTTGCCTGTAGAATAGGAAACTGACATCGAGTCATAGGTCGTCACTGGAGACAAATGTTCTTAGCACGTGTAAAAGAAACATGAGGATATCATCTTTCCCCACTCTGATGTTTGATAAGAATGTTACATGAAGCACTTGACCTGTACCTGTGTAATGGTTTGCATTGTGCTACTGGCACGTGACTGATGATTAGATAACTGCAAGAATGTGAAGGTGTTACTAATAAATTGCATGCTGAGTGTAAATCTTAATTTAAAGAAACTGTAGGTAATTCCTCTTGGTTAAAAAAAGTCTAGTCTAAGTGTAGCTATTTAAATGTCATGATAATTTAATTTCTCCAAGGACCCATTAACAAAATAGCAATCTCTAAAATCTGTAATCTCTAAAATTCCAAATACCTTTTATTCATGCAAAATTACCTGGAGTAATAGATGAGATCACAAAACGATGAATCCTAAACAAATACCTTGGGGGTTCCTAAATGTGAGACTAAAGGATAAAATACTGTAATAGTCGTTGTAATTTGGATTTGTTACCTGAGATTCATACTTGAGTCGACGTTCAATGTGTTGCCAAAAGTGCAGCAGCTCTGCAGGTACATCTTTGCAGGGAAACTGGGCCATGATAATGGGGCTCCGGGTTGTGGAAGGAAAGTTTTCCAAAGACTGAGGGTCCACAAATTCACTTAATGCACAAACATAGGCCTCTCCTCTGAGGAGCGAAATGACAGACCAGGTTACTGGAGCTACTGCTGCACGGCCTACTATTGAGCCCAGCACAGCGAAGCCTGCAGCCCCAGAGAGTTTCCGGCATTTTCTGATACGACACTCCGAAACAAGGTCCCAGGTGCTACGATTTAGCATCACTCCAATTAAAAAGAAACCTAGGGCAGGTGCGCCAATAGCAGCTAATCCATACAGATAATTTCTCTGTGTAGAACATGGGCATTCAAATGCAAATATGTTGTATGCTGTTTGACTTGCCACTGTCCCCAGAGCTATCAGCCCATTGAATATCATTACATCCTTACTCTTAAAGAAAAGAGCAGCAAATTTAAACTGTTCAGAAATAAGTGCTGCCATGGAGTCCTACTTCCTGTTTGGTCCTGTGTGTAGTCGATGAAGGATTTTGAAGGATTGTTGCCTTAAAACTGAGCTTTGGCCTAAAATCTGCAACTTCCTGTGATGAAAGATGTACAGTGTGAAGATCTTTGAAATGGAATATCATACCATACAATAACATATCCAGGAAACCAGTCTAGACAAGTTGCAATGTTAACTCTATAGCAAGAAAGGACATAGACAACATAAAAGCAGCTCTAGTGGATTTTATGAGAAAAAAAGACAATTAGAAGACAAAAGGTGGTTAATGATCATGCTGTCATAGGAGGCAGCTGTAGCCTAATGGTTAGAGAATCGGCTTAGGGACCAAAAGGTGGTCACTGGTTCGATTCCTGTACCAGCAGAAAAAATGGCAATGGGGGAGTGAGCTGCACATTCCCTTCCTCCTCCTCCATGGCTGAAGTGCCCTTGAGCAACCTAACCCCCAACTGCTCTCCGGGTGCCCCAAAGTGTGTGGCAGCCCACTGCTCCCTTTGAATGGGTTAAATTACTGCAGAGGCAATAGTTTCCCTTGCGTGATTAATACAGTATAGCAAAAATTAAATAAATAACCAAATAAAAATCAGGTGGAGCATCTAGGAAAAGGTGCAAACTTTATACGTGCTCTTCAAAACTATTACTATTAAAACAAGAAAACAGAAATTGAAAAATAAACATTAGGTTTTTATTTGTATTACTTTGCTTTACATATTACTTCAATATTTTATTTTGTTCAGACTGGTGTATCAAGATCAGAGTTCAATAAGACATATTCTGTGTTATGTTGTAATACCACACACAAAACCTATATAATATAAACTCAACGTAACAAAGTTACAATAAGAGCTGGTACAGCCATGTGCACGGCAAAAGTTTACACACCTATCTCCAACGGCTAAGAGGTACAATGTGTTCCAGAGATCCAAGAGGCTTTAAAACATAATAACAGACTGAATTTGGAAATAAAAGGAGCTGCATGCAGAAATCCAGTTTGTATTTTCATCTCTATAAAAGAGAAATGAAAATGAGAGTGAGGGAAAATCAGTCAGCCTTTAGCAGAAATAGCCTGTGAGTCAGACTGGTCCCATAGTTTATAACCCAGTGGAAAACATAAGTATTAAAAACATGTGGTCAGGAAACTCACAGAAAAAAGAGGCTGCTGGACGAAAACAGTGATGCCGTGTGGAAGGGCGGGGAGATCAGTGTAAAGCAAAAACTAGGCTATACTATTATAATAATACAAAAAAAATAATCTCATTTATTAACTATGAATGTGTTGGTTGGAAAATCTTTTTTTTATCCACCCATTTCCCAGCCGTGTTTGAATATACTGATATAAATCTGTAAAACTTGTAAAACAGCACCCCCTGTTGGTAAGAATGTATTTCACACTCTTACCACGTGATTAGCAAATTCGCCTCAAGTTTCTTATGCACACAACATTCACAAAATGTGTAATCTACTTCTGTCTGGGTCGATTTTTTTCAGCGAAAACACAAAACACTACAACTATCAGATATATAGATATATATTTTTAAATGTTTAAGGAATAATAAGAACATTCCTTAACAGTGATCCAACTCTTCACAGTGTTGATATTTTCCTAATTAGAAAAACAAGTTGCCTGGGATATACATTCATCCATCTCTCCATCCATCCAGCTATCTATCTGGCTTTGTCTATCTTTGTTTGTTTACCAAAACTGAAATGATGGTCCTTTTATTTATTTATGTAACAGTTGCTGTAGTTGAGGTGCATGCATAGCAATTGCTATATTCATTGTAACCAATTCTTTAAAGTGTAAGTTCACTCCATCTTGGAGATTAACTCCACTCACTGCAGGATTCTAAAAGATGCTAAAAATTGGGCATGGGGCTGATGAGGAGGACAGGGTGTGGCTGAGGAGGAGGGCAGGGAGGACAAGGTGGGGCTGATTCGGAGGAGGACAGGGTGGGGAATGAAGAGTCTTGATCAGCATATATTTGAAAATGAGCACAGCTCCACAGACTCCCACTCAGTGGCAGGAGCTGGTAGAGATGGGAGCTGCCTGCCTTTCATTAGAGGGCATTAACATTCTTTATGAACTAAAAATATATCATAAACTCCTTTATGTAGAGTCAGCATAGGTTTTGTTCAGCTCAGGATGATGTTAAATGGTAGATTTGAGGTTTGAGCCATTTCCAACCCACAAAATGACAATTTTGTCAATCGTAACGCCTGCATCGATATGTTTCATCACAGCACAGTTATTTCATTAGGTTTACAGCTCAAACAACACATTCAATTGTGCAGTACCTCTTTAAAGTCAGACCTTGGAATAATATGCATTCATAGGTTTTGGTCTGTGATAACCGTTGACCTGTAAAAGTGTATTAGATTTCTCTTCTGTGTTTTCATGTTTTTCATATTTATGAAGGCTAAGTGCAGGTTTACAGGTATGCCAGTTCCACAAAACCTTATTCATGTCCTCCTTTTCACGAATGCCTAGCAGCTTCTCTTCTTCACTCTGCTCATCTTCGTTCTCTTTTTTATCCTTGTCCTTCATTTGCATTTTCTGAAATAACATTTCACCACTAATGTTCTCAAAATATTGTTGAATGCAGACCTTGGCAAAACTTTTGGCATGCTCTTTGCATGTCTCATCGAAGAGCCTACGTTCTGTGTCGATGTAATGGGACCAGTATTTGGTTTTCAGGAAGACAGCTTGAGTGAAGCAAGGTCTGATTGCTCTTATGAGAAAGGCCACCAAGGTTGTCAACATCAAAAATGTCCATCCACATGCCTGAGGAAATGAAAATTTTAAAATCATTATTTGTCCAGCTCAGGTATTTTGAGCCATCCTGAATACAGCAGAACTAATATACATTAATAAATGTGGATTAGCATTAATAAATATTCTTTGGTTATATGAAATTCTGTTTAGTGATAGCCAGTGGTATTGGCTTATTTTTAAAATTATAAATGTATCCTAGTTATGGAGAGCCATAAATAATCCAGCTTGGTCTGACCAGCTATATATCAAATACCAAAACACACAAGTCGGCAGAAAACCTTTGGCAGCAAGTAAGTAATTTTCTAGTTTTCTTATTGAATAATTAAAGCACTAAATATTGAATAATTATCACACTGCTGTGCTATTTTATTCAAAATATAGCAACTTGTTGTCTATCATGTAGCATTAGCATCTGAAATTCAGAAACTGTTTACTTTCTCCTGCATGTATCAGCTTCCCAAAGAGGTTTAATCAGCTTGGTTTGTGTTTTGACTTCTGCTGGTTGTTCAGACCGACTTTTTAGAAGGGGGATATATTATTTTATACTTTCTTAATATTTTCACCCAAATGAGGATGGGTATCAAGGTTTCTTTAAAGTGTTGTCTGAGGGAGTTTTTCCTTGCCACCGTCACTGTCGGCTTGCTCATTGGGGATGTGTGGGGTTTATAGAGAAATGTTGACATTCCTTAAACAACGCTTTGCAAATAAAACTGAACTGACATGAATTAAATTAAATTGAATCTCCCAGACTGGTTAATATGCTCTTTAGTGATTAGGAATCAAGGTGCATCAAGCCCATCATCTGTGTCTTTTCATACCATAAAACTCTGTTTCCTCTTTGTAATTGTATGAGTGTAATTCACAATTACACAAGGCTCTATGTTTGTTTATTTGTTTGTTTGTTTGTCTGTTTATTTGTTTATTTAGTTTTTTTTATTATTTTCTTTCAAAATTGCTAATGATGTTGAAATTGTCCACCAGGTGTCAGCAAAACGCCACATCAACTCTCAGTACCTAAGTACCCTAACAACTTTGTCTGCCTCAAATTCCTCTCAGTGTACCTAATTTTCACTACAAGAAAAGTTTTACATATAAGCATTCTTAATTGGTCCCTACAAGGAACTTGTATTGTTCTGTGAACTACCCTTGCTGTCCAATCCTTATAAGCTCTCTCTCTCTCTCTCTCTCTCTCTCTCTCTCTCTCTCACTCTCTCTCTATGTGTATGAGAGAGAGTAAGAGAGAGAGAGAGAGAGAGAGAGAGAGAGAGAGATGTTTACCTCTAAGGGAATGTGCAATTATCTGTAATTGGCTGTTCCAAATGTTCTTTTTGATTTTATGACAGCGTTCAGTCTTTTTGGGGTAGGAGTGTATCAGCATCTTGATTTGGAAATCTTTCACCACTCTTCCTTGTAAAAGATTTCCAAATCTATAAAAATGTGAGGGCATCTCCTGAACATAGACCTCTACAGGTCACCCCACAGATTTTCAATTGCATTCATGTCTGGTCTCTGGCTGGACCTCTCCAAAACTTTGATCTTTTCCCTAATCTTCTGCTGAAGCCATTTGTCTGGTGATTTGAGTTGTTGTCATGCTGAAAAGTGAAATTCCTCTTTTTCTTTTTAGAATAGGCCTGAAGATTTTGTGCCAAAACTGACTGTTGTTAGGAACGGTTGTAATTCCCTCAACCTGGAATTAACCCAGTTTCAGCTAAAGAAAACCAGCCATAAGGCATGAGGCTGCCACCACCATGCTTCAGCATGGCTATGTTCTTTTAGTGATGTGCATTGTTGGTACCCTTAGGAATTTTAAGCAAATTTCACCTTTGGTCCCATCAGACCATACGCTATTTTTCCACATTCTTTTGTGTGGACACTTATGCAATCACATTTTTTAATCACATTTTTTAGCTTTTAAAGGATTTCAATCCTTTTTTAATTTAAGAAGTTAAAGGTCTCATTACATGAGGAAAATATTCTGATATTATTTAGATTGGTCTGATATATTTTACATCACCTTAGAACCTGTCCTTTTAACAGGGTGCACAATCATTTTATACCCAGTGTACCCACAACTGAACTCCTTATATTGGAATAACTATTTAAAGGTGTATGTTTGAGGAACATGAACACTTTTAATTTATTTTAAAAACTACTCACAACATATCCCCCAAATTCCACATGCCACTTAAAGGATTTAAATGCAGAAAATGACAACTGATCAAAATGACTGGTGGAGTGAATACACTGTTCAGTGTTCACTGACCTTTCGCATGTCATGGGTGCTCATACACATGCATGCTTTGTCTAACATGAAGATGAAGTCAAGTTAGTCTAGTAATAATAATATGAACAATATATAGCTCATGCAAAAGGTAATATCTTACTAGGACTGAGCGCGCACTTGTAGACTGTGGACAAGCACACATACACACACAGTTTTCTGCGGAACAAAAATTTCATGTGGCATGTCACAGTTCCTTCCGCATAGCTCACACAAAAGGTAAAAAAATTAAAAAGCTGCTGTGTTTTTGTACCTTGAATAATACAGAAATCAAGATGATGTTAAATTGTAAACAAAACAATACTAAAGTTTGCTCCTGGGTGGCTTTATGCCTCTACTAAGACAAAAGATTTGATGGCTTGTGACCATCCATCTTCCTCTTGATCATATTCCAGAGGTTTTCAGATCTTGAGATTGGTGTGACCATGGTAGGATCTTGATCTTGTTGTCTTCTATCTATTGTTTGATCTGGTTGTGTGACATGGTGGATTGCCCTGCTGAAAAACCCTATCATCAGAGTTAGGGAACATTGTCAGAGCAAAAAGAACCATGTTTTCTTTCAGGATAACCTTGTACATGGCTTGATTCATACATTCGTCTCAAACAAAAACCTATCCCATTCCAGCCTTGCTGAAGCAACCCCAGATGATCATACATTCTCCCTCAAATTTCACAGTGCGCCTGAGACACTATGACTTGTAGATTAATCCAGATCTTCATTTAAAGGTTAAGTCTCACATAGCAGGAGTAGCTTCATGGACAACAGTGGACGATTTTTAGCCTTGTGGGATCAACTGGTTTTATACCTAAAGTGGTCTTAGCACTGGGAGCCAGGGAGTTATCTTGCTGTCAGGAAGGGTGTGGCTTTGATTTAGGGATAGTTTGTTCATGTTGAAAACAACCAT
>JBCNYG010000025.1:29149784-29166571 GCA_039654305.1 Porochilus rendahli
AAACATGTAATCCTTGTTTTTTTTTTGACAACTGCAAAAACCTGCGGTAAGGGGGGTTGTCAAGTTGAAGAAGGATGCCTATCAGGTCCTTTTGGCCTGTGGGACTCCTGAGGCACCGAGAGGCCAAATATGCTGCAGCCCGGGCTGTCGTGGATGCAAAATCCCGGGTGTGAGAGGAATTTGGTGAGGGCCTGGAAAAAGACTATTGGTTGGCCTTGAAAAGGTTCTGGCCACTCAGGGGGCGAAGCAGTACTCCACAAACACTGCTCTTGATGTTGGGCTGTCTTGGTTGGCTATCTTGTGAGCCATGACCTCCAGCTCTCTCTGGAGCAATTTGCAGCTGAGTGTGAAGTGACCACGATAAGAATCAGTACCTCCAAGTCGTCGTGGTAAAGAGGGAGCTGAGCTGAAAGGCAAAGCTCTCAATTTACCAGTAGATTTACATTCCTACCCTCACATATTGTCACGGGCTTTGGGTAGTGACCAAAAGATTGCAAATACAAATGGCTCAAATGAGCTTCCGTCGCAGGGTGGCGGGGCTCTCCCTTAGACATAGGGTGAGAAGTTTTGTCATCCGGGAGGAGCTCAGAGTAGAACCGCTGCTCCTCCGCATTGAGAGGAGCCAGTTGAGGTGGCTCAGGAATCTGATTAGAATGCCTCTTTGGTTTAGAAACGCCTCTTTGGTGTAGTGTTTCAGACATGTCCAACCGGGAAGAGACCTCAGGGTCGACCCAGAACATGCTGGAGGGACCACGTGTCTCGGCTGGGCTGGGAACACTGTGGCCTCACCTGGTTTTTGCAAATAAACAAAACAAAAGCAATCTAATAATCAGTGGGCAATGGTGTTTCAGTGCTTAAGGCAATGGTCTTCTGATCTGAAGTACAACCACTGTTGATCCCTTGAGCAAGGCCCATAACCCTCAATTGCTCAGTTGTCTAAAAATAATAATTATAATTGAAAGTAACTTTGGATAAGAGCATATGTGAAATGCCATGAATAAATGGCATGTTCAAAAGGATTAAGGAATTAGGTCATGGGAAGGCTGGCTCCCATCTCACACAACTTTGGCCAAAGGTGAGATACACCCTGAACAGCTCACCAGATCATTGCTGGGCCAACACGCATACATCCATTCACACTTACACTTACACCTATTGAAAACTTGAAACCCCAGGGAACACCCATGCAAGATAGATGCACAACACAAAACAAAAATGCCCAAGCCAGGAAATTGAACCTGGGGCTTATTGCTGTGAGCCAGATTTGTTAACCACTGTGCTATGGTTCTGCCCTTTTTTATTTTATTATTTATTTATTCATTTTTTGCATTGTTTGTTTGCATTATAGAGTGCCAGGAGCCTGCCTGTTCAAAATTCATACAATAGAAATCACTTATTTGCCCACATAATGCTGTTGATTCAAAGGAAATCAGACATACATCATACTATTTGAATACTAATATTTGTCATGTTTTATTCCTTGTTTTTCCCCATTTCATAAATACTTACGAAAAGTGGTTAAACAAACTTTTTTCTTTGTTTGTTTTGCTTGTTTTTTTTAGTGTTATTGCCAAGTTATTACAATGTTTTCAATTTTGGCACTGACATGGTAATACCATGATAATTACATTGCAATAATAAAATCAGAATAACATTTCTGTTAACCCAGAAATAATATAACAATAACAAGAATATAATTTGTACATACTCAAAAAATGTGTGCTTGCTCAAAAAAAAGTATGCACATTTTTGCATCCAGTTTTTGTTCCTTCATGCAATAAATTTGCTCATTAGCTTTCAACTTTCAAGTTTTCAATTGCAAAATTCTTGCCTTGGCTGATTTGTTCTGGTCTCCTGGCTTCAATCATTCAAGAAATTCCCCCACATAAAACTAGAGGTCTTCCACCAAGATTGATGAAGACATTGCTTTCATAGTCTGAAAACACCTGGATGACCTTGTCCACTACACAATGAAAAAAGTGATTTTGACCCCTAGTAAATGTTACATATCTTAATTAAGCATTTTTTAATAGAAATAGAGGTGTTATTTAACTCCACTTATAAACAATAAGTAATTTCAACATATATTGTCAAAAATATGACTATCATATTTAATTTAATTAAATGCAACTTGAAAAAATTAAGCGTATGGCCAGATGGTAGGGTGCTGGATTACTGATCCCAAGGTTGGGGGTTCAAGCCCCACTGTCAGCGGGTTGTCACTGCTGCCCCCAGTGCAGCTAACTGGGTTATCAAATGCAGGCCATGTCTCTCACTGTCTGTGGTAAGAGGCATGTAAAAGAACCATTGCTGATTTTCGTCAAGAGTAGCTGCATAGGCGTCAGCGTGTTTCTCCCCTGCGATGGTCTGGTGAGCTGTCCAGGGTGTACTACACCATCGCCCAGAGCCGGCTGAGATGGGTGCCAGCCTCCACGTGACCCTAAGTAGGAATAAGCGGTTCAGAAAATGACTGAATGACTTAGCAGGTTTTTAGCTTGTCGTACTGAAGCGACACAGTGATTCTAACTAAATACATGCAATTTTACATTTTAAAGCTGGTCAAATTTAAACTTCGTAGTAAAGGCAATATTTGTAAGTAGTTTGTAATGACTATAGCTGTATCCGAGTGTAACTTTAGGCATATATTCTTCTATATATAGAAAACTAAACACACAGTCAGGTGTTGATTTCTCTACTCAATACGAATGACCTCGTTACAAGTCCCTGGTGTCAGGGTTTTCTAAATTTACAAAAACTGTAAATTGTACAAAAATAACAAATATATATATATATATAAGTTGGTGAGGATACCAAGGTCAATTAAATGCCATGAATGTGAATGTAAATGTAGTATACTCACAGTCATTAAAATATTTGACATAAATCTCTGAATATAATTTTTTTTTCTGAATTTCTGAATAGAAAAATAGAAAGGGTGGGGTGGGGGTCATTTATACTGTCATGTATTGATGATTGTACTCGGGCACTTAAAAAAATGATGAGTTGTCATTTTGATAAGCTTCATTCCACATGTGTAGGTCACTTTACAAAAGTGGACCAAATGCAGTTTGTGCAAAACACACTCATGATGGCTGGTTGGAGTGGCACCTTATAAATCTTTGATTAGAACCCCAACAGAGAATTGCAACTGCACACAATAACTGACACTTTGGAGCTGAATTGACCCAGTTGTTTAGTTATCACAATGTGGGTCTTGTCAAAGTCACTCAGATCCTTGCACTTGCTCATTATTCCTGATTGCAACACATCAGCTTTGAAAACTGACTGTTCACTTTCCACCAAATGTATAACACTTCCTGGCAGGTGCCCCTGTAGTAAGACAACAATAATTAGTTGAAGATGAAGTGGATGTCACTGAATAGACCTCAAGATCAAACATTTAGGGGACTATTCAATTCCGCAACATCCACCAATCCCGAGGCGAATAACTGTTTTAGTATGTAGTGTATGGGGACAAAAACAAGATTTTTCATGATTAAATTAAGGAAGAAAAAAGAAATACTGACAGACACATGTGCTTCCAGCACATGTAAAAGTAGTTGTACGGGCTGTGCATTGGCATCTCTAATTTAATTAGGCGTTTACTGCACAGACACAAAGAAAGCAAAGTAAAACGAGATTTTTTACCATTTAAAAAGAACAGCTGAGCAGAATTAAATCCTGCAGAGCTGATGAAGTTTATCCTACTCATTCAGAGCTCAGTACATACTACACAAAAACAAAAATAAACTGTAGCGTAAAATGGGTTTTAGTATATATTACAAGAAAAGCATATACACAAGAAAAGCAAACTAAAGCAAGGTTTATTTTTAAATTTTAAAGCATGATAATAATGAAGCATCCAGCTCCAAGTCACTGTGACAAACTGTGTCCATTGTTTCAATTCAGGCATTATCTACTAGGAATTTTAATCCTGAGATAGCAGAACCATTAAATTGTGCTGTTCCTGTGTAGCATACGCTAACCAATGCTATTTACTCGACCCGACAGTGGCCATAATATTTTTAATGTTACGGCTGATTTGGGTCTATTCATCTACAAAACAGCAGGTCTTGTGGGGTGTTTCTGGTATGCAATGGTAAGTACCTACCAAAGGTGGTCCAGGAAAGGACAACCGGTCAACTGTCACAGTGGAGCATCATGGATGAACATACATGTGCAGAGTGATGGCCACGATCCCAAAAAAGCTATTGTAGGACAGATGACTGAAACGGTTAATGCCTATGATAGAAAGGTGTCAGAACACAGCTAGCTGCACATGGGGCTGCCTAGTTACAGGCCAGTCAGGTGGTGTTAACGTAATGGCTCATCAGTGTATATATTGGACATTATATGGCCAAAAGCTTGTGAACACCCAGACATTCCTTTCTAAATGTAATCCCATTTGCTAAAATAAACTTCATTCTGCTGGGAAGATTTTTTTTCATGTGGCTGTAGGAAATCATTCAATCAGCAACAAGAGCATTGGTGAAATAAATGGAGGAGTGCCTTGGGTGCAGTCAGTGATCCACTTCTTTTCAAAGGTGTTCATAATGACACAGCATTTGACGGTCATAATGACACAGCACTTTAGCTAGACAAACAGTAGCAGATTAAAAGTTCTAGACTTTGCCTTTTGTAAATAAAAATTCTGTCAATATCCAAAAATTAATAATACATTAATATGCAGAATTCACACAAAAAAAATATTCTGCCACGTTTAAGTTTCACACAGATCGAAATGATAAAAGACTGCAGTTATCTGTGTCCTCAAAAAAAGGCATTATTAAAAGGCACTGATTGGATTTTAATTCTTTATTCTGTAATGTACAATAAACAAGTGAACATTTAATTTAAGAAAATTTAACAACTTATCAGTATGTCAAACATTATCTGATGAAATAACATGAACTTAAACTGTCAACCTTCTGTGCAGAGCTGATCATCAAAAAGATCCCACATTCTCCAAACAACAGAGAATCAAGATGAATATAGTGATGTTCTTATAGCTCCAAACTGACACTTAACACGCCTTCCTACAGGCATTGCACTGATGACACTATGACACTTCTTTCATTTACCAAAAAAGAAAAAGTAAAAATAACATCAGCACCTTCAGTTTCCTACCCCACAGCCACAGAATGTGCAGGTCACGAGCTTGTTGTAATGGACACCTGCTAAGTTCATGGATAGGAGGAGGATTTATATTAGAAACGGCTTCCCTGGGCTAAATTCAGCCAGTTATTTTGTTTTGATTTAATGAACTGTTTCTTTCTGTAATTTTCTTGCACGTATAACACTCCTATACACACCAACTTAATATTACACTCAATGATCTTTCATGGCAAAAAATATCCAACATTCACAGTGAGGCTCTAAAGTGCAGATGCTGAAAAATAGAAAGACACCAAATCCACATACAATCGGCCCGTACAGAATAGATTATGTTGATTTATAATAAATAAATACTGGTGAATGTAAAGCAGTGGTTCTTATCACCAGTCCTCAGTCCACTTTTTTAATTTAGCTTGAATTCCATGTTGATGATGTGTTCAAACAAACAAAATCTCTGTATGGTCTTGCATGCCCCAAAGCCTGGTATGAGAACAGATTTTTAAAAGTGTATGTATCAGCTTTTCTTGTACTGTATAAGGTGGCATTATACCAATTAAAAATACATCTTTATATTAGATATGTATGTCATTATGTTGCTACGGCACTATAAAAGATGATTGACAGATTACTATGATGCAAACCCATGTGCCAAAAGAAATCCAAGATTAGCATAACATTATTAAAAATTTATAAACGTTGTAGTTTTGCAAACAGGGATTCGTATTTAGTCCAGCTCCAGTCTTGATCCTGTATAGAACAGAAACACAAACACGGACTTAAATCAGAGATGATGATTTCCAAAGCCATGGGAACATGATCATTAATTAGATTATTCATCATGATCACTCCCAATGCCGATTTAGTAGATCTCCGCAAGGCATTAGCTACATTAATTTAGTTTTTCTTCGCTGATGGTATGGATATATTCCAGGACAGCAATGTCAAGATCCACTGCTTCAGGGAGCAAAAGCAAATAATTTTAACACAAGAATTGGCACCACAGTGTCCTGATCAACACTGGATGAAAAGAAAATGTTGTGTCATTGCATAAGGTTGTTGAAGCAATGCCACAATGAATGCGCAATGTCAATGCTAATGCTAATACAGCCAAAAAAAAAAACAACACTTGTCAGTTTTTTGTTTTTTGTGGCTTGGCAGTATACTGAGATGAATATTTCATTTAATCTGTTTATGCATAACCCTTAAACAGGCAAGGTGCACCAGGAGATGCTTTGTTTATTACCTTAAAAAAGGCAACGTATACCAGGAGGGAAAACTCAACATCAAAAATATACAAAATATTTAAAATATAATAATGGGAATAATAATGGGAATGTTTTAGTCTGAATTTAAATAGAGAAATAATAAAATTAATTAATTGCTACAGACTGGTTTCATTAGTTCACAATTTTACAAAGAATAATAACTCTTTAAATATACAGCCTTTATTGGGAAAGCATACTAAAGATATTAAATTTACCATTATACTCTCAGATTTCTCCTCAGTTGTCTCCTGCAACAAACTTGTGAGCTGGCTTAAATACTTCTGATTCTCCTCCAGTAGATGGTTGACTGTTTCCCTGAAAAACAGAGCGATTAAATGTTAGCTATGGAATGAAACACTCCACTGGTTTTGTACACTGTAATGTGTGCATTGAGGAGTTACGGTTCATGTGGAGGTGGCAGGGGTGTGGCAGGCTGCTGAGGCCAGGGAGAACGCGTGGTGTTTTGTGCCTGCAACACATATAAAAGTCACATTCCTTACTTAGCATTACCATTAACAAGCAGTATTACAGAGATGCAATATGAGGAGTTACTTGCAAAAACTGTCCGCTGCACAATTTACAAGACATTGTAGTAGTTGCATTACTCACACATGCAATCTTTAATAAGTGCCAGAACTCCCTCTGTCTTTTTATCTGCATCTGCATAACAGTGCCATCTGCTTCCTTAATGTTCTCCAGCGTTTTCTCGATCTTCGGGAACAATTCAATAATCTTCTGTTTGCTCTGCAGAATTTTACTAGCCAAAAAAGGGGGAAAAAAGCAGTGTTCTTATTAATTACTTATATTATAATTGCTAATACAATTTGGCTTAATGTTTGTAAACACCTGATCCATCACACCCATATGAGAGTCTTCCCCAAACTGCTGCCCCAATGCTGAAAGCACATAATTGTAATGAATATCACTGTTTGCTGTAGCATTAATATTTCTTTTACTCCGGGGTCCGGGGGGTGAAATTCCGTTTCACTTCCGGAGAAAACACGTGCAGTTCTGGGTTTTCCTAACATTTTGGGGCCGTTTGTTCAGTGCGGCGCAGTGCAACACCATGCACTCCGTGCAATTACGTCCCACCCTATTCATTTTTCCCATAGACCCTGAAAAAAGACCTGGTACGTTATGATGGCACTGGTTAGGGTTTTTGACTTATGGACTTGGAAGACTTTCTGACCAAAAACCGATGTATTTACACTACTTGGCCACCAGATGGAGTTTGCCAGAATTCTGGTATCGCAAGGTGTATAATTCCACATTTCAGCCTCAGAAATCCAGAATTACAAAGTCCCGAATCCCTAATTTCCCACCAAAATTCCAGAATCACAAGAACAACAATCCCTAATTTCCCCTCACAATTCCAGAATCACAAGATCAACAATCCCTAATTTCCCCTCACAATTCTAGAATCACAAGGTGGCGAATCCGTCATTTCCCCTAGCGATTCTGTCCTCGTGGCTCATTGTTTCTACTAGCAAAAAACTTGAAACTAGAAAAACAGAGCATGTGTAAGCCTATACAGTAATTTTCGAGTAATCAGGTATACATTTTCACCTTAAAAATCCAGAATTACAAGGTGGCGAATCTGTCATTTCCCCTTTAGGGTTAGGACCGCCTAGAAACGACGGATTCCCGCCTTACAATTACGGATTTTTCGCGTTGTTGGGACACATTTTTACCTTAAAAATCCAGAATTACAAGGTCGCAAATTCCTAATTTAACCTTAAAAATCCAGAATTACAAGGTTGCGAATCCGTCATTTCCCATAGTAATTCTGTCCTCATGGCTCATTGTTTCTTCTAGGAATGTCAAGACCCAGTCATACGGGTAGGCCAGGCCCTTTTTCAGCCCTTTTGCCCCCCCAGGCCATGTGCTAGAACCACCAAATTCAGGACACATCATCCCCCATCTAGTTGAAAGCCTTCCCAAAATCATGGGGGTTTTATAACAGCACTAAATTTGAAATGAGACCCTTGTTGCTGTATAATAGGGGCCAACGTTAGGTTACGTTACCTGAACGATGTGTTTACCCTAAAACTATTAATAACAATAATACTGTCAGGATGTTAGTTACTATGTCATTAGTGGAGAAATTCGAATTTAAAAACCTCTTCCGGGATTCCGAGATGAAAAAACGTAAAGATGAAGTTGAACTTGTTATTCATTCATCCCCCATTCATTCTCCATTTTCTCACCTAATTTAGTCGTAACTAATCCCCACCCATCAAGTGTTGCCTTCCATATCACACAACCGCCACCAACCAGGGAGGGGCATGTGATGCTGCCATCCGGCTCTATACAAACTGCGGTGCATGTGTATTTGAAGGCAACCTAACACACGGAGGGAAAGCGCTATCTGCCCCCTCTTACGAATAAGCTCACAAGCGCGCATGATCAGCTGGTGATCACTATGAGTGACAGGGAAGTGAGCGTATGCCATCCCTTCCTCCCGAGAGAGCTGGGCCAAATTTAATTTTTCATTTGTCACATGCTCCAATTAGGAAGAAGGTACTGACTGACAGTCAGGTTTGGGTTGTAGTGTACAGTATGAATGTCAAATATGTCACAGTAATAAATCTTAGTGACTGGAATCGGTTATAAAGATGTTACCATACTTTGAAGAATTTTCATCAAAACATATAAAAATGTCTTCTCTTCCGAAAATGTGAAATGCTTTAGTGTGTGATCACATGGATTTTTAGGCATTGATCATAGTATTGTGCACAGTTGCACTCAGGCCATTAGTATGTTCATGTTGAATGCTCTGTTTACAAAGCCTTAGTTCGGATAAACACAAGCATTTATGTTTGAAGTTCTTGTTGAGCTGAGTGGTTTAGTGCTCTGATTACAGATCATGTGACTCACAATGAAAATATTAATCCATGTGCACTGGTTTCAGATAAAATATCAACAAATTCCAAAATGTTTGTTGTCTTTTGTGACTTCCTGTATGCACTTAAAGAGTCTCTACAGCATAATTATTGCGTAATGTAATACGTTTAAGCGATACAGAGCTTATTTTAACATAAATTACCATAAAAAGCACTATTCCGGGCAAGTTTATCCTGTGGATTACTAGCGGGGGATAAAACAATCCAGAACAACCATTTTTCCCTGGAAGTGACGGACTCCTTGGGCCAGGTTCTCCAGAGCAAGGTAACAAGCAGTGAGAGACATTTTAGTTGATAAAACTCCTCACAAATTAAAGGCTCGTGGCTTTTACTGGTTCCTTTTGGTGAGGTTCTGCTCCTTTCTGTTGTCATCCTTTGACTTTTTATGAAGGAATTCCGTAGGAACAGCGTCTAGTTTTAGACTTTAGGCTTCATGCCAAGTTGTTCAGTCTGGAGGTCACAACGATAGCAGGTCGGCTTGAAGTGGTCCTTGCAGACTACTGAATTGTGTCCGAAAGAAAATGTTTTCAGAGCATGACCCGTGCCAATGTTATGTTTTCTGCGATTTCTATGCTTGCTGTTTGTGCAGCCGTATGCTTTCACAGCTCAGCACTGACCAATAATGTGTTTTCTTAGACTGGTGTCTGCAGCACAACAAACTTGTCACTACCGGGGCTGGAACAGCCAATGAAGAAGGCAACTTGTTGCTGTGTATGCTTAGTAGTAGCAGTGTGGCAGCGTGGCTGCCTGACAGAATCGCGAATGTCATACGCGATCGTTGTAAAGAGCTAGTTATACACATCCCCACAGGTACACTCGAAGATCTAGTTGAGTCCTCATGTATGGCTTTCACCTCCGAAGGTTTTTCAGGAACCCTTGAGCAATCCTTCTCCACTGAAAATGTTCTAAGAAATGTTCTTTGTCTGAATGAATCAAACACTGTGTTTGCTGTGATGAGTCATGTAGATTAAAGCTGGAAAGGTATGACACTATGGTGTCCCAAGACGTCAAATGCAACCAGAAGATAAACATAACGAGAACAGGATGACCACCATTACAAAACTAAATGCAGAACTGGCATGCCCCTTACAGGTATGACTCACACAGTGTTTAAACACTGGGAATTACCCGCCTTTCATTCAAGCTTCTGCTGCTTATAGAATGAATGGTGAGACATCTGCAGGATTTAGTCATTTAGTCAAGTCACTAAAACATTTCACTAATAGACATATAACAACCTGGCTGACAGGAAAGTTTCACAAACCCTGATGCGTAAACAGTATAAAAGCTATAAGATATAGGTCACAGTTTTGTAATATGTTAACAACTTTGATTCTTTACCTGAGGTGTGCATAGAGATCCTTCAATACTTTGTCTTGGTTCTGTACAGTCTGAACAATTACTTTCACCATCTCAGAACTGTCACTGTAGCCATGCTGAGCGTCATTCACTGTAAAGAACAAGAATAAAAAAAAGTCAAAGTGCCCAATAAAAAAATATCACATGAACTCTAATAAGGGCAGCACGGTGGTGCAGTGATTAGCACGTCCACGTCACAGCAAGAAGGCCAGGGTTCGATCCCCGGCCTCGGGTGTTTCTGTGTGGAGTTTGCATGTACTCCCTGTGCTTTTGTCTCTCTGTGTGGATGCTCTGGTTTCCTCCCACAGCCCTAAAACATGCACAGTAGGCCAAATGGCTGTTCCAAATCACCCCTAGGTGTGAGTGTGAGTGTGAGAGTGTGAGTGAGAATGGTTGTATGTGTGTTGGCCCTGATATAGTCCGGTGAGCTGTTTAGGGTGTACCCAACTGGCTGAGATGTGAGTCAGCTGAGATAGGCGCCAGCCATTTGGCAAGCTTAATTAAGATTAAACGGTTTAGAAAATGAATATATGAATGAACTCTACTATGCCAATAAAGTGTATTATGAAAATCTTCCTATAATGATACAAAATAATTCTGTAGTCACCCTATCAAATGCTAACAGGAAGGCAAATGTACCACTGCATACAAACATAAGGTTGGTATCACTTTACAGAAGCAGCTAATCAGCAGTAAAAATGGCTCAGCTGTCCAGTTTCGAAGAAGCTCCTCAGAAATTTGGGATTTGTCATTAAACGAGTATTCAACGATATTCATAACCCTACTTACTTTTGCATTTTGCTTTCAGTTGTTTGTAGAGTTCAATGGCTTTCTCCTCCCTAGAATAGAATGAACACAATGTTTAGAAAACAAATAAACATGTTTTTAAGGATAAAGAGCAAAATAATATTTACAGTTGTTCCATGACATCCCCTTGGCGCCGGGCATAAGGACTTCTTTGAAGCTCAACAATCTCAGAGTGCAGTGACATAATCTCTTCATCTAGATGGCCAATCTCTGCAACCTTAAAAAGCACAATTATTATTTTCACTACAGAAATATCATAGTGGAAATCATGGATTCATGGATTGGTCGAGCTCTCAGGGAAGGGATGGCATTCGCTTGCTTCCCTGTAAATTAAGCAAGCGTTAAATCACTAGCCAATCACAAGCATCTGTAAGCTCATGCACACAAGGGGTGATTAGCTGAGTGTGTTCCATTTGGAAAAGATGTGGCAGGTACCACATGTCTTAGAGGAAGCAGGTGCTTGCTCTTGCCCCTCCCCGGTAGGGGAGTAGGAACTGACTATAACCAAATTTTAGGGAGAAAAAGTTATTTTTTTTTTTTTACTTGCTTTAACCTGGTTATATGAATATGCAAACCAATAAACTACATTGCTGAATCACTTTTTGATTTTATGACTTGTAAATTTTATGCATCCTTATCCTAACTGATCCCTCTTAGTGGACCATGACTCTTGCTGTAAGCCGTGACTGAGTTAACATTAAGAAACTTTTACTGGAACAGCTGAATTTCATTTTGAGTTAATTGGGGTCACTTTATTCAATGGCAGGTGTGTACTGGCCACTACTTAACATGAATGTGATTAATTCATTCTGAACACAGCCACACCCCCTACTTATGCAACCACATTATTTGAGCTTTTTACTATTTTTATTTTTTCCCTGCAGTTTGTTTTCCAAATAAATGATACATAACATTTACATACATAATAAATAAATAAATTGTTCACAGAAATAAATAAGTTGGAAGAAGTTATGACGCCCTCTGATGGGCGCCAGCCTCCCCGCAACCCTAATTAGGATTAAGTGGTTCAGAATGAATAAGTTATGAAATTATTTATGGTTTTATATGTAAATTATTTATGGTTTAAATTTATTTATTTATTTCTTGGTCTCATGGTTTTGATCACAAAATCCTGGACCTTTGACATGGTGCACATACTTTTTATAGATATAGGAAATATATATAAATGAAACACAGCTTTACAAATTTGGATGTAATTTGATGTACCTGTCCAAATGCAGCAGCTTTCTCTTCGTTGTCCTGCCATGCCTTTAGCATCTTTTCTGAAGCTACACAGAATAAATAAAGCTTTTAATATGCTTCAATCCATAATTGTTTATATAAAGAAATACTTTATATACTGTATTTTCTGGACAACCTGAGTTTAACAGCAAATGGAAAAATATTCAAATAAAAACTTAAAGTAAAAATATTGAATGTGGCCTTTCAATGTAAATAAAAAAAGAAATAACTCCAGGACGTACAAATTCCATACTGCATCTGATCACTGTATTTCTCCAGGTCATACTGGATACTACTCCTAAAGAAATCAAGCTTGGCCTTCAACTGCTGTGAGCATGAAAACATCAGATTCTTGTATCTAGTGAGGTTGGTGTTGTACCGAAGAAGGCTCAACCTACAGAAATGTATACAAGAAGACACAGAAAAAAGATAATCAGGCAATGAGAAGGAAACATAGCCCTTAATTAACCAGGTATAGATCATGTTATCCTAAAAGTGACATACATGGCAGCTCTTTGACCCTGGAAAAGGCGACTGTAGTCCTCCCGGAGGCCACAGATGTAGCTCACTGCCTCACCCCAAACCTTCTTGAGAGCATTCAAGGGAAGCTGGGTCTTGGTCTCACGCACTGACAAATGATAAATAAAGACATATCAACAAGAGAAACCGTGGATATACGCAAGATATACTGAAAAAAGCTTGTGCACAAGAATCATTAAATGGCATTTATGTAAAGGTGAAAACATTTGACATTTTTGTCCTTTTATTACTTTACTTTTCCAAAAGCATTCTTTGAATTATACCCAGCACAAATAACACAGAGATTAAAATGAATAATTAGTTCCATATACTACAAAATGGCAAATATCAGAAATTCTTTCTATACGCACCGATAAAGTTGACACTCTCTGGGAGAGGCCTTGCAGTAAATGGTCCAGTGTACTTGGTTTGGCTCTTGTCAAATAGATACACTATGTAGCTATCCCATCCTCTCTGATACACAAAGTTGGAAAAAAAAACCCACAGTGAATCAGATGGGAAGTGCAAGCCAAACAGGAAGACACAAGTACATAACAGAAAACCAAGAACACTTACGACTCCATCCAGAACACATTGTGCTGCAGGCTTTCTCGGGTCCAGCATGACTCCTGTCTCCTGCAGAAGTTCTTGATTCCCTTGTTCAATTTTTGTCATATTTTCGATGCTCTGCTGCAGGGAGTGAAGAGTCTCCTCAGGGCTCAGACGAAAAGAATGAACCCCGGTTGTAGTCATGTTCAAGATGTGCACAACCTACGACAAACATATACTGTATTAATGAAAGAGGGCCACCTGCTGTAAACATTCTCTAATTATTAAAGACATGCATTTTTTTTTCCTCGATCAAATCTGTCCAATTCAGAATTCAGCTGCATTCTTTCAACTTGCACTTTTTGGGTGAGTGGTTTTCTATTAACTACATGGGTTCTTTCTAGAATTAAAGGCATTTACTGGTTCCTCCTTTAGATGTCACTCTCTGTTAACTTTTAATGAACGCACTGAGGAATCCTTTAGTGTACATCATGGCTAATGCAAGCTCCCTTATAGCGCACTGGCAATGATGTACAGCACTATAGCAATGAAGCAATGAAGAATTCTGTTACATGCTCAATGTTCTGAAAGCCATCCTATGATATGCCATCTGAGGCCACACACAGATGAGTGAAGCCATAATCCCAGAGCTGTATGAGAACCTATAGAAAAGCATTGTTCTGGCCATACGGGCAGCAGATTCACCTGCCTGGTGACCATTAAACGTGGGGTTTTAAAACTGTGCTACATGGCAACTTGGTGAAAACAACTGTCAAAAGGTAAAAAAAGAATAAAAGTATGGAACTTTCACCTATATATACACATGTGACAGATACTAGAGACTGACTGCTTTAATTCTCCATTATTATATTAACAAAAGGCAAATGATCGGGCAAGATTGCTCAAGCAAAAAAAAACAAACAAAAAAAAGAACTGACTCCTGAAGGATGTAACAAAGCTTCCTCAGACAGAAATAATGAACGCCCATTGTAGTCATGATCAAAATGTACACAACCTACAACAAATATATAAACAGCAGAAAATGCATAATACTTTCCCCTAAATTTACATAAACAATCCTTAAATCGCTAAATAACCCAAAGACAAGTTCTGTACTTTTTTAATTGGCTCAAACAAAATACCCATAAAGAATGTAATAGAAAAGACTTTGCCACTACATATGTGAAAATGATTCCACTTGCTCCCTGAACTACTCTTTCATTATTTGAGACCCCATTTTATGTCTGTGCTATCAGGGAAGAAAAAGTCTATTGATGTGATAACCTGCTCATTCAGATCATCAGCTGACTTCATTTTATTGCCACATTAATGTTGCTGAGCCTCGACCTGACCAACTGGAGCAACAATGCCATGGTGATTACACGCTGTGGTCAAGGCCAAATGCACTCCATGAAAATATTACAGTGTGTGACTTTTTTTGGGCTGGGTAGTGTATACAGTTTGATATAAAAAATCTTACAACAATTAGTTCTTCTATTTACTTGATTGAACAAATCTTACTGTAAATATCAGTTGAATTTCCATGCATTTTAACTGTTAGATTACTCTCTATTGAAGCAAAATTAGTATTTTTAAACCTGGGACCTGTTTCCCATCCTTTTGGGTCCAGATATTTTCTAGAGATAAAATTGACCAGAATTGTTCAGTATTTAATCAAAATGCTATACAGCAATGGCAAAACAGCTATACAGTTTAATTAGGTAACCAATCACTTTTACAGAAGGAGAAATCACACTGAATTCTATTTTCTGACCAAAAAATATTAAGTTATTTTAGATTTAGATTGTAGATTTTAAGAATTCTGTTCTAACCTAAATGGATTGGAAAATAGGGCTTGATAAAAAAAAAAAAAAAAAACAACCTCAAGTTTTCCCATAACTCCCCAGAATTTATTAGAAACGTGATTTTTTTTTCAATGTGCCTCAACTTGGTGTATGTGGGATAAGCTTCATGAAAAGCAGAAAGTGGAATGAAAGAGTTTAGGGTCAAAAAGTCACCAAGAAATACAGACAGTATTTCCTTCCTGTGTATAAATATTTTCACAGTATTTCCATCCTCAGTATACATATAGGGAATTTTCACCTACGATTGCTCATCACTTAAAACAGGCCATGACTTGAGTAAAAACTTCCTAAGGTAATATTAACCTTTAGGATTAACTCCCAACTGTTATTATTCAAAAGTGTTAAAATACAGATTAAAATGCAGCACTACTTGTTATACATTGCAGTAAATCCTGCCCAAGTCAATTTACTCCAATTACATTCACTTAGTGTGCAATTCAAATGTTGGCTCTCTCTTTTTTTTAAAAAATTCGAATATCCTACTTCTGTCATGGAAACTGGAAGAGAGTGTTTAGAGCAGATAAGAGCATAGAGTTCATCATCCATCACCCTGCTGGCACTCTTGGCTCACTGATCACTCACAAAAAGGATGATGTGCTCAAATGAGTCCCAAAAGAATAGGTTTGCCTGATTCACCCACAAAATGCAATTCCTCCATCACTGTTTTGGACTGTGCTATTGCTTCTGCACAACCAGACAAGTGTAAGAGACAAAGTTTTGTTTGTGTACTAGTTCCAGCTCAGTGATATTCTCCATATACAAACACAACCAAAGCAGAGCAGAATGTGATGTGCATGATAAAGCACTCAGCCACTGCAAATTTAGAAAATGACCCAAAGTGTTGAGGTTGAGGAGGGTTAGGTGTTAGAGCGGGAACTCACTTCTCCGATCAGTGGAACTGTGGACATGTTCCAAGTTCTCCTCATTCCACTGAGTTTCAATGATGGCACTTAACCATTATTTACCAAGTCCTAACTAGACCAAGCACAGTAGGAATAACTCGTGCAACAGCTCATTAATAAAAATCTTTGAGATAATCTGGACAAGATTATTATAACATAACATAAATCACTTTCATTCTAGGCTGCACGGTGGTGTAGTGGTTAGCACGTCCGCCTCACAGCAAGAAGGTCCTGGGTTCGATTCCCAGCTCGGGCGTTTCT
>JBCNYG010000025.1:29229407-29244260 GCA_039654305.1 Porochilus rendahli
TACATACACACATACATATATACACATACATACATACACATATACACATATATATTCCAAAAGAAATAATTAAATAAGACATCCAGCATGCCAAAGCCAGCCCCCGCTCAACAAAGAGAACACCAGGCCTACCCAGTTGGAGGGTATGCTTCCATTTCTAACAAGTCCTTCTTGATACTACTCTACTGAATATACGCTAAACAAACCAGACGCTACTAAAGATTTCAGCGATTTCAGACATGTGACCTTGTTATGTCCTAAACTGAAAAAAATTGTAACAGTTTTTCTGCCTCTTACAATCATGTTTCCATATAAATCCTACAAGCATCCAATATCACACTACAGAGAATCTCAGGCAGATACACAGATGGACGGAAGCATAAACAACCTGCAAACATACACTGCCTGGCCAAAAAAAAGTCACACACTCTAATATTTTCTTGGAGAGCCTTTAGCCTTAATCTCAGCGCATAATCTCCATGGCGTTGCTTCAACATATTTAAGCAACATAAAATTTAATTCCATCCAGTGTCGGGTTCATTTCTCACTGACATCTTGAATTGATGGGGATGTGCTAAACCACTCAATGAAGTCTTCTCCAGCACATCCTGAAAACTTTTAATAGGGTTAAGGTCAGGACTGTGGGGTGCCAATAGATACGTGAAAATGATTCCTCATGCTCCCTGAACCACTCTTTTATTATTTGAGTCCTAATTTTATATTCGTGCCATCAGGAAAGAAAAAGTCCATTGATGTGATAACCTGCTCATTCAGTACATCCAGATCATCAGCTGACTTCATTTTTTTGCCACATTAATGTTGCTGAGCCTCGACCTGACCAACTGGAGCAACAATGCCATGGAGATTACGTACTGTGATCAATGCTAAAGGCTCTCCAAGAATATATATATATATTTTTGGGCCAGGCAGTGTCATGCAAGTATCTCACCTGGTAGTGGAGGTATTACAAGTTTTACTCTAGGAATGAAATGTAACACGGGTGTATCTTTGTTTTGAAATGTGCTGAGTGAAAAACCTTCCATGTAAATTTTAAACATATTTCTTATCAAAAACATTTCTGAAGCATTTTCACTCATTTGTACAGTTCAGTAACAAACAGTTTAACGATGCTTTAGTTTTGTTCTTGTTTCTTTTTTCACTTGGGTTGCTATGGCTTTCTGTATTTCACCTAATTACTTCTGCTAAGGAGGTTATGTTTTTGTTAGGTTTGTGTGTTTTTTAGCAGGATTATGCAAAACGTAATGCAGGGATTTTCATGAAATTTGGACTAGAGGTAGAGCTTTGTGCAAGGGAGACTCCATTAGATTTTGGAGATGATCAAGATTAAATAACTTTTGAAAGGTTCTTTAACATTGTGAGATGTTGGTTGACTTTCAGAATTGTGGTATTACAGCAGACCCAAGTAGGGGGTACTGCGTACTTTGTGTTCTCTAAGTTCTCCTTTTTTGTATTTTATTATAAGTCCATTAGATAATGAACAGTAAAGTGTGTGAGAGCTGCAGGATCAAATTGGCTGTTATAGCAAAAAATAAGCCAAACATCATGTAGTGTCGCATGCGTTTTTGCAGCAGAATTCTCATATCATCACTTTATGTTGGGATGCATACTGTATTGTACCTGTACATGTCTGAAACTTCGGGTTCTGTTAAGGGCTTGTTATTAGATTTGTGATGGACTGCAATGGTTGTGGAAGATTACTTAATAATGACTAATTTAAAAAAAAGCGAGAGAATATTTTGGAAAATGTTGCGCACAAAGACATGTATGAGTTTGAATTTCAGATCTTGAATCATTTTCACGGCTTAATCTTTGCATAGGAGATGACTATGTAGAGTAGGTGAATTTTCCTGTTTCCAGGTATTTTCCTCAACACTTTGCTGCAGCAACAAGTTATGACAAGCAAATACTGGCACAGGCCTCTAGAGTGATACTTTTCATTTTTTCTTATTTTCTGTCCAGTGATTCATTTTTAAATCAGATTATTATTATTAATATTATTATTGTTGTTATTATTATTGTTATTATTATTATTTATTATAATGTATTTATTTGTTTTTACAATTTGGAGTTTGTCTATAGCAGGTCTAAAGTTTAACACTTTACATTCACACACAGCAATTTCATGGTTGCAGATTTCTGTAAATAAATTCATTCCACAATAACGGGTCCACATTCACAGTGTGTGATGCAAACATGAACCACAGGGGGGAAACTGAATTACTCGCTCATGCTGTTCATTTATAACTATCCAGCATGAGAGTTTTATCACAGAGGAGACATTTCATTAACACCCACCTATGAAATTAACAGCTTTGTGCCTGAACTGATATTTTTAGAAGACATTTGTCAGTGTTTTCTCTCAGGATCTGTTATGTGAAAAATTTGAATTCAAAGGCCCGTGGGTGGGGGATTGAGGGGTACATATCTCCAGTCTTTAGAAGATGGAAGATAATTAAGTGATAAAGAAACGTTTTTTAACTTACCTCTATTTTGAGCAATAAAATCCATGGACGAACATCTAATCACAAGTTTCTGGCCTTGTACCTGAATACTTCTCAACACCAAACAACCAGTGTTCTTGGTTCATGGTTAACTTCTAGGAGCAAAGGAAGTGAAAGGGTCAGCGCATGTCTGCAGTCCACTCTTTGTCCAGCTTTGTGTCATAATGCAAAATACACAAATATGCTTCAGTACAGAAGTGTAAATCAGGCCTGAAACTATTCGTTTGGTGTTCATTTGTATTTTCCAGCTGTAAAAATCTTTGTCACTACCAAGTGTGCCAAAAGCCAGGGTGTTGAGGAAGCCATGAAGAACCGGAACTACACCTTTGAGAAGATGAGTGCTGAGATCAATGAGATCATCCGAGTGTTGCAGCTCACTTCCTGGGATGAAGATGCCTGGGCCAACAAAGTATTTTAAATTCTATTCAAATTCATTGCCATTTTGACGTGTTTTGTATTAAATTATGCGTAGAGCAGAACAACAGAATGATGTGATTTGAATTTGCAATGAAACACGCAGGCTGTACTCCCTCATTCTTTTTTTTTTCATTGCTCTTTCAGTCATATTTATTTCCAACATACTGTTTATAAACATTCAGCAAACGCTTGGTAGTGATTCCCAGAGTAAACATTGTCAGAACACATACAGATTTAATATTTCCACGTTTCCTTCACAGTTAGGGTTCGAATGCTGCAGCTGTATGATAAATACCAGTGCAGGGAAAGTGATTACGGAACACCACTTATTTAATGCCGCCAGATTACTACAGCCAGTCATTGCTGCATTTAAAATGCTTAGTAATTAGGTGTAATTAGGTCGTTCTCTGAAATTGGTACCATGAAGTGTGACATTAGGGTGAAAAATTCACAATCTCCATATTTCAGTGTAGTCCAGCTTATTTCCCTTTATATTGACCATAAATTCATGAACCAATGTTTAAAAGACAGTGGGAGAACTGCATGCACATAACTGCACTTTTATTATTCACAAACATGAATAAATCTGTATTGATGAACTGAATGTAATTAGTGTCGACGCCACTGTTCAGACCAGAGAACCACAAACTGATGTATGATACTCAGTCCACAAAGTAAAAAAAAAAAACAGGAATTTCTACTTTGGATATACATTTTTTTTATAAGAACTTTAGTGCAAGCCCCACTATTTGCCCTTTGAGGTGGTACTTCCGTGACAGCATGGCATGAAACATAAGTAACAAAAAAGTCTCAATTTTCGTTCACATATTGCAACCAATTTTACAGAAAATTTTTATGTTTTTTTGCACTGGATATATCTGAATTATTTTGTCTGACATGTTGTATGTGTCCATGTGGTATATTATGGCCAGGGATTGCTCTTTCAATTCTTTATACTTTTTGGAAAACATTAGGTCAAAATGAGAATCATTAAATTTGACCCAGTTTTAAAGAATGAAACAATTCAAAATGGTCAACAAATCATAATCAACATGCTAAATGTGACTGTAGTACTTGACGTACCTATCTGTGTTTGACTTTCCCTTTTCACATGTACTATATATATCCTGTTTTCCTCATACACGTTTACTACTGCTGATCCTTCCTGAAGCATGTGTTAATTAGTTTTGCCACCTCAGATTTTCTGTGCACAATGATGTACTGGCTTTAAAAACTGGGTTTTCTTTCTTTTTATTCCCTTCTTTTCTGTACTCTTCCATTCTTTTCCTCCTTGTAGAAGGTAAGGCTTCTTCTCCATCCCCACCCCCCACTGCGTGATCTTGTAGCATGCAGCAGATAAGACCTCCATGCACTTGCATACGTGTGTGTTTGCAGTATATGTGTAAATCAGGACATGTGATCGTCCTGTCAGAATCAAAGCAGAATCAACATGCCGTATGTTGGTGTTCTGCTGTGTTGTTGTTTCATGATCGTCTCTTTCACGCGCTGTCTCTCATCGAGTCTCACTTTGTTAACCTGTCTCTCTTTTTAATTTGTCTTGCCCCTTTTTGTCGTCTTACTCGTTGCCTCTGTGAAATCCTTACACCATCTGTGCTGCTATAAAGAATGCTGTTTTTCCTGATAAACCCACCAACCTATTTGCTCTTACTTGAGCTGCAGCAGCTGAGGCGCTCTACTTGTATGACTCTGTTTAGCTAGAATTTTCCTTTTACTTGTTGTACATTACACCTACCTCATTAATACACAATTATTATGTAATGCTTCTGTTCTATGCTTAAAAATGTGTTTACAGTCATCGGGATTAGAGTTGTTCAAACCTCTCAGCTTAGTAGTAGTCTCACTGTTTTAACTCTGCACTGGTTACATTATTTATTTATTTAATTTTGGGCCTCTGATTGGTTTCAGAACGGCCTCATGAAAGAACAGTTGATGAGGTTTTCTAAGGACATGCATTCACACTCATCCAAAGACACACACAGATAATGAAGGAGAGTGATTTAGAGTAAAAGTCATGTTTATGTTTTTATTTAAGGTCAGATACAGAACCACACTTTAATTATCAGCTTTCAAAACTGATTAAAGTAATACATGAGTACCAACGTTTTATGACCCGCTAAAATGTCCAAATAAGGCAATGATCATTACTTTATTAAATTACTTACTTTACTTTACTAGTGCAATTGTTTAAAAAAAAGACAACCCTCCCCATTTTTTTTACTAAGCACATAATAAATTTGAAAAACACATTTGACATGAACGATGACTGGAGCATATTATGCATAGTGCACATATAGAACATGGCGACGTGGGGACATAGTGGTTAGTATTTGCACCTCACAGCAAGAAGGTCCTGGTTTCGAGCCCCATGCTCAGTGAGGGTATGTGTTTGAAATTTGCATGTTCTCCCTGTGCTTATGTGGGTTTCCTCTGGGTATTCTAGTTTTATCCCACAGTCCAAATATATATACATTAGGCTGATTGGCTGTTCCAAATTGCCACTAGGTAGAATTGTGAGAGTCTGGAGGCTTCCTAGCCCTTGACACGTTCACATATGTCATGTAATGCCATGACAACTCACTTGTGTGGTTTTGGGATTAGTAGAAGTACTTATAGTACATACATTGCCGAACTGCTTAATTCCTACTTAGGATGTTGGGTGGCTTGAGCCTATCTCAGCCGACTCTGGACGAAGGTGGGGTACACCCTAAACAGCTTGGCAGTCCATTAATGGGCCAATGCATGCAAAACCTTTCACACTTTCACCAAGGGGAAATTTGGACCAGCCAGTGAGTGTAAAATGCATGTCTTTGGACTGTGGGAGGAAACCTGAGTACCCGGAGGAAAGCCATGGAAGTACGGGGAGAACATGCAAGCTCTACCTAGAAGTGCTAACCACCACACCACTGTGCTGCCCTAGATGGTATACATGCGAAATGCATAAATCTTACTTATACCAATATCCATAAGTTTTGACTTCATTTCCTGTTTGTTTCCTTGTACACATTACTCATTACTGACGGATTAAGCCCATGACTCATATATATCCGTCAGTGCTGTAGTAGAATCACATCGCTTATTCAGTGAGTGGGTGTTCAAAGAGTTCTGTGATCACATCATAAAACTTTGATCAGCTGCCCTCTTCTGAATGTCGCAATGTTCAGCTTGGTATTTTATAGATGTAGCCTGTGTGTGTGAGTGCGTGTGTGTGCGTGTGAGTATATGCAGGGGTGTTGCAAATCAAAATCGTCTTTTTAAGCAAGGCTCGTGCTCATGAGTTCCTTAACCGCATTATCATCTTCCCTGTTTATAGCGTGTTGTGTAATGTGCATGCTGGAGGCTGTGTTTGGTTAAGCCGAGTGTAGTACTAATGCTTGAGGCATTGAACTTCTTCATTCTTGCAGTTCCTAAATGCAACCTGAGTCTCTAAGCTGACATCTAATAATCATGCAAGCAAACGGAAATGAGTCATCAGCTTACAATTAATGTGATCTCATCACTCTATGGGTTTGAATGCAGCTGTTATTAGATACATGGAAATAAGACACAAGAGACGAAAGGGCGTTTAGATTTG
The DNA here is from genome assembly GCA_039654305.1 of Porochilus rendahli. NCBI lineage: Eukaryota > Metazoa > Chordata > Actinopteri > Siluriformes > Plotosidae > Porochilus > Porochilus rendahli. Next base: position 29,235,939 of record JBCNYG010000025.1, read on the forward strand.
ATTCATACTGAATGGAGGCACATCTGTGTGACTTATACTTTACCAATTCAGATTTAGTTGGTTGCGGCATCCAGCCCACATTGTGCCTTTGAAATTGTTCTTTTTATAGCCTGTGATTAATTAATAATCCATTGCTTTGCGGATTAAAAGTTCAGAATGATTTAGCAGTGAAAACATGAAGAAACCTGGCTTGCTGGTGTTTCACATGTTATTATATTTGTCTGAAGTCTGATTAGCCAGATTTGACGGCTTCCCGTGAAGCCGCTACATATCTCTAAGTGTGCTAATGGTTCAGACTGTTCCATGCAGCACAGAGCCACAGACACAGAGGCAGAGGCACTGAGCCAGGCAAGCTTGAAATTACCTCTAAATGTGTGAGTGGTGCAGTGAAGTGTGAAGTGATGATTACCCCTCCACCTGTGCAAGTGTATATAAATGTGTGTGTAGGTGTGGGCCATTAAGAACCCACACACACACACACTCTCAATTACAGACCACTTTAACGTTCGTCCTAAAATAACATTCATCCATTCATTCATTCGCTGAACAGCTTACACTTACTAGGGTCGTAAAAAAAGGCTGGAGCCTATTTCATCCAACTCTGGGTGAAGTCAGGGTACAAACAGTCCATCCATCGCAAGGAAAACACACTATTCACACTCCCACATTGAGGCAATTTAATTTGGAACAGCCAGTTCACGCAAGCACGGGGAGAACATGCAAACTCCACACAGAAACACCCTTGCCAAGCAGTTAAGTGTTAACCGTTATGCCAACGTGCAGCACCTAATAACAACGTTATTGACTGATATAACCCTGAGATTTGAGATCAATCTTTTCATGTTTTCATTTCTTTCCATCACTCTCTTTTTTGTTTCTTCTCTCACTCTCTGAAGGACACAGAAGCGATGAAGAGATCACTGGCACTGATTGAGGCGAAGATGAATCAGGCTAAAGCTTGGCTCAAAGATCCAAACGGCCTACCAGGTATGTGAGTAGGCCAACACAAAAGAGGCTCTCTGCTAGAGTGTGAACAGATTGGCCATTGGGATTATGTAATGTGCCTTGCATAAGTATTCACCACTTTGGATTTACAAGTAAAATGGATTTATACAGTATTATTATGGATCGACACAAAATAGCCCATTATATTGAACTGAACCATACAGAAATGTAAAAGTGATGAATACATAAGTATTTAATGTTGTTGTATGAAACCCAAATCCTAAATTAGTTCTGGTAGATTCGATCAAGTCTTTATTTAAAACAGATACACACTCAAAAAATTTTTTTAATTAAATATTTAAAACAAAACAAAACAAAAAAAAACAGATACACAGTTTCTGTATAGACTGAAAAACTTGAGTCAGTCACTCTGTGTACTTTAAATGTACTGTTTTCTCCATGTTATGCTGCGCACCATGTAGTGATGTTAGTTATACATATGTGTGTGTTTAGGGGCAGTAGGTGAGCATGCTCTGCGTCATATTCTGGACGAGGCTGGGAAAGTGGGAGAGCTATGTGCTGGAAAGGAGAGGAGGGAGATCCTGGGAACGACCAAGACATTGGGACAGATGACTGATCAGGTGTCGGATGTACGAGCCAGGTACAGGCCATCACTTGATCCACAGGAGAACGAATACTCAAATGAATGCCTACGTTGTATTCATAATAAACATAGTAATTTTCATCAAGATATACCATTATAGTTCAATAGATGGGGTCTTCTTTTGTTTTCTTTGACAGTGTATCTGTTATTGTCAAAAGTTTCACTTGATATTGCAGAGGGACTGTGAAAGAGAGGGTGGTTGTGAAGGCAGACCCATTGAAAATGAAAACAGTTGACCTGAGATTACTGTATAAGCAAGGATCTGGATTTGTAAGAGAGACTTAGCTGAAGTACAATAATGCCTGTGCCCTCTCTAATCAGCCATTTATTCTGCCTACTGCCACAATCAAGCAAAGGATTAGGCAGAGAAAGCAGGAACCTGGCACTTCTCTACACATTGTTTATAGCTACTTTAATTTTATAGGCCATAGTCGGAATTTAGGATTTCACTCAAATAATATGGGCGGCACGGTGGCATAGTGCTTAGAACGTCCGTCTCACAGCAAGAAGGTCCTGGGATGGATGTTTTTGTGTGCAAGTTCTTCCTGTACTTGCATGGGTTTCCTCTGGGTATTCCGGTTTCCTCCAACAGTTCCAAGACATGCACATTAGGCTAATTGGCTGTTCTAAATTGCCCCTATGGGTGAATGTGAGTGTTAATGGTTGCGTGTTTGTTGCCCAGCGATGGTCTGGTGAGCTGTTCAAGGTGTACCCCTCTTTCGCCCAGTGTTGGCTGAGATAGGCTCCAGCCTCCACGCAGCCTGACTAGGATCAAGCGGTTTGGCAAAGTGATGAATAAATGATGACTCTTATATGTTAACACAATCGAGCTGTTAGCTGAAAAGGACGGGTTCCCTGGACTCTGCTTCCTCGCATGATTTCTTCCTCGGTTTTGGTTCTGACTTGCTCATTAGAGATTTCTATAAATCCTCTTTGTGACCTGAAATATTTTTAAGAGTGCTGTACAAATAACATTTGAAATATACTCTCATTGGACAGTTTTTTAAATTTGCCTCTTAAATCCCTGTCACATACATCGCACAACAGATTCACAAGAAAAAATAGGGCAAATTTCTAGGAGAGTTGTGTGTCCCTTGTCAGGGAGTTTTGAACATGTTTAACATTTTTCTCAATGTTGAGTCAATGAGACACAGGAATATTGCACAAGGAATTTTTTTGTCTTGCAACAATCATACGATTTGATTTACAGACATGACCTCGCTTCCGCACGACAGAAGTACAACACATTTAATATGTGAACGCGACTCCGCCGCTTTCAAATCCACCTCACCCAAAAATGTATTGACTGTACATTTTCTTATATTGTGTATCTGGAATAAATGTATGTTATGTGTTGGGTTTCTCCAGAGGTCTGGGTCCTACACCCATGGGTATGCAGAAGGCTCAGCAGGTGGCACAGGGTTTGGACATCCTAGTGGGGAAGGTTGAGAATGCTGCTCGCAAACTGGAGGCCTTGAGCAATGCTAAACAGGCTATTGCTAAGAGAATAGATGCGGCTCAGGTAAGACTGTTTACAAGCAACACACCGTTACTCAATAATACACTTCGCATTGGCGCCATAGTGGTGCAGTAGGTAGATTTCATACTTCACAACACCAGAGATCCTGGTTCGATCCTTACCTACTAAGGTAGGGCTTATAGTAGGCTACTATTTGCATGGAGTTCATTGTGTGTCCACGTGTTTCCTCCGAGTTGTTTAGATGTGGATTGGTTAATCAAAATTACCCCAGGTGTAAATAAACATGTGGATGATGCCCTTTACTGGACGTCCCGTCAACCGCATACTGCTTCCATGCCCAGTGTTTTCCTCAAAAGGCCTCAGGTGTTTCCCAGTAAAAATCTCAGTAAAGCTCTATCTACGTACACAAAAAACAAATTATCTTCTAAATGGTGATTTGAGCTACAATGGATATTAAAATAATTATGGTTTGTATGACTTGTAACCCTTGGTATTTATTGGTTGACAATCTCCACGATTTGAGAGAAACATGATGAGCATGGGGGTCGTGCGATTGTGGTGATCTTGAGGGAACATAGTTAAATCATGGTGATCCTGAGGTATCTCGGATGCACCCTGCCTCCTTATTATACCCCATTCGTGCTCCGAGTGTGGTTATTAGTCGTGGAGCTGCATGCTTTTTCTGAATCGTGGAGTCCAGGGACATCGTGGACCCAGTGTAAACCTAGGGTATATATTTTGGAGGAGCCAGACAGAAAGCAGAGCTAAACCGCTTTATCTTATAGCTTTATCTTATAGGCTGGAGGCTTTATCTTATAGGCTGGAGTCTGGGCTAAGGAGGGGTACACCCTGAAAAGCTTGCCAGTCCATCACAGGCCAACCACACCAACCATTTACACTCACACGTAGGGGCAATTTGTAACAGCCTGTTAGCCTAATGTGCATTTCTTTGGCCTGTCATGGAAGCGGAAGCACCTGAAGTAAACCCACGCAACCATGGGGAGAACATACAAACTCCACACAGAAACACCCTTGCCGTGCCCATGACTCAAACCCAGGACCTTCTTGCTGTGAGTCGGTCAAGCTTACCACTGCGCCACTCCACTGAATAACAGTATGGCTTATATAGGCTCCAACCTCCTGACAATTCTAGTAAGATTAAGCTGTCTGGCAAATGAGTATGTGAGTGAGAGCGTGAGTGAGTGCCTGGGTGGGTGAGTGAGTGAGTGAGTGAGTGAGAGCGTGAGTGAGTGCCTGGGTGAGTGAGTGAGTGAGTTCTCTTTTAGGATGGATTTTTAACTGTGTTGTACAGTAAAACCTTGTGAAGATGAACAGGTGCAGGGTTGATCCATGGTGTTGTGTAAATTGTGTCTGTTTGTGCAGAGCTGGCTGGCTGATCCTCATGGAGGTCCTGAAGGAGAGGAAAACATCAGAGCTCTGTTAGCTGAAGCTAAGCGCATTGCTGATCTGTGTGAGGACCCCAAAGAGAGAGACGACATTCTGCGCTCTGTTAGTGAGATCGCTGGTCTCACCGCCAAACTCGCTGAACTTCGCAGACAGTATGTGTAACCCATTTAAGATTTAATAAAAGTTTCAGTACTTAGCACAGTCACCCTATTAAATTAATGTTCTGGGTTTGAATCTCACAGTGGATTGGGGCATTTCTGTGTGGCGTTTGCATGTTCTTCCTTATGCTTGTGTGGGTTTCTTCTGGGTGTTTTTGTTTCGTTCTACAGTCCACAGACATGCACATTAGACTGGCTCTAGCTTTTCTCGTGGCTCTGATGTGGAACAAATAATGGATGAATGGACATATGTAGTCACCTTACGAAGGAGGTTCTGGTTTTGTCTGTGTTGGTTTGTTTGTTTGTTATCAACATTATGAAAAAATTTAACAACAGATTTTGATTATTTTTTTAGAAGGAATGACCCACATAACACTTTTTTTGCTGGTGATCCGGATCAAACGCTGTGTTCAGGAATTTATAAAAAGTTCTTTAACATAGTGAGATAGGACGATTTTTTGGAAGTGTGGTATTACAGCAGGTCCAGCAGGGGTACACCTTCTGCACTCTTTCGGCTTGGGGAAGGCTTGCGCTCTCTGTGTTCTTTAGTTTTGTAATGTCTTAATAGGATTGTATTATGGTCCATTTTTTGAATGCTTGGATTAGACGTCTTTGCATCTGGAGGGTCAAGAAATTGTCAGTCATTCCCAGGCTCGGGGTGTTTCTGTGTGGAGTTTGCATGTTCTCCCCGTGCTTGCGTGGGTTTCCTTCAGGTACTCTGATTGCCTCCCACAGTCCAAAAACATGCACAGTAGGCTAATTGGATGTCCCAAAGTGCCCTGAGGTGTGAGTGTGAATGGTTGAGCGTGTGTTGGCCCTGTGATAGCCTTGCAAGTTGTCCCAGGTGTAGCCCACCCTCTCCCAGAGTCAGCTCGGATTTGCACCAGCCTCCCCGTGACCCTAATTAGGATTAAGTGTCTTAAAATGAATGAATGAATAGACGTTTCATTAGGGTAGCTTCTGAGATGCCTCACTCTGTTCATCCTAACATTAATCCTGGTGTTTCAGCTGGACAATGGAAATTGCTCGGTGATGATAAACTTGTGCCAAAATCAGCCTGAATCTGTGTAGTGTGATCCTGTGTAAAGTACAATATGCAGTGCAGTATTTCTTCAATATAAGCTTGATATACACTTTTAGATCTTTTTTAAATTAATTTCAGATTAGTCTGGGCAGACCTTATATGGTATGTTTAATTATTGTGCCTATTTACTCAGCAAATATACATTTTTAATCACATCTGAGTTGATCTGAACTGAATTACTTTAATCGCCAGGGGTAAAGGCGATACTCCCGAAGCCAGATTACTGGCCAAACAGATTGGCACTGCTCTGCAGAACCTGCAAGCCAAGACCAACCGTGCTGTAGCCAACATGCGGCCAGCCAAAGCGGCTGTGACCCTGGAAGGAAAGATGGAGCAGGCTCAGCGTTGGATCAACAACCCTAATGTGGATGACCGTGGAGTCGGTGAGCTCTCTTACCAAAGTTCATAAATGAACAAGTGAATTATAATTGAATGAATTGACATTAATTTGTTAAATGGGGAAGAAACTTTAGGGTGAGAAGACAAACCCAAGCCTGACAGACAAGGGAAGTGGTTGCTTAGTGGTTAAGACTCTGGGCTTCTGATCAGAAACCAAAAATGTTTATTGGGAAAACCTAAAAATGCTGTATTTCCACCATTAAGGAGAAGTTAATATAAACTGTAAATCTCGAGGCAATGGGAGACTGAACTGTCAGATGCATGTGGTAATTATAAGATATGATCACACTAAAGGGAACATTGCTGATTGCTATGTTAGCTTATAATCTTGTAGTATCTTGTAGTAATGATTATTGTGAAGGAAATTTATCATATTATCCTTTTTTTTTTTATACAGAGCTTAAGTGGTATAATTCAGTCGGTGCCATGTAGAGGACATGTAACTGTGCTTTGGTATCTGTGTGTTTAATGTTGGGCCAGCTGTGCTATAATGAATGTCTATAATGAAAGAGGCTGCTCATTTGGGACTATTCACAAACCCTTAAGGATGACAGCCATATCGGGTGACATATACTTCTGTGTGTAATCAAGTCTGAGCACTGTGTCCCTGGCCTTCTGCTGGCCAGAAAAACAACCAGATGGTGATAGAGATTTATTTGTTCCGGTCCGGCTGCATGCATATGTATGTGTATATATATATATATATTATCATGTGCTGTGGCAAAAAATGTCCAATTCACCATGCAAGAGATCCAAACTACTATAGTAGTATTATAGTATAGTAATAGTCACATAAATCATCCAATAATTAAATAATGGCATAAATCAAACATGCTCTTCTGTAGGTATAATCACTAACAATTACATTTTTTTTTCATTAGAGATGACTCTACTAGGAAGTATGATCACGCATTCCAATGATATTACCGTTTCTGTATTCATATTCATGTTGATGAAGAGTTATGGTGGACCAAATATAAGATATTTCAGACCTGCAGGCCATAGGCCTTCCTCAGTTCATGGGTCCAAAACCCACAGCACCCCTAATGGTGCATGATAACCCTGACTTTTTCGTCCACACATGTTAACCTTGGATTTATCTTTAATGTAACATGAACCAGGCGCACGATTGCTTTACTTTAAAACATGTCCAGTCTATGATTTATATTACATATGTTTATATAGGTATTAGCATTCTGTAAGTCAGTAATGAGAGATGTGAAAGGTTATTTGTTAATCCGGGAAGAAAAAAAGAAAAAGGGCTGTGATAACTGTTGACAAAATACTAATTGTGAGCAGTAAAGATGAGGACTGAAGGAATGAATGAAATCTAGTGAAATGTTCATTAATTCATTTTCTGAACCACTTAATCCTAATTAGGGTCACAGGGAGGCTAGTGCCCATCTCAGGCGACTCTGGGTGAGGGCAGAGAACACCCTGGACAGCTCTCCAGGTCATGGCAGGGCAGAAACATGCTAACGACAGCCTTCTCTTTACAAATGACAGCAATGGTTCTTTTACATCCCCCTCACCACAGACAGTGAGAGACATGGTTGGTCTTTGCTTACACAGTTAGGTACACTGGATGGACAGCAGTGATTTGGTGAAAGTGGGGCTTGAACCCCTGACCTTCGGGTCAGTAATCCAGCACCCAACCACCACTGTCCCTGGTGAAATGTTACTTAATGTTATTATTTTCATATTACTATGGCAAACTGGTTGATTCTGAGTCAGCGCGGCGTTCACGTCCCCCTATGAAGTTACCCGTCTATATTTATGTCTTTACATTCCATAGAAAGTCTTCTGGAATTAAATGTTGAACTCCGACCAGGGCTCGAAGTGTCAAACTGTACAACCAATATACTGACACATTTTTCTGTCTCTTTCTCTTCCTGTCTGTCTGTCACTGTTTAGGTCAGGCTGCTATCCGTGGGCTGATTGCAGAGGGCCGCAGGCTGGCTAATTCTCTGCCGGGACCGTACAGGCAGGAACTGCTAGCAAAGTGTGACCATGCAGAGCAGCTGATGCTGCAGCTGTGTGACCTTGCTGCTCGGGGAGAGGGGGAAAGTCCTCAGGGTCGTGCTATAGCGGCCCAGCTCCTTGATGTTCTTAAAGTAAGAGGAACTAAGCAGCACTGCCCTTTAACCCTCAGAGAAAAGAAGCTGCAGTTACATGTATATATATA
>JBCNYG010000025.1:29244326-29255076 GCA_039654305.1 Porochilus rendahli
GCGTGTGTGTGTGTGTGTGTAAATTATAAATACAAATGTAATTATCTTCGTTTTCTGGCGTTGGTTCCTGTATTTCTGGACATTATTACATTGGTACTGTAAATCTTTTTACTAGTGGAGCACTCTGAATGCCTGACCTGATTCACTTCACTTTAGTTTTATTTGTAAGGCACTGTTAACAAAATCCATTAGCAAAAAAGCAGCTTTACAGAAAACCAGACGTAGATTTAGAGCCCCAATAAACCTAAATACACCTGAGGTGAAAGTAGCAAGCAGAACTCCCTTGTGTGTGATGGAGCAGTGCCATCTTCTGGCACCCAATGACACTCTCATTACCTAATCATTTTTATTACATAATTGTTCTTATCGTCTAGTTGTGTCATTTAAACCTTTGTTTTGTATGTTCAGTTTGTATCATATTTGATACACTACTGATTTATTTATTTTCACTCGCTGTACTGTTTTCAGGATTTGAAAGCGAAGATGCAGGAGGCGATGACTCAGGAGGTTTCTGATGTATTTAGTGATACTACGACTCCCATCAAGCTTTTGGCTGTGGCAGCTACAGCTCCACTCGAGGCCCCCAACCGAGATGAGGTACATGAAGCATTATCTCTATGGACATAGGGCACTTAAAGACATGGCCTTTTAATTGCTATAGAGGATGCCTCTAAACTGGCAAGTTATAGAGCATACGTCATGTTTTTTGTGTGTCTTAAACAGGTCTTTGAAGAAAGAGCATCTAACTTTGAGAGTCATGCTAACAGGCTGGGGGCCACAGCAGAGAAAGCTGCTGCTGTAGGGACAGCCAATAAGAGCACAGTGGAGGGGATCCAGGCCACAGTGAAGTCAGCAAGGGAGTTAACACCTCAGGTATGTGTAAGGGTCACCTCTGGGACATATATATGAACGTTACATTCTGCTTCTATGTATATTGGCAAGAGTGACAGATTTGACCATTGGCCAAGACCAAGATTTCATACATAGCTGACCAAGTGTCTTGATGTAACTTGATTCATGTGTACATAGCCATTTATACACACAGTTGCTACGCTCACTGGCCATTTTATCAGGCTGTAGCCTGTCCCTAGCATATAGGTGCAGACTAAGTGTCTAGTTACGTGAATCCTCAAAGACTCTAGCCCATCTGTTGCCGTCCACGCTGCCCACTGATGGAAAGGGATCAGCATACGGCTAGATATTATTTCTGCCCAGCACTGATGCTAATGAACCTACCAGTGGCATGTTTTTTATTATGGTGCTGAATGATGCAACTCTATCAGGTAACGGTTTAGCCTCGGAGTTACTGATCAGAAGGTTGGGGGTTCAATCCCCTGTCCCACCCAACTGCCGCTGCTGGGCTCTTGAGCATGGTCCTTAACTTTCTTCTCAGTTGTATAAGTAGCTCTGCCAAATTCTATAAAAGTAAATGTAATCTAAATGTAACAATGGGTTATTTCTCACTGTTATCGAAAAACGTGGATTTTTGCTGATCGCACTTTGAGTTGTATGTGATGTATAGAGTCAGACCGTGATGCTTTTGTTTGGTTATTTTTTTTTATCTGTCCTTCACAGGTTATTTCTGCTGCACGTATTTTGCTCAAGAACCCTGGAAACCAGGCAGCATATGATCATTTTGAGACCATGAAAAACCAGTGGATCGACAATATTGAAAAAATGACTGGTATGCAGAATGTTTGCTTAGTGTACAATTAGAATTACTACTTACAGAAATCTCATTTACAATTCTGCACTGTTCTTTGTCGCTGGGGTGGTTCTCTTTTCTCTTTTCTATCATTGTCATGCCTTTTTCACCTGGTAATCAGGATAGTGTGTACCTTTTTCATGTAGTAAATAGATGTAAATAGATTGGCTGTAATTACAGTGAAATAGATAAGCCAAAACATCATTCATGTGATGATACAAGATAGAAATTTGACTCATTGTTGGGTAGACTTTAAGAAAAAGGTACTAGCCACCTGAAAATCCAATACGGTGGCCATTTTCTAAGAGGGCTGCAATTTGAATGTTATTGTGAAAAAAATTATATTGACATAATGTATAAATTGCCCTACACCTTTCCTGATAGAATATAGTTTAAATCCCTTGCGATCTGTAAACCATCTGAATAACGTTAAAGCCCCTGTCATCCGTGGGCTCGGCTCTCCCGCACTGGCACATCGTTTCTATTCAGATGCCATTTATCTAATTTCCTTGGGGCTGGTTAGATAGCATTTGGGATACTAAACCTGCAGTTCAGCTGATGCTGGACCCCATGCTTATTTTCACAGCAGTGGCTGTCACCAGTATGCCCTGGTAGTGAGCGACAGACACTATCTTTACTCTTGGGTTTTCCTTCTCCTCGATGAACTGACTAATGACTTTACCCAGCTATTAAGCTTCATCTGTGCAGAGCAACTGAACAGAGATTAATGGTTTTTATTGTTTATGGCCAGGTGCGCTGGCGGCCATACTGGAATTCTTTATGGCTAGTATTTTTTTCCTCAAATAAAATTTCATGCTTGCATCATCAACTGAATGATTCTGGGCAAAAATCATATTTAGCTGCTCTACTATTAGTGTAACCCTACATTACATAGAGAAAGGTATCACTGCAATGACACCGAAAGATCACCTAACACTGAGAAGGTTTAGGGTTTGAACCTTGGCCAAGGGCGTTTCTGTGTGGAGTTCACTACAACAGTCCGAAGACATGCACATTAGATCATCTGCCAGCCCTAAACTGGCCGTAGGTGAATATGAGTGAGAATAGTTTTGTCTCTGAGTTAGCCCTCCGATTGCCTCCAGCTTACCCCATGATCCTGATGGATAAGTGATACACATAATGGATGGATGGTTTGCATGCAGTGTATTAGCTAACCTATACTGTACACTGATCAGTCATAATATTAGGAACATTATAAGGACTGACAGGTGAAAGGAATAACATTAATTATCTTGTTACAGTGGCACCTGGCAAGGAGTGGGATGTATTAGGCAGAAAGTGAACAGTGAGTTGTAGAAGTTTATGTGTGGAAAGTTGGAAAAATGAGCAAGTGTACAGATCTGAGTGATTTCAACAAGGGCCACATTGTGACGGCTGAATGACTTTGTTTATTCATCTTCAAAATTTGTGGGGTGTTCCTGGTATGCAGGGGTAAGTACATACCAAAAGTGGCCCAAGGAAGAACAAAAAGAACTATCAGGAGTGTCATGGGTGCCTCAGTGCCAACACTGTGTGTGTGTGTGGGTGTGTGTGCTGCAAAGGCAAGTACATCCGGTCTGATGCTAGAGAAGAGCTACTGTAGCACAAACTGCTAAAAACTGCTAATGCTGCCTTTAATAGAATGGTGTCAGAACACACAGTGCAGTTTGCTGTGCACAGGGCTGCCTATCGACAGACCAGCCAGGTGGTGTTAATGTTATGGCTATATATCATGTTTCATATCAAGAAGTGAGATATGATCATTTTGTTATATACGTTTTAGTGCACAACAAAGGGACTCCAGTAAGAGTTATTTAAAAGAATTCAGATATATTGTGTTGTATATTACATGGTTTTCCTTCTCTCCTGTGGCAGGCTTGGTGGATGAGGCAATTGACACAAAATCTCTTCTGGATGCTTCAGAGGAAGCCATCAAAAAAGACATCGATAAGTGCCGTGTAGCTATGGCGAACATTCAGCCCCAGATGCTGGTAGCCGGAGCCACTAGCATTGCCAGACGGGCTAACCGGATACTTCTGGTGGCTAAAAGAGAAGTGGAAAACTCTGAAGATCCTAAATTCAGACAGATGGTAAAAGCCGCCTCAGATGACCTGAGTAAAACAATACCCCCCATGGTTATGGATGCCAAGGCTGTAGCAGGAAACATCCAGAATCCAGGTGAAGACGATTAGTATTTCATTTCAAGCTTTAAGGAGCAGCTTTACCCTGCTTGTGGTTCCCAGTGTGAATGAAATGTCCTTCTTCTTGACCAGGTCATCAAAAAAGCTTTCTGGACTCAGCGTATAGGATTCTGTCTGCTGTTGGGAAAGTCAGAGAAGCCTTCCAGCCTCAGGAACCCGACTTCCCTCCTCCTCCTCCAGATCTAGATCAGCTGCATGTCAGTACTTTTTTTCTCTCACTAGTCCTTAATGAGGCATTGTTTTTTTTTGACTGTGATATTTAGCTGAACTTCTGTACCGTATCAGGTAAATGACGAACAGGCTCCTCCTAAACCACCGCTCCCAGAGGGAGAAGTTCCTCCTCCCAGACCTCCTCCCCCTGAGGAGAAGGATGAGGAATTCCCTGAGCAGAAGGCAGGGGAGATGGTGAGTGAGCCGATGATGGTGGCTGCTAGACAACTACACGATGAAGCCCGCAAGTGGTCCAGTAAGGTGAGCCTAATGTGTGTCATCTTTCAAGCATGCTCGTGGTTTCTGTTTGGTTTTAAATCTGATCAAGTCCTGCTCTTAAATGTAGTATGAGGGGGGGAAATAAACTAAATAAAACGAGTAATGTTTACATTCTATGATATACAGTACTGTACATACTGGAAGGTGATGAGGACATGTCTTGAGTTTCTCACTGATGCCGAGACACACTGTTGGATTAAACAAATTATTTCTAACCCTGAAATTTGGAAAATCTTTCAGATGATTCCAATTTCAGTGAAGACATGGAAACTGTCATCTACAAAAGGTGTTTGCATGCCTTTAATGAACATAATAATGTCTAACATTTTGCTACCGTAATAATCATTTTATTTCCAGATTATTATACATGATTTATACTTATCTTGTTTTCATATTATATCCTCAGTAGGCAACGAAGAGGCTACAAAAGAAACTGATATGCAGGAACAATATAAAATCAAAGGTTTATGTGTACCTTTCTTTGTTGCTGTTAACTTCTGCTCCTTTTCCCTCAATCTTGTTAAGTCCTGACGGAGCTAAGAATTTATAAACATTCAAACAGCAAAAGCAAAGCGGAGTCACTCTATTGGATATTGTTTCGGAATTCTGTTCTGGAAGTTAAACAATTATATCAATGATTCCCGACAAACCTTGGTTTAATATCTGCATTAATTATGGCTGGTGATATATAACTGCCTTGCCCGATATCTGGTAGCTGAGGAAGAGTAAAAAAGGAAATGATGTTCCTCTACACTGCCTGGTCAAAAAAGAAAGTCATCATATACATTTAAATAAGAAAATATTTTAAAAGCCTTTATTTAGAGCGATGTTCAGTAATGAAACTAAGAGCATTTCCACATGCACAGTGTGACATGAACTGGAAAAAGTTTGTGTTCTGATGATCCAAATTGATCCTATTCCAGATTGATGGGCAGAGCAACCCATCATGTACTGTATAGGCCGCTAGAGGCAGTGTTATGATATGGGGTTGCATCAGTCAATGAGATCGAGGCTCAGCTACTTTACATGGCAGGAAAATTAAGTCAGCTGATGACGTTAATGTACTGAATGACCAGGTTATCAAATTAGTAGATTTTTCTTCCCTGATGGAACTCATTTGAGCATTAAAATGAATGAAATTATGAAAGAGTGGTTCAGGGAGCATGAGGAATCTTTTTCACACATGAATTGGCACCCCAAAGTTTTGACCTGAACCCTGTTAAAATTCTTTGGTATGTGCTGGAGAAGGCTTTATGGAGTGGTATGTTTCCCCGATCACCAATTCAAGACCACGGTGAAAAATGGAACTGTGAATAGAAATAAATATTGATTATGGAATAAAACAGTCAGAGCAATAGCATGATGAATGCGCCTTGTAGTCAAAGCTAAAAGGCGATCAAGCAATTAGACTGTTTTTTTGTTTGTTTGTTTGTTTTGTTTATTTTTTTGGCCAGACAGTGAATTCGAACTCTTAGAGCTGTTGACCATTAATGTTATTTTAAATGTCATTAATTTCACTGATGTGCAATACAGAGTATTTAAAATATGAATGTATTCAATTCACCTTAACTGTGTTGTTTTTACACAAAAAAGGAGCAGAAACACAAACCTAACTGCATTCCTTTATTCTCTGGAAGTCTCGTATTTGTACATATGAGCAGAAATCCCTTGCTTTAGCCTAATTTTTGAGCAATATGTGTGCAGTAACATTCCTGCTAGCTTATCCAACAGTACCACAGTGCTCACTCTGCCTTCCTGTCCCTAAATCCCATGTCTCCCTCTCCTCTCCTCCTTTCTTCCTAGTAAAAAGATTTCCATTTAGTGCTTCTCATACTAACTATCTCCTCCTTTCTCCACACTGCTATCCCTCTTTCCCCTCCTCCTCCTCCCTTCCCCCCAGCCCGAAGCGGCAGACGAACGTTTTGTGACCGCTGCGGCGGACGTAGATATAGACGATGAGGACGAGTTCACAGACAACGAGGATGATTACGAGCCTGAACTGCTCTTAATGCCCTCCAATCAGCCCGTTAACCAGCCCATTCTGGCTGCTGCCCAGTCCTTGCACCAGGAAGCTCGCAAGTGGTCCAGTAAGGTACTTGTGCTTCCGTGCCCTGAGGTGCTGCAGCATCTCTTCTGCATCCAGATGTGACTGTGGGAACTTTCAAACCTGCTGCTGCTGCATCACATTTGGGTCCAGTGTAATATTATTGCTGCTCAGGTTGCCTATGACAGTTCTATGAATGGCGAGTTTGTTGTGCATTTCTTTGATAAACTGATACTGGCTTCACAAGTCCATCGCTGCTCTTTGTTTTGCTTGTCACGCCTCTGGACTGGTTTGACAGAGGAGCCGTTCACTCAGTCTGTGTTGTCAGTCACTCAGCTTTCTCCAACATGTGACGCCAACGATGACAGTTTCCCAATGACTTCAGGGTCATACTGCGATGAAGTCATGCCATCTGCCTGTTTTTTTTCCCCACTTGCTTTTGTTCTATCCAACGTAATTAACCTTCTAATGCTATGTGTGTTAACAAGGTCCTTTGCACGTCTTGAACTCCTTCAGTCATTAAAATGTGTGTTAGAAGACAAATGTTAGCATGAAGCTCAGGTTTTGATTCTCCAGCTGGGTACAGACTGATGTCCTTATCCTTGTCCATAAAATGTTGTAAGGCTATGTATGTTTACTTGGTTTCTATTACTAATTTTATAAAAGGCATGACGCAACAATGGAATTGCAATGGATGAATCTGTGATTAACACTTTGGCCTGTCTAACCCTTTTGTGAACACAGCACTGCAGCTTTAAGGTTGACAATAATTTCAAAACACCATGCTTTTCCACAGATTAAAAATACGACAATGTATTACTTTGCAATTGTGCCTAAAAATATTTAACTTAAAATATCTTATCTTGTTTTAAATCCATCACACACTTGATTGTATATTATCCAATCAGATTTTTCGCTCAGGTAGCATGATCCATCCAGACTCCTAGCCTTTTTTAGAAACCAGTTTTGCCTGGGTCTTGTTTCTCCTCAGGGTAATGACATTATTGCAGCAGCTAAGCGAATGGCCTTGCTGATGGCTGAGATGTCCCGTTTGGTGCGTGGAGGCAGTGGCAACAAGCGCGCACTGATCCAGTGTGCTAAAGACATTGCTAAGGCCTCTGATGAAGTCACAAGGCTGGCTAAAGAAGTCGCTAAGCAGTGTACCGACAAACGCATTCGCACCAACCTGCTGCAGGTCAGTAGGAATACTTCACTTCGACATAATTTAAATAACAATTATTTGCTGAGGCCAAGGTGGATATCGAGGGAATATCAAGGGGACTATTCAGCAATATCCACTGAATGGAACTGAAATAAATGTTTTGGAATATACTGCATGGGTTCGAGTCCTGGGCTTGGCAAGGTCGTGTCTATGTGGAAAATTGTCCCTGTGTGCGAATGGAAGCGTGGATGTCTGTCCAAAGCTGCTTTTACACAGGCTCTTGCTCAGGAACAACTTGCACCTAGTTCTGTACAGGTTCTGCACAACTGCCGAGTGAAAACGGTTTGTTGCGGAACAATGTGACACCGAGAGGCGCAACAATTTTTAGGATGTTCCAGAGCATCTTGTTCCAGGCTTTTGCATCTGATGCTTCTTCTCCAGTGGTTTGCTTGCATGTTGTCCCTCTAGTGACCAGATTGCCATTGATTTTAGAGTAACTGTGTAAACACTTGTTGACTCAACTTGTTCCGGGCACAAGTTGTTCCAGGAGCAACTTGTTCCCATTTACATTACACCTTATCATTTATCAAATAATTATTTAGAGAATATTAATAGAGCTTTATGAGGCATTGTTAGAGTTTCTAAAAAGGTTTATAAGAAATAATTACCAACTAATTCAAAGGATGCTTGTAATGATTAAGGATACTAAGCATAATGTGTTGTGTTTTGTGGAGCAGGCATGCGAACGGATCCCCACCATCAGCACTCAGCTGAAGATTCTGTCCACAGTGAAGGCCACCATGCTGGGACGCACCAACATCAGCGAGGAAGAATCAGAGCAGGTGAGACTTGAACGGACATCGTTTTTTAAAAATATCCATTCCATGGTATTCAATAAAACTGCTCATGTGATTGTGCTTCATGAAGGCTACTGAGATGCTGGTCCACAACGCACAGAACCTGATGACATCAGTGAAGGAGACCGTGAGAGAGGCTGAGGCAGCCTCCATTAAAATCCGTACAGATGCAGGCTTCACTCTCCGCTGGGTCAGAAAGACCCCCTGGTACCAGTAAAGCATCAGATCCCTCCTTCATGTTAGTCTTGTCTTTTACAACAATAAGATGTATGCCTAATGGGGTATGAAATTGAAAGGACACACCATGCTGATGGACACTGAACATAAGTGTTAAGAGTTCAGGCCTCACTCTTTGCTTTGTGAAGGAATTCTTTTTTTTTTTTGTAGTTATGGTTCTTAAGGTTTGCTCTTGTCCCTTTATCTCTTACTATGTTTCAAAAAGTAGGACAATACAGGATGAAGATTTTTTTAAATATATATTTTTGGTATGTTGGGTTTCCAGAATTGATCAAAATTTCAGGTATAAATATATATATTTTTTGCATGAGGAGTTTTTTTCTATTTTGTATTGAAGGACTATGGGTCAGCCTTATGAACAGCTCTCTCATGAGGTCATAAGTTTTTCATATTGAGAGTGTACATATTTATATTTCTTAATGCTATGTACATCTGATCATTAGTTATGTTTCAGTTGATTAGTAGAGGAACTGTTTGCTCACTTGGGCTGATTGTATGAGGTATTAATTCATCTTTTAATGAAGTTGTGTGAATTAGCCTCTATTTACACCAAGAAGGATATGACTGATGTTGAAATGATTATTTTGTAGGTTTTCTCACATACTGACGCCAAAGATTCTGTAAGCTATAGTTACCAACTCCTAACACTGACCGATACACTAAATATAACTTTAATGTACTTGAGCTTTACTGAACTTGAACTCTGGTTTGGATTACGCTAAACTAAAGTCACCCCTCAGTACTCACCATTTAATATAGCGTATGTGTGTGTGTGTTTGCTGACCACACCAGATCAAATTTAATCATTGTGAATGACCATATTACCTTCCGAATGTTAAGAGGAATCTCTGAAGCACAATCCATGCAACAGTTGATTTATTATTTCCAGTCAGCATCAGATAAACTTTGAAACCAAGCTTATTTTACTGAAGAAGTGAAATAATTAATAATCTGGTCCTGGCTCTATGTGTTTTTTCAACATTAAGTACGACTATGCGTTAAAAATGCTTCATATATACATAACTACCTCTGCATTGACATTATGAGAAATATAAGTGTAGAGCTAGCAAAAAAAAATGCAGCATAATACACAATACATCTGTCAGGACAAAGGTCCTTAAACAGCAGTTCTTCACTTCTTTAAAGACCTTCCTCTATGTTACTGCAAGCTGGACAAAAACACAAATGCAAAAGCCAGACTTGTTAAAAATACATTTTCGAATAGTAAATATTTCATGCAAGTTCCTAAAACCAGGAACAAGTTTGTTTTCCACTCAGGGAGTTTCATTATTTGAGAGATAGGGATGTACAGATCTGAACCACAGCATCGATATCAGGATAACACTGACCCAGATAATGATACCAATATCCAGTTTGATGCATGAGCATGTAAGTTAGCAACCCGTAGACTAATCTTGTCAGAGGTGCAGAACAATTTAATTCATATCACTCTGTATGAGTAACAGAACTGGAATCAGTATATCATGGTATGAGTAACACAAGAGAAACAGCGGTATTGGGACATCGCTAGATAGTGATGTAATCAAATGAACATTTTGAAAATTAGAAAATTTACTGCTTTTATCAGAATGAAAGATTTCTTAGTAGTAAGACTCAAAACCATCATTTGAATCAATTACATCTGTTAGCAATGTCAAAGTGAAATGAGAGCAAAGCCTTCAAACTCTCTCGTTACACTGAACATATGTATATTTTCATCATCAGGTCGTTTTTACTTACGTATATGAAGTTGCAATTTACTAAAATGTCTTCAGTAGTTTGTATTAGCTTGTTTAAAAGGCCACCATTTGTAGTGTGTTTCACTAGCTGTGGACCTGTCATTTCCAATAAGGCAGGATATCAGCAAAAATAACAGTATAAAAACAAATGAGATATCACCTTATGAACTTCTGAATAAAATAAGACTAGGCACATCTGCATACAATACTGCTCTCCAGCCTATCACAGGGTGGAAAACCCAATGGCCCACTCTTTATAAACGAAAACAATGGTTCCTTTACATGCCTTTTTCACCACAGACAGCGAGAGACATGG
>JBCNYG010000025.1:29277472-29290100 GCA_039654305.1 Porochilus rendahli
CTACATTGAATATGTGTGTGTGTGTGTGTGTGTGTGTGTGTGTGTGTGTGTGTGTTGAACCTTTATTTTAACACCATGTAAAAGCCCTGTACAAGAGCCAGCAAATTCATTAATTCATCACACAAGCACTGACTGATCTCTCTCTCTCTTCCTCTCTCTCTCCCTCTCTCTCTCTTTCTCTCTTTCTCTCTTTCTCTCTCTCTCTCTTTCTCTCTCTCTCTCTCTCTCTTCTCTTAACTTTACCATCACTTCTTCACCTCTCAGTGCACAATAGTCAGAAGATAAATCATAACCAGATGTCATCTATCATTTATTCTCTCTCTCTCTCTCTCTCTCTCTCTCTCTCTCTCTCTCTCTCTATGTGGAGTGCAGGAGGGAGAGTGGAGTGAAGGAGGGAGAGTGGAGTGCAGGAGGGAGAGTGGCGTGCAGGAGGGAGAGTGAAGGAGGGAGAGTGAAGGAGGGAGAGTGGAGTGCAGGACCATGACTGAGGGATTAAACACACAGTAATGAGGAGAAATACGGAGCAGGTGAACACAGCCTGGGAATCAATCAATGATCAGATGATGGGACTGTAAAACTAATGGTCACCATGGTAACTGAGATGTAAATTGAGTAGAGATGGTAAGGTATTTATTTATTTATTTATTTATTTGTTTATTTATTTATTTATTTACTTGTGAATTATGGGTCATATTTAAAAAGGGAACGGGGAAGTTTGCCCCCCAACAAAGTGTGTTGGAATCTTGCCCGCTCTTCTTTTTTGGCTCATTTCCAGTTCAGGAACCCATTCACTTGTCCTTATTTATGTGTGTGTGTGTGTATTTATTTGTCTACATATGTGTGTGTGTGTGTGTGTATATGTGTGTATTTTTGTGCTATAGTATACCCTTTATTTGTAATGTTTACTCTTTTTTGCTTACTGTATAATTCCTGTGTTATTTCATAGTTTTGAACTCTACAGTCATACAGTACAGTATAGAACTCTACAGACCTTTTTTTAAATAAATTTTTTAAATGAATATTATTATTATTAATATTTTA
Organism: Porochilus rendahli; assembly: GCA_039654305.1. NCBI lineage: Eukaryota > Metazoa > Chordata > Actinopteri > Siluriformes > Plotosidae > Porochilus > Porochilus rendahli. Next base: position 29,278,514 of record JBCNYG010000025.1, read on the forward strand.
ATGGCTGGGTACATACATGGTGTGACTGTGTGCAAAAAAAGTTATCATTCCTAAAGCAGCCTTTGCACTTTATTGAATTGAAAAATCGACCGAATTGCAAAAGGTGGAATACACAAAATTCCTGATGAATTGATTCCCAGGGGATGGACAGAATGAACTGACAACAAATGAAATGAAATTAAAAAGAAATCAAAACAGCTTGATAACTAATCCTTTACAAACCAGAGCAAATGATGAGCAAATATTAACAAATGTTTTAACAGATGGATAACGAGCTGTGTGTGCGCTCTGTGTCTCATCTGCAAATATAAACCGTTCACATCACGTGTGTATACAGGTATAAAACATTTGCGCACCTACCAACAATTTGTTTTTCCTTTTCATATTATGCGAGTTCTGAAGATGCTAAAAAGTTCAGGTCGGAGGAGATGCCCCGGAAGAAGCAGCCATCCTCCAGGCAACCATGCAAGGCTCCATTTCCACCACGCACACCTTCACCTAAAAAAGCAGCTGCATCCCAAGAAGCCTCCGTCCCAACTTTTCATAGAAACCTCTACATCCTCAACACAACCAGCAGGGAAGCCCAAGAGGCTCCGAGCCAAGAAAAAATTCAAGCTCAGGGGTGTTGATGAGGAAGAAGTCAGCTTAGAAATGAACTTGGGGTGGAAAATGAGTCCGTACCAGAAACAAGCTGCAATCTTGTTCCAAACCAGCTAGAGGTTCCCATAGCGCATACAGAGGTTTCTTGCTGCACACGGGCTGCTTGCCTGCATGCACAAAAATTTTAGCGAGTGCCAAAAAGTCCATTCACTGGACCGGGTTGTTTTCGTGTGAAGGCCACTTAAAGGGTTATTACACTACTACTGTTTATGCAATACTTTTTATACCTCTCAGATTTACAGGTAGAGGTTCACACATCAGTCTCATCTTCATTGCTTCATGTGAAAGTCATTGAGATGAAGGATAGAGACATGACAAAAATTGTCACTCTGTCCGAATACTTGTGGACCTATCAGTCTATAATCCTGTGGGGGAAACAGGCTGAGAGGCTTTCCATGCATCCCATTAACATTTAGATGTTTTGGATACATGCACACTGTGTCGATCCACACGTAATCATCAATTCACTTGTGTGTGTGTGTGTGTTTGTGTGTGTTTTGTCTCTCTGATGGTTTGTAGTATCTTATTTAGTTTGTGTTTCTGCTTGATTTCATAAGAGACTGATCACGGTGATTATATCATCCTGGCCAAATGAGGAGGATGCAATTATGGTGTGATTCAGTGTTTTGTCTGCTAGGTGCTGATAAAGGCTCTATAATTAGAACACGTTGTGCTCAATTGAGATTATACTGTTTCTCTTGATAATTCTTGTGATGCCAGTCGTTGGGGTAGAGTGCATTTGTTGCTTCAGATTGATCCAGTAGTTTAATGAATGATCCGAATTAGTTTTTTGTTGTATAAAACACCACACTGTGAGATCTTAGTGCAGGGTTTTGAGTTTACATTTCATTTCAAGCCTGTTTTATTTTTATTTTTAAAAAGATGTTTATTTTCTATATCGCGTGCGTAAATCTAATTTTACTTTTACCCTGGTCATGAAAAACCTATGAGAAACCGCTTCATTTCCACGTTTACTCCTGGCAGTGTAAAATGGCCTAAATTTGAATACTGGCTCATGTGTTCTATTTTATTGCAGCATGTTACATGGATTATACGAAGAGTTGATTTTATCAGTTGGTCAGTGATGGTGTTCAGTGCTGTTTCATAACAGATGTTGTAATGGAGCATATCATTTATCTTTCATTCTTTTTTTTTATTTTTTTTTTTTGCTTTTTTAAAGGCAGCTTTTATTTCCATTTACATTCATCAAAGCTCACGTATCATAAGGGTTTTTTTGTTTGTTTGTTTTTAATTAATTAACTACTCCATTTAAAGAGAACACCAATGAAGTGTGGGTGTTTGAGTACGGGGTTGTTTTGGCAGCCTGTCGGTAAGCAAATGCGTGTATGGTCACGTTACATGATGAATGCCAAACGAAATGGCTGTGATACCGTAGTGACGCCGCAAGAATATCCAGACTCAGACCTGGTTCAATTTAGTTTTATCTCTTCAATAGTTCCACTGCTGGTTTTCTACATTTAGAGTTGGACAAGAAAATCTGTATTATTTCAGTCTGAGATGTATCTCTTGGTCATGGACATGCTTGCATGTGCAAAAGGAAAGATTATAAAAAAGATAACCAGAATATGATCATCAGTAGTATTATGTGCCATTTACTACTCAGTAAAGTATCTCAAGCAAGAAACCAGTAACCAGTAGTGTCAAATGTTCCTCCAAACAATAAATGTGTGCATGGTATTAAAATATTTCCATTTTAAACTTTGTCTGAAATGACAAGCGATCACTGATGAACTGCCAACAGCTTGAACCACCATTACAGCATCACAAAAGAGGTGTGTTATAATGTAGGATGTTTCTTTTTTTTTTTTTTCTTGCACTTTAAAAACCCAGCATGTTATTAGGATCCGATGGGTCATGCAATACCTCTATTGTCCAGCAGATGGGAGTTTAAGCTCATTTATATTCACTACTACATCAATTTGAAAAAAAAAAAAACATAAAATGTGGAAGTAGAACTAGAAGCTGAGTCTGTGGCCAAAAAAACCCTTCTTGTCAGTCACTTCAAGCCTTTACCCTGGAGACTAGTGCGAAAATCCACTATGCATTGGTATAATAAAAGCGAAGAAATTATGAAACATTTGAGGTGATAATAGGCTGCAGGAGCTCTCCCTTCACCATGTCCTCCTCCCCTGGGAACGTGTGTGTGTGTGTGTGTGTGTGTGTGTTTCCTGTGGCTCAGATGGAGCTGCATCTGTTGACTGGGCTGTTGTGTATTTCTGAGACGGTGGAAAAATGAGCCTTGGCACGCTGCAGTCTGAAGTGCAGGTGTGTTTGGAAAACCAGTACATTTGAGGGGACAAACCTGTGCATCTAATGCGTTCTTGCAATATGAACATTTACTCAGCAGTTTTCTGACTGGAAAAGCTTTGCCAGCATGAAAAAAAAACACCCAGCAAGGAGGCTTAGCTGTCAGAGTCCAGCAATTAATCACCTGCATGCCATTCTTGACATACTCATGAAATTTATCGGGGTGAAAAATATTGCATCCCTCACGGAGGCATGTGTTTGCATATTTTCGTTTGTGTCCACATCCACCTGTTTTGCCGTTTCCCAGATTTGAGGGTTAAGATCTGACTCCCAGAAGTGCACTTGGAGCTCCTTCTTATCAAAACAAAAGGTCAAAGGTTGAATTGACATCCAGCGTTGATCACAGAGTGGGTTTAGATCCTGAGGGAGTGAAGCTGGAAGTGTGTGTACTGACCTGGCATTTGCAGCCAACACGAATCTCGTGACCAGTTTGAATCCCCCGTGCTACCGTTCCTGCCCAGGATCGATGGTCCCTGGCGGCTCCTTCTCTACCTCCTGATTCATTTTTCATTAGCTCCAGGGCCTCTCGTCCTCCCTTTGACTGATTTTCCCCCTAATGTTTCACTGTCCGAACATTGACCCCTCTCCCAGTTCCCCTTCGTCTCTTAGCAGTGGAGGAGAAGCTCCATCATCATCCTGCCGGCTCACTGTTATGACTGTCTGGATTTATGTGCTGTGAATTATAGCTGCGCTAACCTGGTTGCCAGGAAAGCCTATACCCAACCACCTCCTCCCAGTCTCAGTGTGTTTTGCAGCTCTGTGCAAAAAAACGCAACATTTGACTTTTACAGCTGCGGTGGGACTTTTACGCCACTCTCTGCCCTTTCACCTCTGCGGCAGCGACTCCGATCTCTCGCCGCTTACCCACACTAGGTAGCATGCTCCCAAATCTTTCCTGTGAATTAGGTACAGTGCTGGTTCCAACTGAAGGCCTGCGTGTTATTACAATTTGCTCATTTTTCCTATGCAAGATGTAGGTTCATAATTGCTAAGTCGCTGGCCAAGATGGAGCCGAGCCAGGCCGTCTGTTTTCCTCTCTGTGCTAAATGCTGCACGGGTGGTGGAGGACTGCTTCTGCTCCATGCACTGGTAACAAATCTCACATTTTGTTCTCGAATCAGTCTTGATGTCCACATATCTGTCAGGCGTTCCAGCCTGTAAACCTGACTTTATGCCTGACACTGAGGACACACAGTCCCCTCAGCACTTCATCACCACCTAGAAATGTGATGAGTTGCTTTTCAGGTCTTCGTGTAGTTTTGCCCCAGCTGTGTGTGTTGTGTGTGTGTTTTTTTTTTTTTTTTTTTTTTTTTTTTTTTTTTGCTGTCTCCAGCAGGGGGCGCATCAGACTTTGTGAATGGTGACCTATGGTGTGAAAGAGCCGTTGGTCAAACAGGACATGGAAAATATTTTACTGTATGCAGTAGTGTTTGAACACATGGCTTTCAATGTGTCTTTCAAAATTATTGTAATTTAAATGGATTTAAAACATGCTAAAGTTATTGAGGTCATTGACTCATCAGATTTTTTTAAATTAATTTTTTAAAGATTTGAAATTTGAAGTCATTTTTAGTTAAAAGCAGTCACACGATCTAGGCACACTGGATCATAAGTGTTGTATTGTATTTTTTTAATGATGTGGGAGCTGAGATTCACTTTTATGCTTTTTTTTCTCTCCCTTCCACAGTATGATTTTTGTTACACGCTCTTTGAATAACCAACCACATGCCAAAAGTAATGTTTAAAGAACATGAGACTGTCAGGAATGTGTTCGTTTAACTGTTGGGTTTTTCTTCATCTCTCTAAATTGCAGGCATGCGCTCTGCACAGCAAACAGCCTGGCAGGGGAATGTCATCCTTTTTTCATGTACTTTGGAAACTTGACTACTTTTTTTTTTTTTCCTTCCCACAATAACAGATATGATATATTTTTCCTTTCGTGATTGGGGAAGCTGTCAGATCTTGTCATGTTCAGGGTTCATGTTAGGCTCCATGGTATTCTCTGTATGGATGTGAATTATTTACACTGACCGTCATAGATCACCAGATCATCCCTGTGCGCCTCCCTGAGGATGCGAGTCAAAAGCATTTATTTTCATGTATAGCTTTGAAGAGCACACCAGCGTCTCGTTTCATTTGTGTCTCGGTGTTTCCCAACTCGCTAGCCGGTTAGGAGCTGTACTCAGACTTCCGTCCGGTGTACGTGTTGTGTGAGAGCAGGTACCGAGTACAGTAGCATGAAGTAGCTCTTTGACCCAGGAAAAGATCAGAGCGTGTTGACCCAGGCCTTCAGGGCACAGTGTGTGTGTGTATCAGGGGATCAGAGCGCACCGTGATATGACTCTTGCACCAGGATTACAGCATGATAAAGATCGCTGTGTGTGTGTTAAGGCAGATCTGGGACTGATAATGGAGACTTTGTTGGCTTTAGGGTAAGACGGTGTCTCTGTGGCACCGGATATCATCTCAGGAGTAGGATCTGTGCTACCCTTCAAATCCAGCCGATTTGTATATGTGTTTGTCAGTATTAGCCGAGGTAATGACTGAATACGGGTTGACAGATTACCAAGGAAAAAAACGGAACACATGGGCCGTGCATGTGACATCACAGGATAATTAGGCCTCGGAGCGCGCCCATGTCTACACCAGTGCTGATTTGCATTTTAATATGTTGTTAGCATAGGTGAAGGTTTATCTCCTCTTGATTAGATTCCAGTGATGTAATTACAAAGCCGAGTTTTAGTTCTCAGAAAGGGCACCGTGCATAAACATCAATATGATTACCAGTAATTGTTTCAAAACAAATAAGCAGCAGAGTAATCAGTCATCACGCTGCCTCCGAATTGTTTTGGCGCGCTGCTTCGGCGGAGGCACATCTCACTCAGCTCATTTTAACATCTCAATTTAAATTGGCTTTCCACTCATCGGCGTAAAGAATATTTTAAAGACGAGTGGCGTAGACTCAAAGGTAATCAGTGCTTTTAATGATCTTATTTGTGTGTGAGTGGCTCAGCAGACATTTACTTAAGAGGCATTGAGAAGGCTGGGGCGATGCTTTTCAAAAGCTCTCCCCTGGCAGTCAAATCCATCCATTTAGGAACGAGGAATTATTATTGACTTTTCAACCCTCTTTCTCCTTAAACAAGAAAAGATAACAGATTCAACCTTGGGAGAGCAGCGTGATGGAAGCTCAGCGAGCAGAATAAGTAATGGTGCAGTCGTCTAGCCAGGACGTGCCTCACCGTGAAATGGGCTATTGATTTCAAACAGATAAACTGTGTTCTCTTTGCGTGAAGAAATTACCGAACAATTTAATTAGGAGGGGATAAACAACAATATTTATCGCCCGCCGTCCCTTAAAAAAAAAGCCTCCCTCTCTATCCTGGCTGTGCCTCACCCATCATTCCTTCTGTCCAGCAGAAGGTTTAGCCAACTCCACCCAGGAGAGACGCCATTGATCAGGCCGCTAATTCCTCCCAGTTTGGCAGTCTCCCTTCTCCAGATGACTCTGTTGAAGCAGGGATTGACGGCCTCCGTTTAATTCAGTGTCATACTGCATTGTTTGAACTGGTCCCAGTGCTTCTGTTTACCGTTTGTCTAAATGTAGCATTCGGTGCCAATCAAAAGGAAGACTCGCTACTGAGGTGGTAGCAGTAGATCTCCGTGAAGGTGGAGTCTCATCGCTACATTTACAAGTGTTTTTAAACAGTTTCCTCTTTGAATGTTGACGTTTTTACGATGGTTCTTGTGTGTGATCCAGTTGGGAACATGGTGATAAAACTGTTATAATGCTGGTTTGCATTTATAGCGGTTGGCAGACACTCCGAATCAGAAGTGGTTGGTCGTCACATTCTCTCATGTGTTTATGAAATATCCGAGGACTGGACAGCAAGGGGAAGTTTCCTCCACCCCCAGGGTTTTTGATGCTTGTCCTCGTTGTGTCTCAAGCGCTGGCGCACCGAGCGGTACTTGTGGCCCAAAGCACATGAGGTATGATCCGGGATTTGCCGCTAGGTTTCTGTTTTTCTGGTTTTTGATCTGCTAAGCAAGCATCAGGGATTTAAATCACATGCCGCCACCTACAGGAAGCCAGTGGATGAAGCACAGCTGTGGACTGACCCGAATGAACTTTGAAGATGATTCTGGATGAGATACAAGAAGTTAATAGCAGAAGCAGGAAGACCAGCCAGAAGCAAGTTGCAGAGGTCAAGACGACAAAAGACTGAACCAGGAATCCTCTTCGAGGGAAGGAGGGTGGATTCCTACCCAACATGACCTCAACCAGAACGATAAATGAATGATGGACATAAGCTTTTGTTGCAAATGGGAGATATGTATCAGTACACGGACGAAGACCCTCGGGCAGACCCAAGACCTGTTGGTGCTGGAAAGATTATATCTCACAGTTGGCTTGGGAACAACAGGGGAACCCCCAGGAGGAGCTGGAACTGTGGTTTCAACTGGTGGTGATCTCATCCGGCTATCACTGTATCCCCATAACCAGTGCCAAAGTAGAAAAGGTCTTAAATACTCATGAATAATTCTTGAATATAAATGCTTTGTTTTTGTAACTTTAATAAAAAAATGACCCGAATTCTGAGAATAGTCTTTAGTCCATTCTTGCGAGGTTTTCAAATCCAAACCCTCCTATTGAAAGGACATGGTATTTCGCAGTTAGCCGAGTCCCTGGCGGACAGCACGTCCTGCCCTTAAGTTGTGACTTCCTTTGTGTACCGTCCTCTGGGATCAGAGTGTGGGATGTGGAAGCATCATTTGTGTCTAAGCATGCTTCAGGAAGGATAATGATCTCTGCTTTTCTGGCTGGTGGATATGCCGGGACAGCTGTGGAGAAGAGGGTGGATTTGCGTGTATGTTCTCTGAGCTAAATGATTAAATGGTTAAAAGAGCTCTCGGTTGTGGTAGAGCCACATGATCCCCTGGGTCTCCGCAAGGGGGAAGAGGTTCTGAGGCAGCTGCTGCTTTTGGGTAGGGATTCCTTAAGCCCTCTGAGAACGGGGCCCCCTGTGCTCTTAGGTGCTGAAAAGCAGTTATTCAAGACCAAATCCTGTGTGAGAGAGAGAGAGAGAGAAAGAGGGGGATTCTAACCCATCGGGGTCCCCCTTGTGTGAACTGCACACAGCGGCTTTACAGATTCTCTGTGTAGACGACTGGGAGCAGGTGTCCCAGTGTGCTTTATTAACCCATTCTCCAAGTCGCCGCCATCCGCGTGGTGAATTTGGGCCCCATGGGTACGAGCGTCTCGCATGTGGCCGCAGACACTCAGTCTGTTCCTGACTGATTCAGACGTAAAGACAGAGCCGCGTGTCTGTGTCCACGGTGGCAGCAACATTCTGGGCCAGGCTCAGCTTAATGCTGCCATTTCATGCCTTTTATAACTTGATTCGCAGAGAGAGCACTTGGTGTGTTTGCCTCTCACCTCTGCCTTCTCCCCATTTTTTTTTCTCCTTGTTTGCTTCTCCTACGTCAGGGTGGCGTTCTTTTCTCTTCACCACATTTGGTGCTTGAGGCTCAGCTGTTCTTGATTGCTCTATTAGACACAGAAATAAATGTGCATGAATGAAAGTCGGAGATCAGAGAGCATTCACGGCAAAGAGGGTAATCATGTATATGTTGGCAGTTTGATGAGGTGTTCTGTGCATAGTTAGGAGGGTATCATGTATAATAAGCTATCAAGTTTATTTCATCGTCTTTTTTGTGGAAAGTAAGTTTCACTCAAATAGGAATTTGGCATAAACTGAAAAACTGGAGACTGGAGGTGTTAAGCAACCGAAAGACAAAGAGGGTGTGGGGGTGCGCGCGTGTGTGTGAGTAAGGGAGACAGACAGAAAGAAAGTGGTGGAAAGTTTCAGCAGCATTGTGATTATCAGAGGCCTCCCTCCAGTGGAAAGTGCTTTGTGCAGGTTGATGTGAAGGCTGGCACTTGGGCCAGAAAAAGGGAATAGTGATGGAAAGACATTAGTCGGACCTGCAGTTTGCAGGTTTATTTTTAGAGACTGGCATTTAAAGCTGGGACACTCGGTTCTGTCTGCTTGTTAATGACTCATGCTGGGGGGGAGGGGGTGGGGGTGGGGGGTGAGGAAGGCCGCAGCTCAGGCGGCAACAGCAGCAGCGCCAACAGTAACAGCAGCTCCGCTCTCTGGTCTGTGCTCTGTTCTGTCCCACAGCACCGGGCTCAGCCTGGCACCTCTGCCAGCTTTTTTACCTCCCTCTGATTTATGGCTTGCACTTTTGTTGTCTTCGGTGCTAAACTCGGCAGCCTTTGATTGCTGTGCTTGCTGTGTGGTTTTCATTTATTTATTTATTTAATCCTTTTGTTTTTGCCTTTAATGGCACTGCAGTGAAACCGCAGATCAAATGTTTTCTTTAAATCGTTTTAAAAAGTTGCTTTTTCAAATCCTAAACATACCCATTCAATGTTGAGTCTAAATCCTGAAATGGATTTATAGCAGTTCTGTGTAATTCGCTTGTTTATTAACAGGCTAACTATGGCGGGCGCCCCCAGACCACCTTGTTTCTATTAAAAGCTTAGACCTTGGCCGATGAATGGCTGCTTTGTAGATCTCGACTGAGGAGATGCTTGTAAATTGTACATTTCCTCTCCGTTCCCATGTTTATGTGGAGTTTACATGACAGCTACATCAATAACTTTTTGCCACCTGGTATGTGCATTTTAAAATCAATGAACCCATCTATTTGACTCCGTGACTCAGGCGACTCGTCTGGAAGCACAACGTTATCCACGTTACTCTTGACCACCCATCAGGGGGCTTTAAAATGCTTTTTGGTTCTACGAATTATGTGCAGATACACAAGCATCCGCCTCCTCGCATGCTCTCTGATGATGCGGCCTCTACCATATTTCACAGGTTGATATTTTCTTGACTGCGAATCAAGTAACTCCGTCTCCGATGAGAACACAAGCTTTTTTGGAGGTCATGATTATATGTCAATAGCTCTAACAGATGCCCATGTAAATCATTGGAGGAAATCCCAGAACGGGAAAGACGTACTCTCGACCCCTGTGGAGCTCAGCGCAGACATGATTGGACGAGATGAATGTACTTTTGACTGTCTGACAGCTGTCACTTCACCTGACATGTTAAACATACATGTGGGAGTATTTGTCTCTCTCACGCTGGATTTTCAAATAGGTCTGTCTGATTTGAATTGGATTTGTTTGTGCTTCACCACATTTCCTTTTTTTTCTTGGGTGGTGGGGAGCTTGCTGGCATTGTTTACTGAACTACAGCGGCTCTTCAAGGCTGTAAATGTGGGCAGAATGCCCTCTGAGGAAACTTGGTCAAGTGTTTAGTTTTTAATGATGTGTTCTTGGAACTTAGATGTAAATAACCCCCCCCCCCCTCTCCCCCAATACACACACTTCCCAAGCTTTAAAATGCCTTTGTTTGCCCGCAGTATTTTTATTTTTTTTATTTTTTAATCTATTTTAAAAGTTTAGTTTTTTTTTTTAAAGAATGTATTTTTTTTAACTTTCTTTTTCTTTCACTGAGCCTCACATTTTATCGTTGTACTATTAAATCACGACTCTCTTATTCTACTCTGAGACAAATGGTAAGGATTATGTTGTCAGGCTCTGGGCACACTCTAAAGGGGATAAAAAATTTTGCCAGAAGGTTGGACTACTCATCCAGGCTAAAGTTTTCTCTGCTCACTTCGGACCAGGATTCCAAACCTGTTTTACGAATGAAAATGAATGAAAACAAACATTATTTGTAATGAGATGAAAATGAGCAGTGTAATATTTAGTAGATGTTAATTAAGCTTTTATTTCTTTCTTTAAATGAGGCCCAAAACCAAAAGTATTTCAACTAATCTATTATTTAAGTATTACCTCCAGGCTTCCAGATGTCTTGAGAACAGAATCTTGTCTCTGTTGCTTTCTTTCAATCCATGTTTTATTTAAGACCAGTGATGAAGCTTTGGGCTTTTTTGTTTGTTTTTTAACTTTATTTGTTTTTTATTAACTGAGGCATGTAAAATGAACAATAGTCATAATAATAATAATTAATTTGATTTATAGTGCATTTTATTTTTGAGGCAAATCTGAAAGTGTAAGACAAGAATAAAAAAGACACAAGCTAAAATAAGACAAAAGTTAAAAACACAAGCTCAGTTTAAAAGTGCTGTATAAATCAGATTAAAACAAATAAACAGAGCAGTCACAGTTAGTAGGCCTTTTTGAATAGAACTGAGTTCAGCTGTCTTTTAAAGCAGTCCACAGTTTGTGGCGCCCTCAGGTACTCTGGCATCGCTTTCTAGAGCTAAGGTGCAGTAGAGGAAAAGGTTCGATCCCCCATCGTGTGTTTAGTCCTGGTACGGCAAAGGCGGAATGTGTTTGTGGAGCGAAGGAGTCCTGTTGTGGTTGGTAGTGTGAGGAGTTCTCTGCGATATTGCGGAGCGTTTCCATGGATGCACTGATGAGTGAGGAGGCAGAGTTGTATGTTTGGAGGTGATCCTGATGCTGGGTGAGGACCACTTTCCCCAAAACCTTTGAAAGAAATGGGAGGTTGCAGATTGGGGGGTAATTTGCCATGACTTCAGGATCTAAAGATGTTTT